>BSBK01007650.1:2500-436712 GCA_027943335.1 Chamaecyparis obtusa | reverse complement strand
ATAATATACATACATACATACATACATATATATATATATATATAGATACATACATACATACATACATATATATATATATATATACATATATATATATATATATATAGATACATATATATATATATATATATATAGATACATATATATAGATATATAGATACATATATAGATATATATATATATATATATATATATATATATATATATATATATATATATATATATATATATATATATATATATATATATATATATATATATATATATATGTATATATATATAGATATATATGTATGTATGTATGTATCTATATATATATATATATGTATGTATATATCTATATATATATATATATATATATGATGTGTGGATGGTCAACAATTGTGTGATGATAGAGTAAGGTGGAGATTTTGTGATTATTGTTGCACACCTCATTCAAAACTACTTTGGCATAACAGATACTATTTTAGTTTATTTTTGTTGCTACAAAATACTTTTGTGATACTAGATAGTGAGTCGTTTGTAAGAGAAGTGAGCTCCATTTTGTATTCACCCCTAGCAGTGTTATAGACTCCTAATGGTGTCTATCCATTAATAAGGACTTGTACTAATTTAATATTTTTCTCCTAAAAGGGAAAGGTCTCCTAATAGGGACACAATACTTTTAGTACATCATTTGTAGGTATGATCCCCACTAAGGTTTTCCCTTGACCACCCGGTTTCCTTGAGGAAAAATCATGCTGTTATCAGTTATTTATTTTGTGTATGTTCTCATTTTAACTATTGCATGGTTAAGTTTGAATTGATTTAAAAGGAATAAAAGTGTTGCAATACTGATTCACCCACCTCTCAGTATTTCTTGATCCTAACAGGATGAATTATTGTGTGATGAGGTATCTATGAGTACTTGTCATGTTCTATTAGGCATAATTTTGAAATATGATAGAGGAGCTATCTACAATTGTAGAAGAAATTTGGTCACAGTAGACAGGGATGGGAAAAATTTACTTTGGTTCCCTTGAAGGAGGAAGAGGAGAGAAGAAAAAGAACTTAAGCATATAAAGAGTTACTATTTGGAGAATAAAAATATAGAAGTAGATCAGAAGAAGGATCTTGAAGGAAGATTCAAGAACAAGTTGGTATCAGATAATAGGAAGGTAAGATGAAGCAACATAAGTCTTTGGGAGTCAATAAGATGAAATCATATGGTAGAAGTAAATCTGATGCACGAATGAAAGGAGGTGGAGGAAAAATTTCTTTCCTACCTTATGCAGATAGGATACATGACAAAGATTGTGCATGATAGATTAAGTTGATGGATCTAATAGAAGATAGAGAATAAATTTACAGAGAAATAAAGTTTCAAATAAAGAGAATATTTTGATTAAACATGACAAAGATTGTGCATGATAGATTAATTTGATGGATCTAACAGAAGATAGAGAATAACTTTACAAAGAAAGAAAGTTGCAAATAAAGAGAATATTTGGATTAAGACTAAACATGGGATTTATGTCTTGAATCATGTAAGATGTTCATAAGTTCCTCTTATGGAACATGTTCTTCTCACTAGGGGTTTCTAATGTAGAAGCACCCTTGGGTCATTGCCAATCTTGTGTCACCGAAAAATATTTCTGATGTAGAGAGCACACCAAGAAGGCAATGAGATATGCAATCTCCTCCAAAAATCCTCAATCTTGGATTTGACACAATCCAACTCCACTAACTTTGTGATATGATGTATATCAAACAAGTAGTGATGTCTACACACCTTCCCTACTCCACTTCAACACCCAAAGGGCTTATGCCAACTCTTCACAAACAATGACTTAGGGACACTTTCCCTATTCTAAACCAAATATGGAAATCTTCACCAATGGAACTGACAAACCAATTTAAAGTTTGGAACAAATTATGTAGGAAATATGAATAGAGAATCAATGAAAAAATTGATCCTACAACACCCACAACAAACCAAACTCAACTTAACCTATGAATCCTACTAGGTCTCCCACAATGGTTTTCGGTGTGCAAATTTCAACTATGGATGGGACTGAAAAATGTAAGGGTAGATTCAAGGACCCTTTTGGATATCTTTGAAATCCCCAAAGTCAAAAGGACCAACTCCACTCTAGTAGCACTTAACCCTCACAATGCTCACAGACCTAATTGGCTAGATTAGGCTTGGATTACACAACAAGTGGTCAAGGATGGGTTCATAGAATTGATGCAAGTTTTTGGAAACCTTCCCCTAACTCCAAATGACTCAAATAAACTCTCTAATGGATCCCTCCAATCAGTTCAGTTGTCTACACACAACTTCATACATCTGACTGCCTAAATACATAGGGATATTTAGCTTAGGGCTTGATGCAAAAACCCTCAACCTCTAAATCTCACCCTGAGCCTTTGGAATCATTAATAATAGATTCCTAACTTGCATTTTCCAAGTTTCCATGGATTTCCACTAGTGAAATGTCAAGTTAGGATGCCATTTGTGCAACATGCTTGGATTCGGTTTCTTCTTGGACTGTCGTTACAAATTTGATTATAAATTTTTCTATTAAAATCCAAATGAATCCAATCCAAATGATATAGAGAGTATATTCAAATGATTTTTAGATCATGTCATTAATTTTTCTTGTCACTATGTACACATCTATACCAAGTAATGAATGCTCAGTAAATATGGTGGTTTTTATTAAAACTGCATCAAAAATTTATGCTACAATGTCTAACCTCTTGGAGAGGCTTGAACATGTTTAAATATCTTCAAATCCAAGTTTCAACTGGTCCACGAGTGGTTATGACCATTGGTAACAAAATTTGAACTTCTGGAGCAACTTTTCAAAAGTTGCTCGAGCAACATTTACATCTTTTGCAACATTTTTTGTATTTTTGCAATTTTCTAATCCAAATGACTTGAAATGAGATCTCAACACCTATACCTGATCAAATTTTCCCAAAAATGATCCAAAATAATTAGAATCATGACTAAAACTCCTAAAATACTCGAAACACCTAATGACACCTATCACCTATAGACTCAAAATCCAAGTCGACTAAGGTATCCCAAGGTTTATAGGTGTAGCTTAGAAATCCTTGACCACAAAAATTCGATCAAAAAACACGAAGGATTATCTCAAGGATCCATCCATTTGTTACAAAGCAAAACATAAGGAACATCCTAGATGTTTCCTAAATACTTCAAATGCCTTGGGTGCCCTGCACCAATTTCCTTTCAATTTTTGTTCCTATTAGCAATTTCTATGTTTTTGGTTGTGTTTCCTATAGGTGGATCATATGTAGTTAATAAATTTAGGGTTTTTTATAGACATCATGTTTTCTTAATGACTTGGTTCACACCTCATTTGGACTCTTCTTAGTGAAGATATCTTGGATTCAAGTTCAAAACATATTGATCTTCATGTTCTAATGGTTAGTTGGAGTTTTCTGATCTTGTGAAGTAATTTCCCAATCGGTGAAGCTTTGTGGCACATATCATGATGGTATTTGACCTTTGACCAAAATCCCTCTTCAATCACATGTTATTTCAACATCCTAGAATTGAGATCCTTATGATTTGAGTCCTGAACTATATTTATGTATTACATTGTCTTGTTCTTGGAAAATGTGATAGATCTTGGATGACATATGTGATGTGAAGGTTCTATATATTGAGGCATTTGATCTTTGTTTATCAATTCTTAGGAGGATAAACTTTGGAAGGCTCATTATAGGGTTTAGACTTAGATTTGTGTTGTAATCGGGCATGTATGCTGAAAATATGTAAGATGCATGTTATAGGAAAATTTAATGTAAATATTTAATTCTAAGGTAATGCTAAGATATACTATAGTGCATGTTGATAATCTAGTCTTGTGTCTGAGTTTCTTCTTTCCATTATGTTAACTCCTACTACATAGTTTAGACCATCTCCATAGGGGAAACTCCTATGACTACATCATCTATGAGTTCTTCTAACTAGAATCCTATAAGTAGGACTCAAAGTGATAACACTAATTCACAAAGGAATGAGATGAAAGAGAAATATAATGCAATGATAAGAAATATGCAATCTAAACAAAGAGATTCTTTTATTGAAAGCATGTAAAACATGTAATTTAAAACATATATAAGTAGATGTGACTATGAAAATAAAAAGCATGTAATGAAGATCTACATAAAAGATATGAACCTATAGATCTAGATGCATAGAATGTAAAAACTAGCTAGATGCATAAATTGTAATAATAGGATGCAAATGCATATAAACTAGATCTAGATATCTAAATGCAAAGAAAGGGAATATAAAAACAAAATCAGAATGAAAATGTTATGTTTCAGGTTCACAAAAATGAATAATAGGTGAACAAATAAAGAGAATCTAACACCAAAATTAGAATGGAAATGTAATGCATCAGGTACACCAAAATCAATCACAAAATTAATGGGAGCCTTATACATCATAATACAAACCCACCCTTAAGTAAAACCTAATTAGTATAACCAAAGGATGAAGGGTGCTAATGCAAGATCTAAACTAAAGGGAGATTTAGTATTCTTAAAGGGAAGATGATATGAAAAATGATATGATAAAATAAGAGATAGAAAATTTGATCTATGGAAGTAAGTGTAAGATTTGAACTTTGGATCAGAATTTGACTGTCCTCTTAATGTCAGAATCAACCATAACTCCAAATTTGGGGAACTGAGACTTGTAACTATGTGCTCTGCAATTTTTAGCCAAGACGTGCAGGGACACATGATGGAAAGTTTTCAGTAGGGTACTGATGTGGGGGGGGGGGGGTGAATTAGTAGTACAAAGATCTCACACTTATTCAAATTTTTGAACATAAACCAATTGCTAGTAAATTACTTATACTGATAATTTTATTGTCTTTTACCGATAGTTATTGTAATGTTTAATAGATAACTGATAATATGCAAATTAAACATATAACACATAAACATTCAAACACTTAACACAATATTTTGGTGTCCTAGAAAAGCCTTGGTTAGAGGGAAAAACTATGGTGGGGATGGTACCCACAACTCATCACTGTAGTAATAAGGTGCACAGTTAGGAGCTTACATAAATGTCATCTTCTGAATGAATTCACCTTGTTAGGAGTGTCTAATACCTTGTTAGGAGTATTGAAAGACTTGTTAAGGATTAATCTGTTAATATATTTTGTCCCACTTATACAGTGTTCACCCCATTAAAGGATTTATAATAAGTTCCTAAATATAATTTCTTAGTCTGTTTAGAGACTTCCAGGTTAAGGGATTTCACAATCTTGCTACTAAATTGTTAGGAATAAATCAACAAGAAATTTGACCTGTAGATACTTTCTCCAAAAGATCGTCAGATCTCATTTTTCTCTTCTTCTACTCTGATCTTCTTTTGATCTCTAATATTTGATGATAACATCAGTATACACTTCTCTTCACTTCTATCCACGTCCTCTCATCTATATATTTCTTACCTTTTCCTTTGATCTCCTCTTATAGTTCCTTTCCATGATTAGGGTTTCTCAAACTTCAATAAACTATTTTTCTAATTGGATGTCATCCTTATTCATAACCTTTTCTTTTCTTTGCTTTTCACCACTAATTCTTTCTGATCAACTTTTATGATAAACCTTCCTTTATGCTGGGATAACACTTTCCAATAGTGTTTATGCCAATATGTCTTTCCTTTCTTCATCTCTACACTTAATGGTATTTTCCATAAATGCCAATCTTAGCAAAATCATCATTGATTACGTGTTAATTTCCTGTAGAGGATTTTTTCAAGTAACAATCTCCCCCTTTGGCATTGATGACAAAACCTTTCTACAAAACCTTTCTATTTATTCTTCATTTCTCCTTCTTTGTTCTACATCATTCTATATCTCTCCCCCTAAGATATTTATCCCTTTTGACTATACTTATCTCCCTTTACAACACTTCTCTCCCCCTTTGACAATAATGCCAAAGGCAAAAAAAAAGTTGTGTCCTTTGGGTGTCAATTGGTTTCTGGCTCTGCTATAATAGTTCTATGCTTGTTCTTGATATTTTTCAACACTGTGTTCCATTGCTTCTTTAGATTATTTATGACACTGCTATGTCCTTTGACTCATTAATTTTTCAATAATGTCTTGATCATCATTCTTTTCTGGTTTACCCAATAGATCAATTGTTTCTTGTATACATTTTTACATTAAATCTATATTTATAGCTATTATGTATGATTCCTCAATTACTTTATTACCTTTCTCAAATAGTTTCTTGGAAATTTTTGTTTCTTTAGTCAATGAATCCTTTATATTTTCAAGTTTCTCTGAGAGTGTTCCCATTATTTATGCTAGCTTATCTTCTCTTCTATTAGTATGTGAATTCTTTTGTATCTTTTCTTTTAGTTCTTCATTTACTTTGTGATCATTTCTTGTTATACCCACATATGTTTTCAACTATTTCATTCTTGATTCTTCTTCATCCACTGTAATTTCTGAGTCTTTCAAGGTCATCAAGTCTCATTTCTAGTCTTTCTATCAGTTCATTTCTTTTTTCAAATGATGTCTTTAGCTTATTCTTCAGATCATGGATCTATTCATTAGCACCTTCTAGGGCTTCCTCCAAGTCTCTTTGATACCTATGACTTCCCATCATTCCAAATCTACTCTTAAGCTATTAAAATCTCTTTTAGAGAACCAATGCTCTGATACCAATTGTTAGGAATTTTTAGATAGGGTACTAAGAGGGGGCCATGAATTAGTACCACATAGATTTCATACTTAGATTTATGAACATAAACCAATAGCTAGTAATTAATTAGGTATACCAATAACTATTTTGTCTTTTACCGATAGCTATTGTAATAAGGTACCCAGTTAGGATCTTACATAAATGTCATCTTCTAAATGACTTCACCCTGTTAGGAGTGTGTAATACCTTGTTAGGAGTATTGAAAGTCTTGTTAAAGACTAATTTGCTAAGATATTTTATATCAATTATATAGTGTTCACCCTATTAAAGGATTTATAATAAGTTCCTAAATATAACTTCTAAGTCCGATTAGAGACTATCCAATTAAGGAATTTCATAATCTTGCTCCTAAACTATTAGGAATAAATCAACAAGAAATTGACCTGTAGATGCTTTCTCCAAAAGCTTGTCAAATTCTATTTCTCTCTTCTTCTTCTCTAATCTTCTTTTGATCTTTGATCCTTGGATCTTCTCTAATAACATTAGTCTATACTTCTCTTCACTTCTATCTATGTCCTCTCCTCTATATCTTGCTTACCATTTCCTTTGATCTCCTGTTATAGTTTCTTTCCTTGATTAGGGTTTCTTGAACTTCCATAAAATGTTTTGCTAATTGGATGTCACCCTTGTTTGTAACCCTTTCTTTTCTTTTCACCGCTAATGTTTTCCAATTAAATTTTATGATAACCCTTCCTTTATGCCAATAACACTTTCCAATTGTCATGCCCCTGACAGTCTCAGGCTTGACTTTTCAATGTTATGTTATGTTGGATTTATGGTTTGATTAGCATCGTTTTATTTGGAACAATATTTCTATTATACTTCTATGAGTTTGAACTCTGACTTCATTCATTTGAGCCTTGTTGTTTGGAATAAATATGTTTATCTCTGTAATAGGTGTTTTTGTTCTGCCAGACACTCAGAGAATTATGTCTATTTCTATAGCTTAATGAGATTTTCTAATGTCAGAATTGGTATAGACTGACTTTTGAATTAATGGTACTGGATAGTTTAGTAGAGATTCAAGTATTGGTATGATTGTGAAAATAAGTACAACTAAAATGGTTAGTCAATTGTCTTATAATTGGTTCATTGTTTTGGAATTCTTAATAATATGTTAAGCATATTTAGAATTGGTTTTATTATTATGGATAAATGTATCTTGATGTTGCAGACAGTAAATAGAGATTGTTGTTACTTAATTTTAATCAAATTTTGAGTTCAAAATAAATAAATATGTATATATGTATATTTATACATATATCTATGAGTGATTGTTTTAGAAATTATGTGGTATTTCTTTTGCTAAAACTGAAGAATTATCTAAGTTAGCATACCCTATTTTGTATCTTAGTAGGAGGTTAATTTGATGAGTGTTAGTAGTTTGGCATTGATAATGTGATGTTATCATTGATGCTTAAGTTAGTTTTTCTTAACCTAAGATCGACTAATGATATTTAACATAGATGTATATTAATCTATCCTTAAGCCTTCCTATTTATGTTCTAGCTCGAAGACATGACTTATCATCGTAGGGTTTAATTGCACTTTCATTGCATAGTGGAGTTAGTGGGGTTTAAGCTATTTTCGGGTTATGGGATTGTACGTTGATGGACATTTGGTAGGGAATGTATTGTGTTTGCTGAAAGAGATAAGCTCGTATTGAATGAACTCATCGATGTAAATCATTTTGTGTTTGATGTCTGCCATTAGCTTTGGTGAAGAAGTTACAGTTGAATAATGACTCCATTTTTCACCATGTTATTCTGCGACAGTTTGGGTAAACAGTTAGTAATGGATCCGTCTCTCTATTATATTTTATATGATAAGTTGCTTGGAATGGAAAGGGGTTTTCATGGCAAGTTTTACCCTTCTGTTCGTGGTCATTTGGGAAGTTTTGTGTTTCATACTGTCATCTCTGTATTTGCATTGTGGGCTTTTCTTTTGCACGACACTTTGGCAGACAGTGGAAAGAGATCTTTGTGGTTGGGTTTAGGGTTCGACTGTGAAGCTCACTAGGCAAGGGCTAGCTTTGGCATACTTCGGTCTTTGGTTACCTCCCCACACAAATACCAGGTAGGGGCATTCTCTCACCTTATCCTCTGTTTCCATTTTATTTTCTGCAAATGAAATATTAGATTATTTAATTACCACTGTTAGGTAGTTGATGAATGGAAGGTATTGTGATTGTATTCTCTGTGAGCTCGGTCATGAACCGGTTTCTTCTTGGATGGATTAAGAAGTTTATTTAGTTTATAGATGTTATGATTAGTGGAGAAATTTGAAATACATGTTCTTAAAATGCTATTTCGAGCATATTGTGTTGATGGGTTTCTTTGTTCTGAGTATGAAGTTGGCAGTGTTTTCTTTAAGCTTCTGCCGAACTATGGGGAATATAGTTGTTGCAATTGATATATGGTTATTCCATAGTACGTTTTGTGTCGATGTTTACTTTATTTTTGGTTAGTATTAAGGGGCTTAATCAGGAATGAGAATCCACATATAAATGTAGTTTGAAACACAGAATGAGTTTTGTTTATAAGCTTCTTTAACGGTATTCTCATACTGTTACCTGTTGTTAGGAACACTGTAGCAACAAAATGTTTACAATATGTAAGAGTTTTCGTCATAAGGTGAAATCGAGTATTCTTACCACTGTTATAATTCAAATTTGGTATCAATGTTTGTTGTGTCTAATGGGTGTGTGTCACTGTTTGGTTCAGTCAATAGTGAATATGTAGATATTCTGATTGTACCAAATCTTGACTGCAAGCTAGATAATTCTTCAGAAATAATTACCAGTGTGAAATATAGTTTTGTATCGACATTAGGAAATGCAAGGAGTATATAGGAAAGTCAATTATTAACATTTTCAGTAAGTAAGGAAGACCACTTTGATATTTTGTTTAAAATGTAGATGACGGTTCTTATTATTTTGTTATTCTTTTATGTAATCAGCAGATTCAGTAGTATATTAAGGTAGATGTGTTTTTGATAGGACTGAGATGACTAGTATGGTTTTTTTTCCAATGTGTATTTATGGACTTGAACTTTTGCGAATGATGAGTTACGTTATATAGTTATATATATTCATATATACCTGTTGGGATATGTATATGTATACACAAGCCGTGGTGTATACATGTACATACGCCAACATGTATATAAAAGATGCTATGTTTATCATTCGAAACTATTAATTACAAGTTTATATAATTATATATATATATATATATATATATATATATATATATATATATATATATATATATATATATATATATATATATATATATATATATATATACATACATATATATATATATAGATATATATACATACATATATATATATATAGATATATATACATACATATATATATATACATACATATATATATATATATACATACATATATATATATATACATACATACATATATATATATACATACATATATATATATATACATACATACATATATATATATACATACATATATATATATATATATATATATATATATATATACATATATATATATATATATATATATATATATATATACATATATATATATACCTACTGGGATATGTAAATGTATACACAAGTCGTGGTGTATACATGTACATACGCCAACATGTATATAAAAGTATGAACTTGTAATTAACAGAGCTGGATGTATAGAAAATTAATTTATAATAAATTGGTTTATGGCAAGCTTGTATGTTTGTTAAAAGCGATGGGTGTTGTGTTGATTTAGTTGATATATGATTATTTTAGTTCTTTTCTATTCAATGGTATCATGATTTCAATATGGACATTTTATTGTACAGTTTCAGATATAATGCTAAGTTAATGTGGAGATTATTATTTGATTGGATTTGTGATGGATAAAGTATTGTGATCTTTTCTTCTTTTGAGAAACATCATGTTTAAGAATGTATGTTAAGGAAAATGGAAACATGGATCTAAATGGATTTCTGATTGCTGTTTCTATTTTATAAATTGATGCAATAGAAATGGAGTGTTAGTGAAATGGTGTAATGTAGTTCATTTCATTTCAATCATTAATTGCTAGATCAAGTGTTTTGAGATAATGCAAGTATGATCCTTAGATTGGGGGCTGACACTAGTCTAGTACCTTGTGGTGATAGAATTTCTATCAGTTGTGACTGACACTAGTCTATATCCTTATGGGAAAGAATTTATGTCAGTTGTTTAATTAAGTGATAATTATAAATTCAAGGGATATGGGTTTCAATTAATAAGATAAAACATTATGGTTTCATCAGACATAATGGATTACTACGAGGTTTCCTTACGGATACATAGCATAGGTCCTTATGTGGACACCCATGAACTATTGGATCATTACTTTGTCATTTTCTTTGCGAGTTTATTTCTATTAGAAAGAGATACAATGCTTGATGATTTTGGTGTAACAAGAATGGAATTATGTTATTAGATTTCAATAACATCTATATTTAATCTGCATAATTGTTATGTTATACTGACTTTTATGGTTGCAAAATTTTGGAGATGATTCGTTATCTTAATCAATGTGACTGAGCCCTATTTGCGAATTGCGCTTGTGTTTATTTTTTATTTTCAGGTTTTAGATGGATAAATCAATGAGTATGGGACAGTGGATAGCAGTTGTTAAGATTTATGGGAAGCAGATCATTTCTTGTTTATTGGTTATCAGAACTATTCGTAGAATGTAAAGGATTGGTTAAGAAGGAAATTTTGTTTTTGAAACTAAGTCTTTGAATAAAGAGTATTCTTATTACTCTAATGTAATTCAGTTGAAAACTATAAAGCTCTTAGAAGCAGTTACTATGATTATATGTTTGAGTTTGTAATTTAAAAAAAAAATTATTACTATGGTTCTATGTGGTTTTGTTTATGGTTGATTCTTCTTTGGTTTCATCTTTTAGTTTTATGTTTGGATGGGTGTTACATTTGGTATCAGAGCTGAGTTTAAACACTCAGGGCTTGAGGGTTTAAAAAAAAAGGGGTTTTATCATTATGCTTCCGTTAGTGATTTTTATTGATCTTTTCTATAGGATTTCAAGCATGCCTCCTGTTACATGAGGAGCACAAAGACATGGTGACCCAATTGATGCTGATTTAGGCAGAGGTAGGGGTGGACGACATGGCCATGGTCATGGCTGAGGAAGAGGATGAGGTCTCCAAGGAATACTTGGTGATGAACAAGTTGATCCTTTAATAGGAATGGATCAGGAAGATCGAGAGGTACCTCAGGTTGAAGTTCTCCACAGGATCCTTGATAGGTTGGATAACATTGAAGCAAGGAACAATGTTCCAGATGATGTAGCAAATGCTCATGTTATATGAGTCCCTATAGCAGAAGATCCTGTTATCAGGACTCAGTTAAAAGACCTTTCTAAGCTCAAAGGACCATATTTCAATGGAACAGAGGGTGGTGCTGAAGCTGAAGCATGGCTCTTGAACATTGAAAGGTGTTTTATTCTCCATGATTATCATGGTAATGTGAAGGTTCATTGGACCGTAATGTAGCTAAGATCCTTTGCTTCCATATGGTGGAATATGGAACTAGAGCAACTTGGAATTCTTATCTCTCAGGTTACATGGGAGCTTTTCATAGAAAGATTCCGCGAGAGATTCATGTCAGATTATTGGCAGCAAACTAGATCCGAAGAATTTTTCAGTATTTCTCAAGGCAACTCAATAGTGGAAATGTACGAGAGGAGGTTTTTCCAACTGAAGAAATATTCTGGTTGGTTAGAGAATGATAAGCCTTTGGTACAACACTTCATTAGGGGTTTGAACCCTAAAATTGTAGAAGAAGTGAGAACTTTCAAACCTAAGACAGTGAAAGAAGCTGTTGATCAAGCCAAGCTCACAGAATTGAAGTCAGGATTTTCAGCCAAAGGATCAGTGAATCCACTAGCTCAAAGCAGTGGGAAGAATCAGAAACTGTATCAAGATAATTTCAAGGTAGTTTCCAGTGGATTGAGTGGTAAATTTTAGAAGAGGAAGTTTGAAAAGTTTTCCAAATCAAACAAGAGTTTCAAAGTTCCTGAGCAACCTAAGTCCTTTAAACCAACTCAGAGTGTACAACAGAGTTATGCATCACCTCCAGTGAACTCATCACAGGATAAAAGTACCAAGAGAGGAGTAGAGTGTTGGCAATGTGGGCAATTGGGGCATTTGCAATGGAATTGTCCCCTTCGAGGCAATAGTCAGGTCAGGTCTAAAGCCACAGGTTCTGAGGCTACTGTTGGTGATTCTAGAAGGAATCATCACATCTTTGCTACTATGGATCAGAAACAAGCAGATCATCAGAACACTGTGATTGAAGCTAGAGGTAATTACCAAGGTAAGAAAATCTCTATTTTATTTGACTCTGGTGCCACTGACTCTTTTATTTCTTCCAATTTGGTTAAGCAATGTGGAATTCCTATGAGTAAAGCTGAATTGGCATGGCAAGTCGAGTTAGCATCAAGGACTAAGGTTGAATCGGGGTTTATAGCTGAAAATTGTAAGGTCCAATTTAAGGCTTTTACTACTACAGTTAGCCTTAGGGTTATTCCTTTAGGTTCTTATGACATTATTCTGGGTATGGATTGGTTAGATCAACACCAAGTTGTCATCGATTGTAGAGAGAAGACAATTAGATGTATTGATGATAATAGAACCATCAAGTTTATTACAGGTGTTAAGAGGCCTATGTTAGTCAGAACTATTTCTGCTAAGCAACTTCAGAGATGTTTACAAAAGGGATGCAAATTGTTTGCTATTTCTATCAATGATTTTGAAGAACCAGTTGCTTGGAACACCAGCTTAGATCATCCAATTTTGAAGGAATTCTTGGATATATTTATTACAGAGATTCCAGGAATCCCACCTAAAAGAGAAATTGATTTTAGGATTGATCTTTTGCTGAGAACCGAACTGATTTCCAAGACTCCTTACCACATGACCGCTCAAGAATTAGTGGAACTCAAGGTTCAACTTGAGGAACTTCTTGAGAAGGGGCTTATTAGACCTAGTGTTTCACCTTGGGGAGCACCTGTTATCTTCATCAAGAAGAAGGATGGATCTTTGAGGCTTTTTATTGACTATAGACAACTGAACAAAGCTACCATCAAAAATAGATATCCTTTACCTCGCATCGATGATTTGTTTGATCAAGTGAAGGGTGCCAAGGTGTTTTCCAAGATTGATCTCAAATCTGGATACCATCAGTTAAGGATTCAAGAAGCTGACATTCATAAAATAGCTTTTCGCACAAGTTATGGGCATTATGAATTCATAGTAGTGCCATTTGGGTTGACTAATGCACCATCAGTATTCATGAGTTTGATGCAGGGAGTATTCAGGACTTTCTTAGATAAGTTTGTGGTAGTGTTCCTTGATGACATTTTGGTATATTCTAACTCCTTGGAGGAGCATGAGCAGCATTTGAGGCAAGTCTTTGAATGTCTCTGCAGGAACAAACTATATGCCAATCCTAAAAAATGTGAATTTTTCAAAACTGAAATAAGTTATTTGGGTCACATCATTGTACAGGAGATGGAATAGCTATTGATTCTGCTAAGATCAGGGCAATTGTAGAGTGGCCAACTCCTACCAATGTGTCTAAAGTATGAAGTTTTATGGGTCTGGCTAGCTACTACAGAAGATTTGTGGCTAATTTTTCCAAGATAGTCCATTCCATTACTTCTCTCCAAAGAAAGGGTAAGAAATTCATCTGGTCAGATAAATGTGAAGAAGCATTCCAACATCTTAAGGAACGTTTGACTAGTGCACCAATTTTAGAGGTACCTGATCCTTCTAAGGAATTTGTTGTGTGCACCGATGCCTCATTAGATGGTTTAGGGGTTGTTTTGATGCAGGACGACAGGGTCATTGCTTATGAATCCAGGAAACTAAAGGATCATGAAATTAATTAACCTACTCATGATTTGGAACTCACAGCAGTGATTCATGCTTTGACAAAATAGCGGCATTTTATTCTTGGTCAACATTTTGAGCTACATACCGATCACAAAAGTCTACAATATTTGTTCACGTAGCCCAATCTTAATGCACATCAGCGTAGATGGATGGAGTTTTTGTGTGAGTATGACTTCAAAATGAAGTATATTCAGGGTAAAGAAAACAAAGTAGTGGATGCTCTTAGCAGAAGGCGTCATGAACTCTCTTCTTTGACCCTCATAATTGAATTGAAAGAGAGAATACTTCTGAATTTGGTTACTAATCCTTGGTACTTAGATGTCAAAGCAGTGATTAATAGTGGAAGTGTTTTAGAAGGCAGATTTGAGGGTTACTCTATCAACACTGAAGGACTGATGACTTACCAAGGCAGCATATATGTGCCAGAAGTTGGAAATCTTCAGAACCTAGTTATGACTGAAGCACATAAGGCACCTTATTCAGCACATCCTGGTGTGAAGAAGATGCATGCTGATCTTAAGCAACATCACTACTGGCTGGGTATGAAGAGGGATATTGCTGATTTTGTGGCTAGATGCTTGGAGTGTCAGAGAGTAAAAGCTGAACATCAACATCCAGCTGGTTTACTTCAATCTCACAATGTGCCTAAATGGAAATGGGATACCATATCCATAGATTTTATAGTGGGGTTACCATTTTCAGCTAGGTGACATGATGCCATTATGGTTGTTATTGACCGGTTAACCAAGTTGCCCACTTTATTGCCATAAGATCCACTTATAATGTTGTATCTATGGCACGGATTTATATGGAATAGGTTGTTAAGCTACATGGAATTCCTAAGAAGATCATATCTGATAGGGATTTAGTTTTTACTTCATCTCTATGGAGATCTTTGCAGCGTGAATTAGGTACTCAGCTGAACTTTAGTTCAGCATATCATCCTGAAACTGACGGATAGACTGAGCGTGTCAATCAGATTTTGGAAGATATGCTTAGAATGTATGTGATGGACAGGCAAAATAGATGGGAAGAGTACTTACATCTGGTTGAATTTGCTTACAACAATGGTTACCATAGTTCTATAGGTATGGCTCCTTTCCAAGCTTTGTATGGAAGACCATGTAGAACACCTTTAAGCTGGGACAATCTTGAGGACATAATTCTTTTAGGTCCCGAGATGCTTCAGGATTTAGAATAGTAGGTTAAGCGCATCAGAGAACACCTATCTACAACTCAGGACAGGCAGAAAAAGTATGCAGACCTACATAGGATTGAACGTCAATTTGAAGTTGGGACTAAGGTATTTCTTCGGGTTAGGCCCCAGAAAAGTCCTATTAAGTATGGTAAAGGGTCAAAATTGTCTCCAAGATTTGTGGGACCATTTGAGATCCTAGAATGAGTGGGTCCAATTGCCTACAGACTTGCTTTGCCTCCCAGCCTTTCACAAATTCATGATGTATTTCATATTTCCGTCTTAAGGAAATATATACCTGACATAGCACATGTGCTAAATTGGAAAAATTTATAGGTGGAAGATGGTCAACTGATCCTAGAACTAGTACAGATCATCCAGCAAAGAGAGCTAAATCTCAGAGGATGCAAGGTGGAGCAGGTAAAGGTGTTATGGGATCTTGATGATGTAGCTTCTGCAACTTGGGAAGATACAAGGGCTATGAGAGCTGCACATCCTCATTTGTTTACAAGCTTCCAGGAGTAAGCCTAGTCTGGTGGGGAAGGGTGTCATGCCCCTAATAGTCTCAGGCTTTACTTTTCAATGTTATGTTATGTTGGATTTCTGGTTTGATTAGCATCATTTTATCTAGAACAATATTTCTGTTAGACTTCTATGAGTTTGAACTCTGACTTCGTTCATTTGAACCTTGTTGTTTGGAATAAATATGTTTATCTTTGTAATAGGTATTTTGGTTCTACCAGACACTCAAAGAATTATGTCTATTTCTGTAGCTTAATGAGATTTTCTAATGTCAGAATTGGTATAGACTGACTTTTGAATTAATGGTACTGGATAGTTTAGTAGAGATTCGAGTATTGGTATGATTGTGAAAATAAGTACAACTAAAATGGTTAGTCAATTGTCTTATAATTGGTTCATTGTTTTGGAATTCTTAATAATATGTTAAACATATTTAGAATTGGTTTTATTATTATGGATAAATGTATCTTGATGTTGCAGATAGTAAATAGAGATTGTTGTTACTTAATTTTAATCAAATTTTGAGTTCAAAATAAATAAATATGTATATATGTATATTTATACATATATCTATGAGTGATTGTTTTAGAAATTATGTGGTATTTCTTTTGCTAAAACTGAAGAATTATCTAAGTTAGCATACCCTATTTTGTATGTTAGTAGGAGGTTAATTTGGTGAGTGTTAGTAGTTTGGCATTGATAATGTGTTGTTATCATTGATGCTTAAGTTAGTTTTTCTTAACCTAAGATCAACTAATGATATTTAACATAGATGTATATTAATCTATGCTTAAGCCTTCCTATTTATGTTCTAGCTTGAAGACATGACTTATCATGGCAGGGTTTAATTGCACTTTCATTGCATAGTGGAGTTAGTGGGGTTTAAGCTATTTTTGGGCTATGGGATTGTACGTTCATGGACATTTGGCAAGGAATGTATTATTTTTGCTGAAAGAGATAAGCTCGTATTGAATGAACTCATCGATGTAATTCATTTTGTGTTTGATGTCCCCCATTAGCTCTGGTGAAGAAGTTGCAGTTGAATAATGACTCCATTTTTCACCATGTTATTCTGCGACGGTTTGGGTAAACAGTTAGTAATGGATCCGTCTCTCTGTTATATTTTATATGATAAGTTTCTTGGAATGGAAAGGGGTTTTCACGGCAAGTTTTACCCTTCTGTTCGTGGTCATTTGGAAAGTTTTATGTTTCATACTGTCATCTTTGTATTTGCATTGTGGGCTTTTCTTTTGCACGACACTTTGGCAGACAGTGGAAAGAGATCTTCGTGGTTGGGTTTAGGGTTTGACTATGAAGCTCACTAGGCAAGAGCTAGCTTTGGCATACTTCGGTCTTTGGTTACCTCCCCACAAAAATACCAGGCAGGGGCATTCTCTCACCTTATCCTCTATTTCCATTTTATTTTCTACACATGAAATATTAGATTATTTAATTACCGCTGTTAGGTAGTTGATGAATGGAAGGTATTGTGATTGTATTCTCTGTGAGCTCGGTCATGAACCGGTTTCTTCTTGGATGGATTAAGAAGTTTATTTAGTTTATAGATGTTATGATTAGTGGAGGAATTTGAAATACATGTTCTTAAAATGCTGTTTTGAGCATATTGTGTTGATGGGTTTCTTTGTTCTGAGTATGAAGTTGGCAGTGTTTTCTTTAAGCTTGTGCCGAACTATGGGGAATATAGTTATTGTAATTGATATATGGTTATTCCATAGTGCGTTTTGTGTCGATGTTTATTTTATTTTTGGTCAGTATTAAGGGGGTTAATCGGGAATGAGAATCGGCATATAAATGCAGTTTGAAACACAGAATGAGTTTTGTTTATAAGCTTCTTTAATGGTATTCTCGTACTGTTACCTGTTGTTAGGAACACTGTAGCAACAAAATGTTTACAATATGTAAGAGTTTTGGTCATAAGGTGAAATCGGGTATTCTTACCACTGTTATAATTTGAATCTGGTATCGATGTTTGTTGTGTCTAATGGGTGTGTGTCACTATTTGGTTCAGTCAATAGTGAATATGTAGATATTCTGATTGTACCAAATCTTGACTGCAAGCTAGATGATTCTTCAGAAATAATTACCAGTGTGAAATATAGTTTTGTATCGACATTAGGAAATGCAAGGAGTATATAGGAAAGTCAATTATTAACATTTTCAGTCAGTAAGGAAGACCACTTTTATATTTTGTTTAAAATGTAGATGACGGCTCTTATTATTTTGTTATTCTTTTATGTAATTGGTAGATTCAGTAGTATATTAAGGTAGATGTGTTTTTGATAGGACTGAGATGACTAGTATGGTTTTTTTTCCAATGTGTATTTATGGACTTGAACTTTTGCGAATGATGAGTTACGTTATATAGTTATATATATTCATATATACCTGCTGGGATATGTATATGTATACACAAGCCGTGGTGTATACATGTACATATGCCAACATGTATATAAAAGATGCTATGTTTATCATTCGGAACTATTAATTACAAGTTTATATATATATATATATATATATATATATATATATATATATATATATATATATATACCTGCTGGGATATGTAAATGTATACACAAGCCAACATGTATATAAAGGTATGAACTTGTAATTAACAGAGCTGGATGTATAGCAAATTAGTTTATAATAAATTGGTTTATGGCAAGCTTGTATGTTTGTTAAAAGCAATGGGTGTTGTGTTGATTTAGTTGATATATGATTATTTTAGTTCTTTTCTATTCAATGGTATCATGATTTCAATATGAACATTTTATTGTACAATTTAAGATATAATGCTAAGTTAATGTGGAGATTATTATTTGATTGGATTTGTGATGGATAAAGTATTGTGATCTTTTCTTCTTTTGAGAAACATCATGTTTAAGAATGTATGTTAAGGAAAATGGAAACATGGATCTAAATGGATTTCTGATTGCTCTTTCAATTTTATAAATTGATGCAATAGAAATAAAGTGTTAGTGAAATGGTGTAATGTAGTTCATTTCATTTCAATCATTAATTGCTAGATCAAGTGTTTTGAGATAATGCAAGTATGATCCTTAGATTGGGGGCTGACACTAGTCTAGTACCTTGTGGTGATAGAATTTCTGTCAGTTGTGACTGACACTAGTCTATATCCTTATGGGAAAGAATTTATGTCAGTTGTTTAATTAAGTGATAATTATAAATTCAAGGGATATGGGTTTCAATTAATAAGATAAAACATTATGGTTTCATCAAACATAATGGATTACTACGAGGTTTCCTTACAGATACATAGCGTAGGTCCTTATGTGGACACCCATGAACTATTGGATCATTACTTTGTCATTTTCTTTGCGAGTTTATTTCTGTTAGAAAGAGATACAATGCTTGATGATTTTGGTGTAACAAGAATGGAATTATGTTATTAGATTTCAATAACATCTGTATTTAATCTGCATAATTGTTATGTTGTACTGACTTTTATGGTTGCAGAATTTTAGAGATGATTCGTTATCTTAATCAATGTGACTGAGCCCTATTTGCAAATTGCGCTTGTGTTTATTTTTTATTTTTAGGTTTTAGATGGATAAATCAATGAGTATGGGACAGTGGATAGCAGTTGCTAAGATTTATGGGAAGCAGATCATTTCTTGTTTATTGGTTATCAGAACTATTCGTAGAATGTAAAGGATTGGTTAAGAAGGAAATTTTGTTTTTGAAACTAAGTCTTTGAATAAAGAGTATTCTTATTACTCTGATGTAATTCAGTTGAAAACTATAAGCTCTTAGAAGCAGTTACTATGATTATATGTTTCAGTTTGTAATTTAAAAAAAAAATTATTACTATGGTTCTATGTGGTTTTGTTTATGGTTGATTCTTCTTTGGTTTCATCTTTTAGTTTTATGTTTGGATGGGTGTTACACCAATAGTGTCTATGCTGATTTGTCTTTCCTTTCTTCATCTCTATACTTAATGTTATTTTCCAGCAATAACAATCTTAGCAAAATCATCATTGATTTACTATTAATTTCCCGTAGAGGATTTTGTCAAGTAATAACAAGGTGATAAGAAGGCATGGGACCAAGTTAAATCAAAATTGGATGAAAGGTACAAGTTGAATAAGTCAACTTTTTCCCAGTAGTCCCAAAACTAATAAAAAATTTCAAGATCTCATGTCTACACCTGTACTTCTCAAATATGAGACCGCAACTCTGTAACCTATTCCTATACAAAGAAAACTAGGTCAAAGGGTGTGGAAATAGGTGTTCCTTGGTAAAACCCTTATTTAGGAATTAACCTTGAAATTGAATTAAAATTTCATAAAGAAAAGCATCATTAAAAGTAGAAAGGTAAATGGCTGATTCAAATTGTATGAAACCATCATGAACAGATGTAGTAATATCTCAAATCCATGAACATTCTTTTAAATATTCTTGGAATGAGATGTAGAATCAAGGATGCCTTAAAAAATGCATGGATCTATGATTTCTACTCCTATATCTTGAATGCATATATGCTTGATAACCACTTGGACAAGGAGAGAATGAAGAATGGATGGATGTATCTTCTTTCTTAATTGTGAATTCCTATACTTGGCCATCATGGGAGAGAAACATCAATCAACTACAAAGGATCTTGCATTTTATTGAATGGATCTTGAAGAAATATAGACTTGGAGATCTTGAATTGGATGCTTACCTTCAAATATTGAATCCAAATCCTCAATTTCACATCTCAAATGCTTGGATGCTTGAATTATTTCACTTGATTGTGGTATTGTTTTCATATAAAGGATAGATTCCAAATGAGAGGAAAGGTTGTCTTTTTATACTCATTTCCCACCATTCAAGATTCAAATTTGATCAAGGGCAACCAAAAATCTAAAACTCAAAGGAAAACCCCACCATCACTTGTTGGACCAAATCTGAGCTCAAAAACCTAGGGACAAGTGGGCTCTCAACTTGTACCCTAGGGACAAGTCAACCAGTTAAGTTATACTCTAGGGACAAGTTGGCTTTCGACTTGTCCTTGGTAAAATAAGCTCATATTTTTCAAAGATGTCAGGAAATGTGATAAGATTTAGGGAAATAAAATGTAGGTTGGGATCAAGCATAAAAAATATTTGGATCTCAAAATTACCAAAATGGGGTATAATAGGTCCTAAGGCCTATAATTATAGGTATTCATTTTTGAGGACAATTCAGGACTAAATTGTGATTTCATCAAGTATAATGGATTGTAAATTATGACTCAATACTAACCTATGGATTTCATGAGGGTAATGGGAATCCCTTCTACAGGATACTTAGAGAAGCCTAAGAATATTAGGCTAGATAAGGACTTATGCATCTAACAAGTGTGTAGGAAAGATCTCACAATAGAAGAAAGGGAAACTATTTAGAGATTAGGTGTTAACAAATGCTTTAAAATAATTTCTTTGTGAATGTAGTGTGGAAGTGTTTACTGGATTTTTTGAAGTATCAACTCATAGGTTCCAACTGCACATTAGCTATGATGTTCTAGAAGCTTGAGTATATGATTAATTTGAAGGTATGGAGAACATATAACTTGGCACAAGGATAATTTGAGCATATCCATGAGTTTCTTAGCCTTTGTGAAAAGGTGTGACTCAACATACGATCATGTTACTCCTAGAAAATATATACACACAGGTTCCTTTGAAAAAATGGGGGAAGCTCCAACCCGCTGCATAGATAGAGCCAAGATGGTCAACTAATTTTTTTTAGGAAAATCTTAGTGTATAGGAAATTAGAGAGGAAGTTGCACTAGCTCAGTCTAGTGCACCATGATAGATGAAGAATACATGCCAACCTTCTAACCCACTAGCTATCTTACTAGGAAGAATCTAGTATTAGTGACATGTCAATCATTATGGCATCATCCTCATCCAATGAGGAATGTTCATTAGATATTGAAAACCTAAGTTCTAAGGATTTTATAGCAGAGGCATAGTTAGTGCCTATCAGACTACTACTTCATCGTGCTATAACTATTGTAAGTTGTTTTTCTTTCACACTAAACTTACATATACCCATAGCTCAATTAGTGATGACTAATACACCAAGGTTCAACAAACCTACACGAGTACAAGAGGCCACACCCTTGGATATCCTCCCATAATAGAAAATGACTCCATCAACCTTATCTATTGAAATCAATAGCATAGTGAAAAATGCCAACCCACCAAGTGCTTATGTCATTGTTGCTAGTTATCTAGTATGATGCCAACCCACTAGATGCCAATGTCCTAGTTGCTACTCAAATAGTAAATACAATGGAGGATACATCATCCAAGAAAGCCAAAGAATAGGTTGATCATTGATTGATGAAGTCCCAAGAAACACATTTTTCCCCTTCACCATCACCTAGTCTCATAGGGTACTTAAAGTTATCTAAAAGAGGTTTAGGATGATAGGTAATAGTCACTGATGAGAAGATCCTGTGTGTGAAGGAGTTGGAGTTGGCAGAAATTGGGAAACCTAGTGAGGAGGTGATTGTGGTGGTCACACAATTTGTTATAGCTAAGCATGAGGCTAAAGTTACAATGTCAGGAGGACCAAATGGGTCCCTAATAGAGGAGAACCAATGTGCACATATTTGATTTTCAAGGCCAAACTTAAATGATGTTTTAGGTTCAACACAATGACCTATTTGGCTTAGTTAGTAGTTATTTCCTTGCTTAATGAGGAGATATTAGAACTCTCTAGATATATAGATATTGGCTTGGTGCCAGTGGTAGTCACCAAGGCGGAGAAGGTTTTGAGGTTCATGTAGGATGATTCCCAGGAGGAGTTTAGATTGTGCTTTAGATCTGAAGAATGGCCAACAAATGTGACTCTTGAGGTGAAAGAGGCATTACATATAGCACACCCTATCATGGAAGGTGAACATGGTAGGGTTCTTTCCATACTGCATGGTATGAAGTCATACATCAAGGATACTTTTTATGAGAATAAGATAATCACTTCCTTGGAGAATTCCTAGATGGTGAAGGCATCTACAATACACCAATCTAGAGAAGTTGAGAAGGAGCTATTTTCCATCATACAATCAAAGAAGGATGGATACCTAGCTCTTTAGGCCACCCTTGTAGTGAAGGAGTAACAACTAGAATATAATAGAAGGTTGAATTGGAGAAAACTTGGACATACTTGATGGACTCTGTGAAGATGGTAAATAAGTCTCATGAGAAGGAATTTCTAGCATAGAGAGATCTGAGAATCCACATAGAGTAGGTGTAGCACCTCTAGTAGATTCTCTCTACTTCCAAGGAATCTCTTGTGGTGTCCTCTATTGATCTAGGGACATATTTTGGCCCTTCTTTAGAAATGTTTGTAATTTTAGTAGTCCCAATTTCATTTTTTGTTGTCTTCAAGATAACTTTTATTTTTTCTTTTTTTAGGGTGGGAGGGGTGGGGAGGGGAGGTGTGTGAGGGGAATTGATGTAGTTTATAGCCCTGCTAATATTTTGTAATAAATATAATGTTAAGGAATAATTAATTGTTAATGTTTCAAATGACTAATTTTTTATAGTTGGTACTCTTAACCAACCATGTGACATTATATATGTAATTACTTTCTATCAGAGGGTAGCATTGTCTAGATTGTATGTACATTACATTTGGAAATAAAGATCATATCTTTTTGCCATGTTCTTATGATTTTTACTTTATTTTTTCTATTTCTATTTGATATTTTTTAATATATTATTTACATAATCAAGTTAGTAAGTTTAGGAGTAAACGTTTAAATTTTAAAAGTGGTCTCAATTGGATTTTGAAATTTTATTTATAATATAGAAAGAAGTAATATTATAATATAAGAATTAATAAAAAATAAGCTTGAACAAAATTACAAATGATATAAAGATTAAAAATTATATATAGAATATTATTATAAATCACATTATACTTGAATAATGGAAAGAACTAAATTATCTTACTTTTAATAAATGAAATATTGAAAGAAAAAGCTAAATCGGGAAAGAATAATTAATGTCAAAAATTAGGAGTTGCATGTAAACAAATCTATTAAAACTGCTATAATCATAACTAAATTTTATCTCATGTAAGTATGAACAAAAATAAATATAATGCTTGATAGATGTGTTTATTTAAACAAATAAATATGGTGACATGAATGTTATATACACAAAAATAAATGCATGTGAAATTGTGTGGAAAGGTAAATATAAGCACATAGATGTTGTTGTATGCCATGGTCTACTACATGTTGTATTTATTCTCCTTAGGATGATTTTTTGGTCCAGTTAATATGTGGTTGTTCTTGTGGCTGCTATTGTAGTTTTTATTTTATGTTAACCTTGTTCAGTTTTATGTTGCACGTTGTGGTGTAGTCATTATTTTAGTTGTTATTTTTTAGTATAAATTATAAGTAAAAATAGATTTTTATAAAAATACAAATAATAATTTATATAATATTATTATACAGATGCATTGTAAATAAAAATAAATATAATTTAACATTAAAATTATAGAATATTATATGTAGTGACATATAAAATAATTATTAAAGAACTTGTGATATCAATTGTTCTAATTGTAAAGGATTACAAGACTTTTTGAAAATCTTAATATTATCTTTTATCAAAAAAATAAATTAGAAGTATGATTTTATTAAGTAAAAATATAATTATGAGTATATATAACTAAATGCTCTTATATTTCCAATGTGGGGGGCCCAAATTGTAGAGAAAATGACATTTGATTTGAGAAGTTTTTTCTATTAAATAACAAGTAAGAACATTACAAAATATCACAGAACTAGCTTATGAATGAACACTTGTTCAACCAAAAGATAGGAGCTTGCTAAAACAATCTTACAAAGAATAATATAGAGATAAATAGTAACAAAGGTTTATACATATTACATAAAATTTACTTCAAAATACTAACAACTTATGAAAATTTGAAAGAGGCCTGCATAAGATGAGTATAAGGTATAAACTATTGTTTAATCCATTTTATCTAGCCAAGAATCCCCTCCATCCACCCAATCTCCTCCCCATCCTACATGTAAGTCAAATATTAATGTATGCTCACTTGAGCCACTGAGGGTGTTGGATCCTTGGTTTTTATTTATCTTTTTTTCTTTTCTGTAATCTTTCTCATGAATTTCTCTAGTACAACCTCAAAATGTGTCCTTTCAACATCCCTCCTAGCCCATGTAAAACAATGGGAGATTTTCTATTTTGAAGACCTGAATAGTGCCATCTTGGAGAAGTCTTTCAAATTTCCTCTTAGAGAGCCTCAATGCCATAGTTACCTACAAATCTATTTTATAAAAAATGAGTCTCCTTAGAGACCCCATAAGTTCTCTGCTCCTATCATCAAACATATTTTTGTTTCTATATTTCTAAATAATTAAAAGCATTTACAAATAAAAAAAGACCAAAAGAGATTAAAATATTTCTTTAATCTATGGATAGACCAAAAAAGAATATTGTGAATGTATAATCTCTTATCAAAGGAAAGACCAAACAAGCCCCACACTTCCTTAGCAAAGAGACAGTAAATATGACATGTTTAATAGACTTGGGCACTCTATAAGAGGTGCAAATACTAATCTCACCATTAGACATCAAAAAGTTCAATTTGTGCAACAAAAAAAGGCAAAGGAAGAATATTTTCTTCGGCTCTATAGGTTTTCCCCATGTATGTTAGCATAATTTTTTTTGAGGAAGAAGCATCAAGTTCCAAAATATGACACTTGTTAAGATGGGAAAAAATGATATCACTATCAAGAAGTTATTTATAGCTAAGTTTGGCTTTGGTAGTGTGGATAAGGAAACAATCTAGCCATTTGAAATGAACGATAAAGCATCATTGTCAACATGTCCATGCTGGGAAAGGGAAGCATATGAATCTCTAAGGATAGAGTAGGTTCTCCACTAAGTTGGAGCAATATCAAATTTGAGGGATAATTCACGCCAGGATACAAGATACCCATCTTTTAGGATGTCATGAAACCTTTGAATTCCTTTATAAGACCAAATTTTGGTAGAGCATCATGGATATGTGCCAAGGGTCTATCCTTGTGTTTAAGGTTTCATGACACAGATATGTCCCTATATATTTTACCATCATTCTTTATGATTTCATTTATAGTAATTAAATGTTTCACTATACATCACATGCCTTCTGAATGATCTTAAACACTTTAGATCCAACAAGTTTGACAATAATTTTCTTGCAATCAGATCACCAAGACAAAGCCCTTTCCAAAATGGACCTTTCCTAGACACATATATAGAGATGTTGGGCCTTATTGATATTTTATAGGGTTCATTTCCATCAAGGGATTTGAAAATTAAATTTTCAGCCAAAAATACCCCTTGGAGTCTCAAATACTTCAACCCAAGTCCACCTTTTTGCTTTCTCATAACAAACCATTGTCATCAAGTACTGCACGTCACTTCTTAGCGCCCTTACCATAAGATCAGCGAAATTCACTAATTAGATTTTGAATATATTGGAATTGATAATTAGAGAAAATTCATTTGGGAGAATAATAAAAATTATAAGATGAAAGGATCTTCTTACATACTTGATACCTCCCAACCATTCAAAGGTAATGTATTTTTCCACTTCCTTGAATCATTATAAAAAAGTAATACAATCTCAACATATGAAGTGACATGATAGGTTCATAGAACAAAAAGAGTTTAAAGCTAGTGAGTGGACCCTACTTTAAGGTTTCATATATTGTGATTATGAAAGGAAATTTAAAATACTCTAGATAGGACCATATGAGATTATATATGTATTCTCTAATGTTAAAGTATTCCTAAAAATTATTTACTTAGTAAGGCTTTCCCTACTAGTTAGTAGTTTTTGCTTGTCCTCATATAAGAAACATTTGAGAAAACACTACTTCATTACCAAGTTGCAACAAGATGAATTTCAAGAATTGTTCTAGTAGAAATACTGCTAGAGATAGTTTTTCCAAGCACATTATCATAACTAATAATATGCATCTACAATAAGTTTCCATGATTTTCAAAACTTTTCCTATTTTCAATAAAGCTTCATTTTAGGGTATCTATTTTCAAACACCGTGGTATAAGGTCTTTATTCATAAAATAGCATAAGTGACCTTAAAACTTCAATATTGATAGAATATTGACAAAATATCCACATTTAGACCTTTGACATAATGATAAATAGTCAAGATTCACAATGATAAATAACATATGAGATTTTTCTCTCTGAGGCATTGACCCCAATAATTATTGAAATTGCATAATGTTGTCCCTACTAACTAGTCGATAATAGGACCAAAGCTGGCAAGGGTTTTTTTACTTGCATCCACTGCATTATTGTATTAGTAGTATCCATTTTATCAATGGTATATTCTAGTCAATTTCTAATCATATCTGGAGTGAATAAATATGTATCTCTAATGGTATTTATACCATATACATGTGAGAAAACTTGTTCAATTTAAGTTAGGGGGAGAACTATGGCTACCAAAACTAAAAATACAGAAACCTTTTCTATATGCATTATTTTAATCATTCATACTTTTTAAATCATTAGTTATTTTTTAGATCTTTTAAATCTTGCACAAAACTTTAAATATCCCTTTCACTTGACCTGGTGGTTAAATATCTATACAATGAAATTTTCATATCATCAATTCCTTCTTCAAACTACCTATACTTATCTCCAACCTTTTCTATTTTTTGTGCCTTTCTTCTTGCTAAAACTTGCTAAATGTGACCTATTAAGTTGGAGCTTGAATTTAGATATTGTAAATATTTACAAACCCAATAGTGATTAGAGGAAGATTATGAATGATGAGTGGAGGCCCTATTCATACGGGGCCAATTTTTCACCATCTAATAGATAATAAATGAGAATGAAAATAAGATTTTATGAATATAGGATGGGAAACTTATTCCCTCAAATTGATATAATTTTATTTAGAGATGGATTTTCAAATTGTGCTAAAACTTGAAGATGGGGTAGGCATAGTGAAGGTGTTTCATGAAGGTGCAACAATGATGAAAATAGTAGTGGCGTCAAGGTTATGTATTGAAGATGTATATCATGTAGAATCACATGATGTCATATGTACAAGAGTGGAATTTACAAGGTCAAGAGATAGACCTTTAGAAACATTAGAACAAGAGACTAAAAAAATCAAATTCCCAGATAAGAGGGAAGCAAATACAACCCACATAATCTAGTATTTTATTTGTGAAGGGAGGATTTCAAACCTAAATTCTCACCATTTTGAGTTCCTCAGACATATTAGATAGGAGAGTTTAATACATGTTTCTAACTACCTTTCTCATTATATAAAATGAATCCTTGTACAACCAATAGTAGGAGTTAGAAGTAAGCTAAAAAAATTGCTAAAGCATCACCTATGAATTTTTTGAGAAAATTTCCAGAGGAAAAAAAGATAAGGTTAAGAAAAGGCAACATGGAAGGAAAAACATGAAAAAATGGGGAAAGATACTCCTAATTTAGCTTTGAAAAGAAGAAATTTATTAAAGAATATACTAGTTACCCTATTAAAGAAAATAAAAAGAGAGAATCCCATAAGAAGGAGGAGCAGTTGGAAGAACCATTGATTATCCCTTGAGTGAAAATAATGAAAATTCAAACCCAAATAAGAGAAAGAAAACTAAAAAGGCTATAACATAGTCAAAAGAAATAGAGGAACTTTCTTCAGCCATAGGAAAGAAGAGGAAAGATATAAGGTTAAAGAAAAGGCAACATGGAAGGAAAAACATAAAAAATGGGGAAAGATACTCCTAATTTAGCTTTGAAAATAAGAAATTTATTAAAGAAGATACTAGTTACCCTATTAAAGAAAATAAAAAGAGAGAATACCATAAGAAGGAGCAGTTGGACGAACCATTGATTATCCCTCAAGTGAAAATAATGAAAATTCAAACCCAAATAAGAGAAAGAAAACTAAAAAGGCTATAACATAGTCAAAAGAAATAGAGGAACTTTCTTCAGCCATAGGAAAGAAGAAGAAAGATATAAATATCCACCACCTTCTCCTAAGATGAAGTGATCAAACCTTGTTGTTCTTTTTGCAATGTTTTCTAAGATGAAATGAAAAAAACCTTGTACCTTTACTCAAGTACTAGAGATGTCACCTCTATTGTCTATGGTATCATAATTTTTTATAAGTAAACATTTCATGTTGTAATTGATTTAAAGGAGGAAACAAAACATAAAATATATAATATTAAATAAACCATTAGGAGATCCTACCAATCGAGAACTACAAGAAGAAAGAAGAGAAATAATGATCAATCAATATAAGGCATTACTTTTAAGATCAGTAGTGAGAGAGAATACATATTTAGGGATAGGTTAGTATTAAATAAAAAGGGGAATCTGCTGAATGATAATAATTACAATAAGATCTAGATGCAAATTTTATATTGGTCCAAGGAGAATGTAGAAACCCCTCAAAATAATTTTCTAAGGGGATACAAGAAGTATTGGCGAGAAAAGATCAAGATGTGTTAGATGACGAAGAAGCATAATATGAGGAAGAAGCATAGGATGAGGAAAAAATTTCAGATGAAGAGGAAGCATCAAATGAAGAAGATACATAAGAATTTCTACAAGGAAAGAAAGAAGAAAGAGTGTTAAAGAAAGATGTCCAAGAATAAGAGATATAATAATAAATGTAGATGATAGTAACCTATATAGGATAGTAAAAATGGCTATTCAAGAAGCCACAAAGATTATAGACCATATTACTCATATACTTCTCCATTAGGACTCTCCTCAACTTATATTCTTTTACCATGACCCTTGTTGACATTAAAATTATGGTAAGTAGATAAGCAAGTTTAATTGCAAGAGGCGAAGATCGAATAAGGAAAAGAAATAATTGCAACTTATGTTCAAGAACAAGGATGGCTTTAAGAAACCCCCAGTCTTCTTGGAAAAAAGTGTAAAATCTTGGTGAATCTGTAATACCCCTCACAGTTTATTACTGTTGAGACTATGTTTTAGCTGATACTGTTTTACCTTAGCTGATTAGACCAAACATATTTCATATTTATATTATGGTGTGTAATTAAACAGTTATACTTTGATGCTGATTATCATGTTTAGATCTGAACCAAAAACATTATGTGATGGTTAATTTTAGTAATTATGGATTTTATATGATGTTTCACATGCATGTATTAATTGATGTAATTTAGTTGATTATTTTTATATGGTACTTACCCCATACCCGCATGTGTATGGTATCGTGTTTATTACTATGTATGCTTTCTTTTCTATTTGACATGCCTATATGGTAGAGGAGGAGGTGTAGTTACCTGCATTGAGTTGGGTCCACATGTCCCAGCCATCCCTACCATTGTCTGTTATTATATTTATATATGCACATGTACATGCAGTGGTTTTTATGCAGGCTGCAGGTACCGGGCATCGACTTCCTTGGCTTGACAGGATGAGTGTGCCCTCATTATGTCTCAATGGTGGAGAAGGGGAGTTAGCACTTAGGCCAATTCCCTAGCCCAACCTAATCATCCTAGAGGAATGGATGGAATCTCACTTGACTTACCCGATTTGAATCCATTCTGGCCGAACGAATTCGATACACCTTCCCTGTTGAGCATGATATTGATCCTAGGATTATTCCTTGCTTGTGTCGTATTTTAACCTAGTGGATTGATGTCTGATTTCTATTAGAAATATTTACTATGTTATGTTTATGTATTAATAAATATATTGTTATTAGTTTTATATAGTCTTTCTTAAGAAGTTTACCTATTTAGCTAATTGTTGCAAGTCAATGATAAGCATTGTATTTTAATAATAGGATAAAACGTATTTAATTATACACACATAAAATATGTATAAGCATGGTCACACTATGTCACTTTTAGTAATTTGAATTTACACTAATAATACACATATATATAGATACTACATACCTATTTTATAAATTGAGAAAATAAAGTGAGATATTCTAGTTGATAAGATAAAAAGAAATAAAAAGGAAATAAAATGAAATTCCATGTCACATTAGGAAAAGAATAAAATAATAGGGAGTAGGAGAAAGTGCAATTAATAAGTATGGGAAGGAAGTGAGAGAAAAAGGGGTCATTATTATTCTATTGCATATGCAAAATTTGGAGGAAATGGAGAGACTTGTCATGACTTTTGGATATGAAAGTTTGGAGAAGAAAGTAGAGAAAGAAGAGAACACTTGGAGAAGGAGAAGAAAGCAAGAAGAGAAGGGATTGAGCTTGTGGGAGCAGATTTGGATAGCAGTTGAGGGGCTGGACTTCATCAATCTGCTTGAGAACTAGGTAGGTTTTGATTACCCATATTATGTTTCGATTTAGTTTTAAGTTTTCAACAATTGAGAGCACTTATTTACCTTCTCAAAATGTAGAGTGAGGAAATAAAACAATGAGGATTTTAGTTTGCAATTGTGAATTTTCATCATCACAAACATATAAACCCTCTCAAACTTAATCATTAGTGAATCCAATTTGGAATGCAAAAGAACTTGATACTTCATAACTCAATGAAATTTAATTGTGTTTTGATCCATATACTTGCCAAATTATTCATTTAATTGATCATATAAACATTCTGAATTGAAGAATCTAGTATATTATTTTGGAAATCAAATGAGAAAATAAACATCACTTGCATGAGTTATTAAAAAAATAATAATAATAAACTAAGTCCATAAGGGGAAACAAGCACAAATAAAACTAAGTCTTGAAACCAAATACATACTTCCAGCTTGCTGGAAAACGTATGAGGAAAAGAATTTCCATTCATTCAAAAAAAAAAAAACACAGACATTATTTTATTATATTTCTGCCACCCTAGCATTTAAACTAATAAACAATTCATATTTAAGAAACAATTCAAATGTTAATCTTTTTCCAACTCCACAAGGTGGGCCCCACACCATGTCTTGCATGTCACATTTTAAAGTATTAAATAAATAATTAAATGTTTATTTTAATCTGCAAATGAGTGTATAGTTATTGGGTGATGGGAGGGGTCTAATCTCATGTCTCCTCACCCACTTAAATACCCCAACTCCCTCCTTGGTTGCACTTCCCCATGCCAAGTAAATAATGGCATTGAAATGGTTGCCTTTTTCCACTTTATAGGTGATGACATCACCCTTTTTCCCTTGCCTTGTATGCAGGTCAAGGAGCCCCTTTTCATTTATTTGGTTTTAAAATAAAATAAGGCTATGGAAAATGTTTGTATTGCCTTGGGAACAATTCCCCAAGACCTTCAACGCCTCCTTTATGCACCTTTTCACATGTCCTTTCCCCATGTCATTCCTTTATAGCTTATGGGGTGGCATGAGTTTTGAAGCCCGTGTCTTTTCCCTTGCATTAATCATTTTCCTTTTTCTTGGGCTGAGATTTATTTGACTTGATACATGCCTTGGGAAATGTGGGTGGGGTCCCCAAGGCATAATTTCTAAACTCCATATTATACTTGTTTCCAAATTTATGACAAACTTCCTTGACTTGTTTGGACGCCACTTTTGATGTAATTGCTGATTTAGTGGGACACTTGGCATTTGCCCCTTGGGTTATGTGAATGACTTGTGTGATAGGTCATAGGGGTTAATAGGTATAAGGCTATTGAACTTTAGAGTAGGTAATTAGATTGTCTTAAGCTAGATTAGATGTAATAAGTAATCAATTAATAGGAGTGGTTTAAATTAATAATTTGATTTGTTATTTATTTGAATAATGTAATTTTTAATTGTATATGAATTATTTTCATCAAACACTTTATTAGTATTATTATTGAATTCATTGAATTATCATTTAGTTTTTAACTAAGGGGATTTAACTATAATTACGACTTTGCAATCTTTTGTGTAATTAATATTTAGATTAATTTTGGTTATAATATAACTATCTTGTGGTCTTTAACTTTAGACATTGCTTTCATAATCAATATATCTACTTTGTCATCTATGATAAATTAACGAAGACATTATTTGATTAATGCCCTTGAAACATTCTTCATATAAGAGTAAACCTCATGATTAACAACAAACGTTCTTATTAATCAAGTTATAATAGACATTAATTAGTGTTAACAATATGGTCATTTTATTGGAAACATAGATATCCTGATTAGTGTGATTAATTAGTGTGAGCAAAAATTACTTGTTAAAATGATTTTGTGATTCTGTTTTCCCTTACAACATGCTAATTGCATGTGTTACGATGTTCTCTTATTGCGTCTATTGTTGTGCATGTAAAGTATACTATTGATGTAGTTGATTTACATACGGGATTAGATAATCGACTAGGGGGTGAAATCCAGAGGTCGGGTATGTGATGTGGATATAAGTTGATCTTTATGATTTTTGATGTTAATGATGATTGCATATCCCTGATCTATTGTTGATTTGATTTTGAGATGCTTCGATGTGAGATTTTGATTGGGATGTCAAACTGATCCTTGTTATTATTTTCTCCTGGTGGATTAAATTTGAATTAGTGGCCAAGTGGATTTATGTTTTGAAATGGTAATATGTTTTACTTGTGTATCTATTACTTGGGAATTAATATGATATATGTGGCCACAAACTAGGATGGGTATTGATTGAGAAACTAGGGTAGGTTATCTAGATGTGTTGTAGGGGGTGGCTTGCAATGGATCACCGAGGCCCACAAGTGGCTGACGGATCATCCATTGACAAGTTTCTTAATTCCAGTGATAACATTATAAAAATTGATCTAGTTAGGAGAACATTAAAAAGATAATTTGTGATACTTTGCCCATGCCTTGAGTGTCGTCGGTTCAGTAAGGAACCTTCAGGACTAAACTCAAGGGTGGATCATCGATATACTTGTCTTCATGAGAGATATTGATGCCACGTATGACCACTTGAGTGCCGTCGGTTTAGTGAGGAACCTTCAGGACTAAACTCAAGGGTGGATCTGCATGATGACACCTTCCTACTCACACTGTAGATATCCTACATAGGTCAGTGCCTCTGGTAACCCTTCTACCCTCTTGATCTAGAGATATCTTTCTAGGTGGTGATTGGGATTGGTCCTTAGTATGTGCGTGGGCCTAGTGTTATCTCCCTAGCACAGTGGGGTGGACCTCTGGGTTCCACATGGTTGGGAGGTAGTGTACTTCTCCATTGAAACTGTTGCAGTTATCCTCCTTCACCTAATTGTACACCTAGACTAGATTATCACCTTTTTTACATATTTGTGTACCCAGTTATTAGAAGATGTTATCTTGTTCTTGTAAGAGAATTCATTGGGGTTAATGTTGATCCCTGCGTGGATCCATGTTGATTTGATCAATGTCACTGTATTAAATATCACCACATACCCTACGACATGTGTAGTGGATGTAGGTGATCATGTGATGTAATGTAATATTGATTCAAGAGATGTATTAAATTTTATTATGTACTTAAATGTTCTTATATATTGGATCATGTTAGCGTAGTGTTAGTTTGATAAAGTAATACTACATCAGGGACCCTTGAGAATGAAAAAGGAATTATGTGTTTATTCAAATTGATGTATGTAGAGAAATGTGATGCTTTATTCAATATGCTTGTTAACATTAGTAAACAAAAAAAAAATTGTTGCATAACTTAGCATAATTTTAGTGTAACTCTCTTGGGTCTCCTGACGGGGCGTTATAGAATCCAACGTTATATTGGGGGGAAATTTTAATATAGATGGTGAAATTTTGTAATTTGAAAGCAAACAATATTAATGTGTATTGGATTTTTTTTTACTAATGTATCAAAATTTTAGAAAATCCTAGTGACTATGCCATTATTGTGGGGAAAAACATATAATGTATTACGTGAAAGTTTTTCCTTTAAAGTAAAAAATATTGAAGTGTATGGGAGAAAATATTTACTGTGAAGGAAAGAATATTTATTTGCAGTGGAGAATTTTTTCTACCATTTGAAAATTACATAATTTTATTGGTTAATCTTTCATTCTTTATGGGTAAATATATATTTTATTGGTTTTTTTTAATCCCTTGAAAATTCACATTCTATTAATATCCACTTTTCATTAGTTGTGACTCATCGTGTTGGGACAATTCTAAATGGAAAGTGATCTAGTTACCATAATATCACATCAAGAAAATAACACCTTAATTATTTTCGAACTTGTATTAAAACTTTGCATGATTGGACTCACATGCCTAATATCCATTATTTCACTATTTTAAATGCATTATTTATGTTTGTTTAATAATCCTAGCTCAATGGATTAAGTTTTTTATTGTCCTAAAATTCTAAAGTAAATCTAGTTCTCTAGAAAGTATGAAGAATGGAGACATGTCTCAAACCTTAAACTTGTGCCTTAAAGTAACCTTGATCATCGATTACAACAGGTTACTAGGTTGCATGAATGGTTGATAATGTTGCACTTTCTTGATGGACGTTAAATTATAAATAAATGTCTTGTCACTTAAATTATCTAAGTGCAATCCACTCAGAATTCATGACTTTGCATTGGTTACAGTCACATTGTGACACTATTCCTAATTTTACACACTTGTACATTTATGATCAATATTTACTGAGAGATATGAAATATTTAAAGAATTTTAAAGGGAAAATAAATTAATAAGGTTATAGAAGGAATTAAGTGTTATTGATATATGATCTATGCTTCTTTCTTCTTGAATTCTCCTTTGGTAGATAAAGGGTAGGAGTTTCTGCTAGTTGAAATTAAGTCTACCTTTGGTTTAGGTCTTTAGATTTCATAATTTGATATTCTTGTTTCTGAAAATGGTCACTCCTATATAGTTGAGAAGCACATTTGAGAAGGACCATAAGGCCTTTTTGGGCATGGTCTTAGACCCAACCCTAGCATAAGTTTGTAAGGAGGTTGGAAAATTTACAAAAAAGGTTGTGAGGATGGTGCTAGGATGAGATTTTGTGCAAAATATTGATAGATACCAAGTTAACATGGACATTCCATCCCGATTCTTGGCCTATCTTTCAAACCTTGGAGGACACAAGGTGGATATCTTGATACTATTAAGGAATATTCTAAAAGAAGAACTCCTAGATGATGATGTTCAAGTTGTAATCTTTGCAAAGATAGGAATAGAGATCCCATGGCTAAGGGAATTACCTAGAATCTTCTCTAGCCAGGCCAAAATGTGGCCAAGAAACTTTTTATTTTGAACCCGAATGCTGAGGATTTGACGCAACATAGGAATAGAGTATGCATTGGTAGGGATTTTCTTTGGAAATGGTTTCTCATGGACGAATCAGTAGACTATGAATTTCTAATTTTTTTTTAGACATTATCCTCTCTAAAGAATTCTACTTAGATAGAAGGGAAGATCATTACCCATGACCCAACACCCTAGGGTCTTCTATTTTTAAATGAAGGGTTTATGTTTTTTCTTTTATTTTTTGCATACCACTAGTGCACTACCACAATACCTTCTAACCTAACTCATTTTGGATTTAAATTTTTGAAGGGACTTTGACTATTGTAAATCTATGGAACATATTAATGAAAATTTTGCAACTTTGCTTAAGGTTTCATTTTTTAAATTTAAAAAATGATTTCGGTTTCATTTTTTGCACTGAGCAGATTTCAGTTTGTGAATGAAATGACCAAAATTGTGTGTAATAATTTATGGACAAAATTAGTATTACAATGTAGTTCTAAGTTAATAATTTTTGAATCTTAAAATTAAACACACAAAATTATGTGCATTGTGTGTGATTTTGTGAATACTTAACAAATTAAAAGTACAATGCAATACTTATTTAAAAATTTATAAATCTTAAAATTATCCAAAAGCATTACATTTCCACAAATCCATCAGGCTTAAATTAATTTTCACTTTGACAGTAAATAATTAGTGATTGAATCCATAGAACCAAATTATGAATAATTTTGTAGCTAAATGTATGACCAAATCAATAAATTTGTAGACATTCTAAACCCTTAAATATATATTATTTTATAATCTTTCAAATTTTATTTATATACTTAAAAATTACATTGTATAAGAAAAATGAATAAAATTTAATGAATGTTGGATGATTTCAGATTGACATCGTAAGCTCCATTTCGAGCTAAACTTGTGTAGGTTCAAAATTTCCGTAACCTCACTCTCGAAAAGAGACATGTGAATGAACCTACACATAGGCATTAGTTTTCTCTGAGATAAGTTTTTCTAAAATACTCAAATTTATTTCCCACCTATTTGACCAAAGAATGGAAGAAGGAACAATTATCCAAAGACAAGAAAATAATGAAGTCGAAAAAAGAATAGGCCAGGATTGAAAAAGAAACTAGAGTGAAAGAGGTAAAGGGAAGGAAACCGAGAGTTTTTTCATAACAAAGGATAGACATTGGGAAGCAAATTCACAGTGAAGAAAAAGTGTATCTACCATTTTATGGACTAAGCCACATATAACACATTGGAAAGGGGGAGCAACTTCGAACTTTACTAGCCTATCACTAGTTAGAATTTTCTTCTGGATAGCCAACCAGGAGAAAACACCTGGTTTAGGGAGAATGGAACTAATCCAACAAAAAAAACAAGGCTCAATGTGTATTGTTTTGGTTTTCAATTTGTAGGATAGCTTTGTGTCCTTCTTTCATAGATTATTTACCATTTTTGTAGGGACACCAGAGAAATGAATCATTTCCATTAGACAAGTAGACAATCCTATTTCGGAGAACAACAATAAAATCTTGGACCTGAGCTTCCTAGAGAGGGAGGGAAGATGAATCCTTCCAATTTACTTTGTGATAAAAAATGTCCACAGAGTCTACATGCGTACATAATCCAGAAATTTAATACCACAATTATTAATGAACACATCCATACATTCAATTTATTATTTAGATTTGAGTAATTTAAATATTAAATATCAATAAAATTAAATAACAAATAAGTTTTAAGATAATTTATATAAACTTATTTTTGAAGAGGGACATGTGTCACCATTTCATGTTAGTTTTCATATGAATGAAAGAAAGGTTATGGGTCACAAGATGATGATATGTCATGTGATGAGGCTGCCAAACTACCAAACATCCTATGGATAATCGAATCCACAACAAATGACAATAGATACTATGGTCCATCAAATGATTACAAATCAATGACATAAGGTCTATTCCAAATCAAATATTGGTATGATAATTAATTTGTACAAACTTAACCCAGAAAAAAGATATATTTCATTGAATGATGTCTTAGTAGTTTTAATTAACTATAATTGAACTCTAAATTTATAATTGTATATGTAATTAAGTGTAATAAGCTCTATTTTAGGAAAGAGTTGTAAAGGATTAAAACCTCTTAAAATAATTTATAATACAATTAGATAAAATTTTATCCCTTTAGATTTTCAACTTTTGAGGCTTTTGAAACTAAGGGATGGATATTGGTCTTTGGATTCTTGGGAAAACCAGTGAATATAAGTAAACCATTTCTATAAATGTTGATAAATAAACTCTTAAGATGAGGTCTAGAAAGATGTGGAGAGAATTCCCACTGATAATAATGTTTAAATAGAAGAATTTTCATCATAAATTATGGCATTGCACACACATGAAACAATAGATCAGTGAATAAAAAATAAAAAATGAAAACACACGGTCCTACAATTTCTACTAAAACATTGATGTTCCATCTACAGAAGCTATTCCACAAAATATACTAGAATAATGTAAAGATAGATATTGGAGTCAACCAAAGTTAATGATTTTGGACTATGAGAAAGAATCTTAATAAACCAATGACCAGTGTAGATTTTGATGAAATCAATGAGGATGAAGAGTTTAGAAAATTGTGGAATATAAAGCATGGGTTAGACCATAAAAGTGGTTCCCACTTTTTGGCACGAAGGAAAATCACTGTCAATTTTTTTTTCATTTTCGACTCGTTCAAATGAAGATGGGAGTTCAAGAAAAGGCCTCTTGGAACTTCATTCAAACACCTTAAGCTTTATTAGATAATGGGTGCATGAAACACATTTTAAATTATTAAAAATCTCTAAATTTTAACAATTTTTTTAATTTTTCTGATTCACGAGTCAAGTCATTATTGCTGATTCTGAGTTGATTCCAAGTCTAGGAACTTTGGATTAAACCATATTAAAGTCTCCACGCATAGTATATGGTATCTCCTCAATTTGGGTCATCCATTTCCAGAGATCTATATTATCTTTGGGATGATTGGGGGAATACAACAAACAAACTCCCAACCTATTCTCCTTAAAATACAATGTAATCCATGCTACTTTATTGCATGATAAATATCCCCACTTGTAGAATTTTTTTTTCCATTTATTACTAACCAAAATGGACGTAACCTCTTTACCCTTAGAATTATTACTAGTAAAGTGATCTGAATCTCTCCAAATACATTTTAGATTAATATCCAAGTGAAACTGAACAATCTTTAACTCTTGGAGGAATATACCAATATTCTATTCAATTTTAAGGAATCTTTTAACCACATATTAGTTGTGTAAGGATTCTCATCCCCTAATGTTCTAGGATGCATAGTTTGACTCCATCAATCCTTAAGAGAAGGTGTCCATTGATGCCTTAATTTTTTAATAGGATTTGGGATGTTTCCCTTTAGGGAAAGAATCCCCTTGTTTAATAGCCATAGACCCATTGGGTCTCTATCTTTTTCTCTTAAACCTAAGTACTCAGTAAGTGCCAAGCTATGATGCATTCAATTTCTAATTCTTCCAAGAAACCTTTTTTTCCTTAGCTTTCCTTAATCTAATTTTAAACATATCTTCCTCCACAATTTAAATATTGGAGGGCCTCTTATATGGGACAATGACCCATTCTATCAGCTTATTCCCTTGTAATTCAATAGGATCTGATTACTCGAAAGTGACAACATTTCCATCATTCATGCTTACTCTGTTAACCACCCGATTACAAGCTTGAATGTAGTGAATATTTTCCCCATTATCCCTTAGAGGAGGAATTAAAGGGGAGGTATAAGAGTGTCCAAAGAACAAAAAAACATCAATTAGAGGATTCTTAGGGTTATAGGCATTTATTTTATGATGAAGAGGGTTGCATTAGAGTCTCCTTCATTCAAAACATTACTTACAAAGGAACTATATAGGGTAGTAGGGATCACCCTTGTGTCCATTCTATCACGATTCTATAAGCCACTACTATGAAGAAGATCATATTGCTCCAAGGTTCAATAATGTCTTAAAAAGAGGATTCAATTTGAGTTTGTTTAGAAGGCAAGTGTCATGTATTTTTAGGTTTATCTTTTCTAGGACCCCCAAAATAAATCTAATCCTCAATTATTTTTTCTAATTGAGGAAATATATCTTAGCTTATCTATCACAATCTGTTGAACATTGGGAATTTCAATGTAAGGGAATATGCGAATAGGAAAATAAAGAAAAAGGAACATCTTTTTGTTGAGATGTGGGATGTAGTGACACAAGGGAGAGGGCAATAGGAAGCTAGAGTAGCCATAAGGGAAATCAAAGAGGAAGGATGCAAGGGTGGAATAAAGGCAACAAAATAATCATTGGGGAAGGAATAGGGAGCCTGAAGGACAATAGGAACATATGGGGGAGCTACGATGCCAGAATGTTTGGCAAAGGTTTTATTCTTCCCATCAGAGGTAGCACATTTATTAGCATTCCTCAGTAGAGGGCAAGATTTTCTCATGTGCCCCTCTCTCTAACATATAAAATAAGCATTGATATCTCCAAGAATTGAATGAGGCATACCACAATACCATCTTCTAAATTCTATCCTTAATTCTTGTCATAGATCGAGGTGAAGGCTAATCAAAATCAATAATCTCACCTCCAAATACAATAAGATGGAAGGCGATTCCTCCATTTGAAGCACATTTCCAAAGTTTTCAAGTGATTGAGGGATAAAGTTCTAAAGGAATGAAGGAATTTATTTTTTATTGTAACCCATGTGGCGTAGGAAAGAGCCAAACTTTCATTATGATTTTCATCAAGATGCCAGCCAAGAGCTTGACCCAATAGACCAATATTAATTCTTAAGAACCTCTTTCTAACTATAAGGGTTATTGGAAAAAATCACAAATAAACCTTTCAAGATCATCTTACAGATTGAAAATTGAAACCCTTATTTCTTAGACCAAACATTTTACAACCTTTTTGTTCAAAAAAAACTTGGAAGGAATCTTGTTCACATCTAGGGCTGAAAAAAAATGCAACCTATTTTAATCTACTCTTCTCATTAGAAATTGCATAGACCATCTAGAGATTAGGTTTGACACTGAGCATCAAAGCGGCGTACTTACCTTCTTATCCTCTGTCATTTTCATTTGACGAATGACACTGGCTCAAGGAGATGAATTTTTCTCCAACTGACAATGATCTTTTTCAACGCTAGCACATCTCTAAAGGATTTCGCCACCTCCTCGACCTTAGGAATTGTAACAATATTTCCACTTTTGTGTGATTTATCACCATACAACCTCAACATGAGTTAATGGAAATGAATGTTTGGTGCGAAGATGGCCAGCCACTTCCCAAGTCGACCATATGCTCTCTTGTGCAATTGAGGCCATCGAGGAGGGGAGAATGGAGATGTAGATCTACTTTCTGAGGAACTCAATTTTAGAATTTTAGTTGGCCTATATTTTTATAAATAACTTGAACATGTCTACATCCTCATAACAAGATAACCTATCACAACTCCTCCAAAATATATTAGGGCTGAAAGTAATATGTATATCCTTAAAAATGACATTTCTATTCTATAGACCAAATTTTACAATGCTTTTATTCGTAAGATTAGGATACATGGTTGAAAAGTATTTCCTAGCACATGTTATATTACAAAAGGATTTTTCTCCATTCTCCTTGTGTTATTGTACTACAACAATATTCATGCTCCTATTAATACACACACATGCATGAGGCCTCATGGTAGTTAGTTTTATGGAGGTCTCATAGCTACATATAAATTTACTAGAATGATATAAAATTTAAGGTAAATAGGTATTCCATATGTTGTAATCTTCATGTCCTTTTAATGGTTGACATTTGTTACAATGCTTTCTTCATGTATATCTATTTTGATATGGTTATTTATCATGATATACTAGTTTCCATTTTTTTCCATGCTAATCTCATAAGAAATAAATGAATTTGAAATTAAAAAATTAGATTTGTATTCTCTTCTAAGAGTTAAAATGTGTAATATTTTACCATTATGCAATGTAATAATGTCTATTATCTAATATAATTTTAATTGTGAAAAAATCATTGCTATAATATTGTGTTATTCATTGGATACGTCTTGTGTTTTTTTCATACTTCATATTCAAAGGGGACTTATTTTGTGTTTTATATTTTTATATAAGTTTTTAAAAAAATAAAAAATCATTTTTAATGTATATTTGCATATGTAATTAAGGATGAATTGAAAGATTCATTGTTATATTAGAAATGAGTAAACTTCATACAATAGTAAAAATATTTATTGTACAAAATTTTTAACTAAAAAACTTATAAATAAAAATAAATATATTGCATTGATTTTCTATTTGTTTAGTTACTATGTTAAATAGTTTATAGTATTTCTATGATTCAAATTTAAGACTTAATTTTCTCCACACTCCTAATACAATCCAATAGTATTTAACCTCTACTATAAATACAAATTTAACTATTAAATCAAAGTGCAATAATTAAATTCAATGCATCCAAGCACTTTTGTTTATCTAATAAGCAAGCTTCGTGGACTTCATAAGTTTAGATTATGATTTACATTTGGAATGGAAAATTATAAATATATACAAGAAATCACTTGATCATCAATATTTTAGATTTTTTTGGTTAGCACATACAGGCTTATAAAACATTAAATCTCGTAATATAATTCTGTCAAAAGGGAAAAATAGTAACAACAATTTCATATGTCAATCGATCATTCCCTCGAGAAAATAATGTTTGCAGTGTAAGAACAGAGATCCGGAATAAGAAAGAATGGGTAATGGATCAATCTCTTAAAGAATACTTCCTGCCAGTAAAAGGTTGGAACTTATCAGCCTCTTCACTTTGCTTTTCACTTTTCTGTTCTGGCACCTTTCCAGATTCTGTAGATTGGGTTTTAATGGTGTTGTGACCAAAGACAAGCTTACCTGGTTTACGGATTGGAGCTCTTCAAGGGGATCTTGACGTTGGCCTTGGTGATTTAACTATGGGACTTTTAGTTTTGGGTGATACAGGTTTTCTATTCAGACGCCTTCCAACTCCAGTGAAGGCAGTAAATCTGCATTGAAGTTCTTCTGCATGTTCTGTAGATGGATTTGCAGTAGTTGTAGAACGATTTAGTGGCAGGGTTTCAGGTTCTTTGTAATCAAGAGGAGGAGCAAAACCCACTTCCAAGTCTGTGTCAAACACACTTATGGCAGATTCAGGCTTTGTTTCAACTATATTTATACAATATGTGGTGTTGTTGTAATCTATCTTAATGGTATCCCCTGTGGTCAAACAAGAGAAGTTCCTCAGAGAAACCTCCAACAAAGCTTTTGGGTTGAATATGTCTAAGAAATTCTTTGTGTGAGGCTGCAATTTCAAACATGTCCCCTTTGGAAGAGTGGTATGCTTCAATTTGACTGTATCTCCTGCTTGTAGAAGCATATTTTCCATCATCCAAAGTGGCATATAAATTATTCCCTCCTCAGCCACGAATTCAAGAACTCCACAGTGTGAGATACAGCCTGTGATGGTATTCTGAAGCTGGAAAAGCATTGGATACTCAATTTCTTGAGATGTCAGGCGAGAAAGAGCAGAAGGAGGCATTATAATTTTGTTGGCTTTTTCAAGCTCTGGCCTGTCAGCATAAATGGGTGGATAACATTGATAGATCTGCTCAAATGCAGCAGCTTCTCCATACCAATTTCTATCTTCGTAAGGTCCTCTATATCTATATCTTCCATATGTATATCTTCTTTGATAAGATCCATCTTCCTCGTATTCTTCTTCTTCTCCATGCACATTCATATATTCATCAGACCCGTCTTCAAGCTTTGTTTCTTCTTCATGTTCAGTTATATCTTCAGCAGGTCTATCTCCATGCACATTCATATCTTCATCAGATCTATCTTCAAGCTTTCTTTCTTCTTCATGTCCAGTTGTATCTTTAGCAGGTCTATCTTCATAAGAACCTTCGTATCCAAATTTCTCTTCCTTACCAACATTATCCATTTCCGAAAACAATTAGAAGACTTTGAAATCCCAGATAAATTCCAGTGCAGTTTATGTTTTATAATTTATTTTTGGTGCTAACGATTATATATGCATATCATACAAACGGTTGCGTCTTTTCTATTTTTAACCGTCACACTGTTAAACCATAATCATAACTCCAGGTGCTCCGTCAAACCATAATTAAACGTTGATGACTATTCATATGAAATATAATTAATATTTAATTCTTCTTTGATAGCTTATGTACATGCAATATTAAGAAAACACGTTCACCAATACAACTCAAATTTCTAGAAGTGTATTTTGCAGATTCACGTGCACAGTTCTTGAACCTCTTTGATTAATTCTTAAAAAAAAATGTTGATATATCATTAATTTTTGCATCATGTAAACTAATCTATTTTCAAATGTTAAAATATTCATTAAGAAGTTTCTTTATTTTTTCCCATCTTATTTTATTGTAAATGTAAATAGAAGGATGCAGATTTGTTTTAGTTAAGCCAAACAAAAATTACGGAATTGACATTTTATTGTTTTACTGGAATAAATTGTATGTGAAAAAAAATTCAAAATAGATAGTGACACCAAGGAAACATACTATTTTGACTATTTATGAAAGAAAAAATATTACTGAGATGAAAATGACAAAACAACCAAATGCATCTTTATAGCCCACTACTATAATACAATAGGAAGCATATTCTAAGCTACTCAGTTTCTTTTCCTTGACTTCCTTCATTAAATCCATTGCTTGTAATATAATGGTGCTACATGCACTATAAGTGCCACAAGCCATGCTTGTTGTTGGTATAACCAAATTTTTGTAAACCATCAAAATTATTAAGAAAAAATAAGTTATTAGTTTGATCAACTTTTTAAAGGTCTATGATCCAAAAATATGTAAAGATGCCACTCTTTTGGGATATGATGCTTTTAATGATTTAATACGTGCTAAATATTTTCTTCTTTGGGTTTAAGATTTAGCCAATGCCCTTGATCAATACATATTATTTCTATAGATCCACGTTAATACGGGCTTAACACTACCTACATCCATCACTATGTACTTTATACATAGTAAATTACAACCAAGAGTGACATTCTAATCACCACCCTCTCCAAATACCATATGAGAGAAATGTTGGGTGTACATGTTGAGAATATGCATGCCATAACATACTAAAGTCTAATTTCTAGTAAAAGGTTTAAATAAAATTTGCTTTTGTTAAGCATACAATTCAAAGAAATGGACAAAAAAGAGCTAAATGTTGAATGAGTAGGTTGAGTATTTTAATGTTAATACTTAGTGTTGATCTCATGAAGGATTAATTGTAAGACTAAATATCGTATATGAATGAGAAACAATGATAAAATAAACTAAAATCCAAACAAGAAGACTACAAAGGCATTCCAATATCTAAATTTATGCTTCATAAATATAAAATTTAAATGAAATGGCTATACATTGAGGCTTTGAAATGTAAAATCTAGGGTGACATGTATCCCATAGGTGTTCAATTAGCTCCAACAATATATTACACTAACTCAACATGTGGGAATAAAGGTTCCTAGTGAACTTAGCTTCATGATGGAGGGGTTTCTTAAGATTTTCTTTATGGCTTTAGAAGAGGCCATAAAGAAACTCAACATTGTTATTCCAAAACCTACTAAGAGACATGTCGTTACAAGTATAGGTTTAGATTTGTCCAAGGATAGTTGGATTGTTGACTCAAGAGTTACATATTACATGACTCACTAACATGAGCTTCTTGACTCTATTTTTTATTACCCCACTTCTTAGATTTTAATTAGAGACTCTTTCTAGGATCTAGTTTTAGGAATAGGTACTAAACAAATGACAAAAGGTAGCACTGAGGATGTTATTGATATTCTTGTACAATAGGAAATGGGAAATAATACAAATAGGTACATCACTTCTTATTTTCAAGATTGCACATTTGGAAGGAAATGCCCCAATAAGTTCGAGAGGAGACTCAAAAACTTTGTTGGCAAGTGATCCTTCATTAAATATATAATGATATAAATAAAAATGATAGGAAAATTTAACATAGATAATAAATTAGAAAATTTTCTAAAAAAGGAAATAACAAACTGATATAAATTGACAGAGAGTTGAAATATACAAAATGGAAATTAGAAATTAGATCTATCATGAGGCTAAAATATGGGAATTGAATGCATGGTACATGGTGGTAAAGGTGATTTGTACCTAGGTACAAGATGGCAATGGTGATTTGTACCTAGTATTTTTTATTGAATTTTCTAGGGATTTTCTGACAGTTTTTTATCTTTTCAAATCTTGTTTGACAGCTCCCTAAGGATGGCATTCTATTCTAGGGATAGGATGCCATTGGTGTCTTGTACTTTGAAGAATGAGACAAAATTTAGACATGGTGTCATAAAAAAAAGGGTAGCTTTAGGATTTTTAGGTACAACTCATTCCAATGTCAGGACATGTGATGAAGGCCACAAATAAGGATATAGAGGCTAGGTGATGAAATACATTATTTTATTGGATGAAAAATAGAGGAGCACAATTATAAATAAGGGTTAACCTTGAGCCTTGAATAAATTAGATCAATATGAGACTTATAAGATTAACTTGAAGCTCCGATGACCGTTAGAAGAGAAAAAATCAATGTGGGAACCCATACATACTAAAATGGGGCTAAAATGAACACCTATTAAGGGTGCTTACTTTTTAGGATGGTACAATTCCTAAAATGCTAGATAATTTATTTCTTTTTAGAAAATTCTCCATACTAGTAGACAAAATGCAATTGATTTTTCATGATTTGATGTAGCTATTCAAGAGCTTTGTCACCTATAGAGGATTGTTGCATCAAGAAGACTAGATCATGGGTCTTGATTGCTTCTAAAAGGTTACATGGTTTTGATTCATCTTTTTTTAGCATAATTTATTTCTCATGCTAATTCTTCGAGAAGAATGTGACAAAAGATGTTTGCAAACCTCAAGTACATATATCTCCCAAAATTTAGTAATAAGGATATGGTACTGTGACCTCAAAAGATTTCATGTAAAAATTATATTTATCGAGGTTATGTACTTGGTAAAAATCACCAAGAACCCTTTCAAGGGAGAAGGCCTATCACATGCTAATACCTTACTTGATTTAGTTCATAGTGACCTTTCATTTTCAACTCCATTTTTTTATCCAATTATGTACTCATGTTCATTGATGATTACTGTCATTTCACTTGGGTGTACTTCTTATGCACAAAACTAATGTCGTGAATAATTTTAGAGATTCTCAACATGCTCTTGGATAAGTAGTATGTTGGTGTAGGCTTATTTTTTTCTTTGGTGCCCAATATAACTATTTATTAGATACCAGTTCCTATTATTTGTACTATATTTAATATTGTTTATCATGCATTTATTTTTTATGAAATTGGTGGTTTGATAATAGTCATCACTACCTCTTCACAACTCTACTATTTATATAGGGTATTTGTACATTTTGTATCATCACAATCTATTATTCACTTTTGGTAAAAGAATATATCTTTGTTACTTTTCTTTGTTTGTGAAGCATTTTTGTTTGTAGATTGTTCTATAAGGTGATCCAACATGGTATTATAGAGGATAATGCATGAAAAAAATCCATCCACCATCAAGTGAGGAAGGCCTAATGGACAAACAATAATCTACTAAGAAGGTAGTTGTACCTAATCTACAACAAGTGCCACCATTTCTAGATAGACTGAATGGAAAAAAGAATGAGCCTATAATACTACATATAGACTTCCTAGATGAATTAAAGTACATAAAAAATTAAATTCATTTACTCCAAGAACAAAAAGATTTCCCATCTATAAAAAAAAATATAAAAGATTTATGTATTAGGAAGTTGGGAAGAAAGAGGAAGGATCTTACAATAGTGCATGTTGTGGGCAAGTTGATAGACTTCATGTTGGGAAGACTTTTTATTTTGATGTACAATGATCTACGTAGTCATTTGGTCAATGTTACCCTCAATATATAATGTACTTAGACCTAATGTATTGATTTATTTTTTAGCTTCCATTAATGCAATAATAATATAAACCATGAAAACATTGTAGTTATGTAATCTAAGGCAAAAACCAATAATACTACAATTAGAAAATAGCTCTACTATGAAACCAAAGGGTATAGTGGAGGATCTTTTTATAACACTTGACTCATGGGAATACCCAACATAATTTATGATTGCACATACTAGGGATATTATTGGTAGCTACCCTATCATTTTGGGTAGACCATGGCTTGTTTCTATTGATGACTTCATAGGATGTAGATTAGGGGAAATGATAATCTCAAAAAAATTATTATAAATAAACTATTCTTGTATCCGCCAACGCAATTTTACTAAGAGTTTGATATAGATTTTTGGCCTAACTAAGGGGATGTAGATGAAATATTCATTACAAACTACTATGATGATAGATAGGAGTCTTCTACTCAAATTATAAGATAATGCCACCCTATTTTTCAATATAATCTTGAATGACTACAAGTTAGGGATGTAGATAATTTTAATTGCTTATCCTACTTTACCTCCACATTGCATACTTCTTTTTGAAAGGAAATAATTTTTTACTCCAAACAAATGCCCCATGGTATTCTTATATATCATACTATCTAGTATTAGGAAGGAACCAAACTCATTTCTCTCCTAAAGAAAAAAAATCAACTAACAGTCAAGGGTTTTCTATAATCTTGGATATCAAGGTACGTATTCTACACTAGATCTAAGTGAAGTTGAAAACTATGATATTTTTCATAGCTGAATAGAGGTAAAATGACATCACACCTATTCAAATGTGTAAGAGTATGTATATGATATGTATGGGGGAAATATGTGATCTATTCCCAAATCCAAATTCCCAAAGGAGAGATCCAATTTCATTAACCAAAAGGTTAATGCACAATTGAATCAATCTATGAAGAATATGAAAGAGAGAGAGAAACCCTATATTTCCCTATGGTTGAATTGAAGTGTTTAAAATTTGAAATAATTGAAATGCAAAGTACTAACCTCAAATTAGGGAAGATCTAGAAAATGCCAATTTTTTATGTCTGTGTACTTTCAGGAAAATCTGCAACATGTGGACTGGAAATGTTGAGACAAAGAAAACCCAAAAATATTTTTCCAAGATGAGCTCAGGTCTACTTTGACCCTCATAAAAGGTCAAAGGCTAGATTCTTTATTTGAAGGTCGATTCTGACTGTGTTTGCAGATCTCGGAAGTTCATTGAAAAGAGTATCCAAATTTTCTCTCAGATCCAAAATCCCACACCTCTACCTACAATAAAATGGGGGTTTTGTTTGTATGGGAGGTTTGCCTTGGTCAAACCCCAATCTAGGAATTAACCTTTAAATTGAATTAAAATGTAGTGTGCATAAACAAAGTAATTGAAACAATTCACCTTCCTTATGTTGAAGTCCCTATAGAGGATTCAAATCCTAAAATCCACAAGTAGGAGTGCTTCAACAGATGTAGAATGAATGTAGGATGTCTCAAATCAATGGCATTTGATCTTCAACACCAATCTTGAATTGATCTTTGCATATGAAGAGCACTTGGATGAATGTAGAAGGATGGATCTTCAAGGGGGCTCCAAAGAGATTGAATCCTTCAATGACTAACAATGGATCTCCTTGATGGATCAATGCTTGAACACTTGAATGCTTGAAGGCTTTCTTGAGTGCTTGAATTCTCGCTTGCACTTGAGAGCTTGAGAGAATGGATTTTCTTGAGATGAGATGTGATTGCAAAACTTGATTGAGAAAATGAGAGAGGAAGGCCTCCTTTTATAGTGAACTAGGGCACAATCCTCTAGAGGGGCCACCTTGGAGAATTAAATCCCAATTAGGTCTTAACCTTTAGAAAATATACCTAGATTAAATACAATTTAAGGATTTACGATTTAGAAATCCGAAATGGCCGACCCAGAGGCAGGAAAACAAATATCCTCGATACTCAAAAATCAAAGAATTTGGATATTTTAAAGAGTGGGGGAAAATCAAGGTTGGGATTGACCTAGTCAGGTTTGAGCTCGATCCTGACCTAGTCAGGATCAACCTTGAATTTGACCCTGTGGGCCCAGATCCAGCCAGAATCAGGACAAGAGGTCCCGGGGATGCCAAGGATAGGCATAAAATCCTATGATGACTATGATGAAAGCTAGGAGGACCTATTTCTAAGTCCTACCTAGAAAATAGAGCCATGGAAGAGGGAAATTAAGGAGAATCCTTAGGATTCTAACCCTAATTTCACCTAGAATGAAGTAGAAAAGAAGTGGAAAGCAGGGAGAAAGCCAAATACATGCAAAGACCTGATCAAGGCACTTAACATGACCCCAGACCACTTACTCGAAGGGCTAAATGCTCTTAACATGGAAGTGCTTCTATTTTAAGACGATACATTAAGCCCCCACTTTAGCAAGAATATGGACTCGATGCAAACTCTTGGTAAAGGAGATCAGAATGAAAAGATAATCTTATCGTAATCCAAGGGACAAAGAGAAACCTTAAGCCCCCAGGGACTCAAGTCTTCATCGACTCCTAGATCACAATAAGAGAGACATCTCTAGAGAGAGAAAGAAAGGGTATGATTACCAAGGATTCATCCTTAGGAATATTCTATTCCATTAGAATAAAACCAAAAAACAATAAAGAGATCCAATCTTAAGGACACCTCCGACCTTAAGGGATCTATATATATATATATATATATATATATATATATATATATATATATATATATATATATATATATATATATATATATATATATATATATATATATTTGAAATTGGAGGGATCAAGAGATCCTAAAATATAAATCCATGCTTTGAGGATTAGTTACTAATCCAAAAAGGGAGAAAAGTATCTTGAAAAATATGTGTGTATCAAAAAGTGCATGTGTGCAACAGGTGAGCAGAGCATATGCCCCCACGTTAAATTCAATGCTGACACTTTAACAGGAGCATTGGCTTTAATGAAAACATAAACAACTCCACTGATTACGTTTCCATGTTGAGATGCCCCCAGATGAAGACAAATCAAGGGAAATATCACAGAAACATATAGAGGACACAGAAGGGATCTACCTTCCATGGGGTCAGTATGATCATAAGATAATATATATGATATTATTGCAAATGAATTGACATCATTCCCCAAAGAAAGTAGAACTAAAATCACAAAGGAGGAAAGATCACATAAGATATATGAAGAAGAATCTTTTTGGACCGTGACATGGAGACCAAAAATAATTTAGTGCTACCATATCTCGAATCCAAGCAGATTACACAAGGAAACATTTACGAACAATAGCACAATTACAACATAACATTGAACAATGCATAGAAGAATAGAGATACATATATAAGAATTTGAACAACAGTTTCGATTTCTTCATCACCTTGTACCAACTGAGTAACAAGGATCGTATAAAATAATCTAACAACATTTAGCAAACACATTACGGGAGAAACACAATATAGTAGGCAAACACACAACAAAGCTACCATGAAGGACAAGCCAAACAAGCATGCCACCTACTCTCCCCATCTCATTGTATATCATTTAGGGAAGGTGGGTAACTCGCAAGAGGAACTATATCCAACACAGTAGGAATGATAGCCAGTGCCAAACAAGGATCCTCTTGAGAATCAAAATGTTTGACACTAGGTGCAAGAGTTAATTGTGATGAAAGCATATTAGGTAAATCAATGTCAATTTCAATAGTCTCATATTCATCATTAAAATCATCAGTATCATCAAGAGTATCTTCTTCATCCAAATTAATCAAAATAGGATCTAAGATACGAATAGAATCATCATAATAATGCATGTGAACATCATTATTAATAACAACTTCTTCTAACACATCATGCATAGGTTTATCCAAAGAAGGCAAAGATTTTTGAAGGATAGAATTATGAGCTTTAGCATGAGCACGACACTTTTTATGACATTCATTAGTAGATTGATTATGTTTTGATTTATTTGAAATGGGTTGAGAACTAGGAGGAAAAATCACAGGATCCTTCACAGGTTCTTTAGGAAGATCAATAGAATTATTAACAATAGGAGAAACAATCATAGGATCTTTGATAGGTTCGATAGAAGGAACTTGATTAACAGAACTAGAAGCCATTGTTAAAGGAGGTATAGAAGGTGTAGGTAAAAGACCATGATTAAGATCCATAGGAGGTATGCTTAATTCAAGAATCTTACAATGTTTATAGGCTTGATATGAATGGAAAAGATTATCAGGCTGAGGAGGACATGAATTAGGTAATGAAGGCCAAAAGAAATCAAGAGCAGTACAATCTCTAGGCCTAGAAGGTTGATATAAACTATGATTAATCATCTTTATTTCTTCATCATGAATGAACTTAAGACACTTATGGATAGGTGAAGCAACAACATGCATGTCAGTCAACCAACAAAAACCTAGCTTAACTTGAAATTGATCAGAAGTAGGAACCACAACAAAGGTAGTGTTCACAATCTTTCCATAAAGTTCAACCGGTAAAGTAATAGAACCAAATGATGGATAAAGAAAACCATTACAAGTTTGAATCCACACATCTGATGTATCATAAAAGTCACATTGTAAGCTTTTCATAAAAATATTTTCTTCAGTAATAACATTAACTAAGGATGTAGGATCAACAAGACAACCACGAGTAGGTATCTGAGAAATCCTAGTAGCAATGTAAAGGGGACCATCGGGAGCTCTAATAGGACCTCAGAGTCATCAAAGGTAATCAAGAGTTACCGAGGTCTTTTATTCTTAGGTTGTTGTCGAGGTTTAGGTTGAGTTTTTAGTTTAGGTTTAGGTTTTGGCCAAGGTTGAGATTGAACTTGATTTTGAATCTGAGGTTGAGGTTGAAGTTGAGGTTGAGGTTGAGGTGGAGATACAAATTGACCAACATGCTCCACTTGATTAACAACATGGTTGAGATCATCCATCTTTGAATCATACATAATTTCCATAGAAGATGGTTGAGCAATGGTATTAGTATCATGTGTAGGCAAAGGATTTGTATACATTTGAAGTTTTTGATTAGGAGGAGAAATAGATTTGTTTCCACTACTGTCAAGATTATCAATAGATAAGGCACTAGAATCAATTAAGTCTTGAACCTTATGTTTTAAAGAATAAAATTTCTCAGTATCATGACCATTCTAATGATGATATTGACAAAAATCATTTTGATCAAAAGATTTAGAGGAAATCATAGCAGGTAAAAGAGGTCGAATAGGAGGTAAAGTGATCATATTAGCAGCTAGCAACCTATTCATAATAGCATGTAAAGTTTCAGAAAGAGGAGTAAACGTACAATTTAATCAAAAAGAAGTGGATTTAGAAGTGGTATTGTGAGATGCAACAACAACTTGATCAACAACTACATTCTCTTGTTTGTTTATCTTGACATAGTTGTTGAATTTTTGAAATTTGTTTGGATTAGGAGCAGCATCACTCTTATCAACTGGAATAGGAGCCATTTGAGTATTGCTCTCAAATTGACTCACTTGTACTTGATAATGATGAAGCACTACACAAAGTTGTTGAAAAGAGGTAAATTCAATAAGCAGAATCTTATCTCTAATATCCTTTTTCAAATTTGAAATAAACATACATTGAATATCAATATCAGGAACAGGATAGGAAATCTGAGCATGCAAATGCTTAAATCTACCAATAAATTCAGTTAATTTTTCCTTAGCACTTTTTTTACAATGCATCAAATCAGTCAAAGACACTTCCAGGCCGATGTTGTTTTGAAATTGTTGAATAAAGGCATTAGCAAGTTTTGGAAAGGAATCAATGGAATAAGGAGGCAAGGAACAATACCATTGTAAGGCCTTGTCACAAAAGGTTCTAGCAAATAGTTTAGCTAAAATCCTATGGTAATGAACATAATCACTACAAAGGATTTGGAATATTTTAACATGATGAACATGATCTCCTTTTCCATTATAATTCTCAAGATGAGGCATCTCACCTTGCTGAGGAATAGGAGTTCAAATAATGTCCAAGGACAAAGGACTTCCCATGTCAAATGTAGGGATACTAAACTTGTTTTGAGTTAAGGAAGAAAGTTGTTGTTGTAAGGATGACACAGTTTGAGCCAAACTGATAATTTTTTAATCATTAGAGGAAATAGGAGGAGTAGCAACATTAGACAGACTAGGCAAAGTGTAAGAAGCTGCAAGAATAGAAGACACAACTGGAGGAACACTAGGAACTACAGTTGGAAGAGGATTTGAATAAGTGAAGGGAACTTTACAATATGAAGGTTGTGATGTAGGAAGTGACACAGGAGGAACACTCATAGGAACAGAGGGAACCGTCACAGTCACCAAAGGAGGAGTATAGGTAGGAATACTAGGTAAAGGATTAGAAGAAGGTTCAACACTAGTGATAGGAGGAATCAACCCTAAATCTTGAACTTCTTGAGCTAAAGGTTGAACATTTGAATGCACCAGGTGAGTAATACCATGCAAGAGGTTAACACATTGATCACTATCATGGAGAACTTTCTTAAGAGACTCTATAGCTTGAATGGAATCTTGATTATGGTTCTCTTGAATAAGCCAATTACCCATTCTATCAAGTTCAGTGGAAAGTTTTTGGACTTGTTCAGGATGAACTCTTAAAGTGTCATCCTCATCATGAGATGAGTGAGAAGAGTTTTTCTCCATAGTAGGATTAGAATCATGAAGAATCAAGTTATCATCCAGAATCCTAAGGAAAGGAGAGGAAGATTCATAATCAAAGGCACCCATGAGTCTACGACTTCTTCTAACCAAAATGTTATAAGTAGGACTAGTGGTAGTAAAGCTCATAAACCAATGCAATGCAAATGAACTAAACTAAAAACACATAAAGCATGAATATTCTTGTATTTTTTAAATCTAATTAGCATGCAAGATTTATCATGAAAGAGAAATATAATACTAACAAGAGAAAAGGAAAAAAAAACAATAGGGCATCCAATTCCACAAAAGAAAAGAGAGTAAGTATGTCGGGTTCACCAAAATGAATAGAGGTGAAATAGCATCATGCCTATTCAAATGTGTAAGAGTATGTATATGATATGTATGGGGGAAATATGAGATCTATTCCCAAATCCAAATTCCCAAAGGAGAGATCCAATTTGATCAACCAAAAGGTTAATGCACAATTGAATCAATCTATGAAGAATATGAAAGAGAGAGAGAGAGAAACCCTATATTTCCCTATGGTTGAATTGAAGTGTTTAGAATTTGAAATAATTGAAATACAAAGTACTAACCTCAAATTAGGGAAGATCTAGAAAATGCTGATTTCTGATGTTTGTGTGTACTTTCGGGCAAATCTGTAACCTGTTCTGCACTGGAAATGCTGAGATGAAGAAAACCCATAAATATTTTTCCAAGATGATCTCAGGTCGACTTTAACCCTCATAAAAGATCAAAGGCTAGATTCTTTATTTGAAGAATGATTATGACTGTGTTCACAGATCTCAGAAGTTCTCCGAAAAGGGTATCCAAATTCTCTCTCAGATCCAAAATCCCGCACCTGTACCTACAAGAAAATGGGGGTTTTATTTGTATGGGGGGTTTGCCTTGGTCAAACCCCAATTTAAGAATTAACCTTGAAATTGAATTGAAATGTAGTCTTCATAAACAAAGTAATTGAAACAATTCACCTCGCTTATGTTGAAGTCCTTGTAGAGGATTCGAATCCTCAAATCCACAAGTAGGAGTGTTTCAATGGATGTAGAATGAATGTAGGATGTCTCAAATCAATGGCATTTGATCTTCAACACCAATCTTGAATTGATCTTTGCATATGAAGAGGGCTTGGATGAATGTAGAAGGATGGATCTTCAAGGGGGCTCCAAAGAGATTGAATCCTTCAATGGCTAACAATGGATCTCCTTGATGGATCAATGCTTGAACACTTGAATGCTTGAAGGCTTTCTTGAATGCTTCAATTCTTTCTTGCACTTGAGAGCTTGAGAGAATGGATTTTCTTAAGATGAGATGTGATTGCAAAACTTGATTGAGAAAATGAGAGAGGAAGGCCTCCTTTTATAGTGAACTAGGGCACAATCCTCTAGAGGGGCCACCTTGGAGAATTAAATCCCAATTAGGTCCTAAAATCTATAAAATACACCTAGATTAAATGCAATTTAAGGATTTACCATTCCAAAATCCGAAATGGCCAACCCGAAGGCGGGAAAACAAATATCCTTGAAACTTAATACTTGGAAATCAGAGAATTTGGAAATTTGAAAGAGGGGGGAAAAATTGAGGTTGAGACTAACCTAGTTAGGTTCAAGTTCGATCCTGACCTAGTCAGGTTCAAACTTGAATTTGACCCTGTGGGCCCAGATCCAACTAGAATCAGGACAGGAGGTCCTGGGGATGCTTGGAGACCTAGAAATGATACTAGAATGGGACAGAATGCCAGGGATAGGCCTAAAATCCTATGATGACTATGATGAAGGCTAGGAGGACCTATTTCTAAGTCCTACCTAGAAAATAGAGCCATGGAAGAGGGAAATTAAGGAGAATCCTCAGGATCCTAACCCTAATTTCACCTAGAATGAAGCAGAAAAGAAGTGGAAAGTGGGGAGAAAGCCAAATACATGCAAATACCTGATCAAGGCTCTTAACATGACCCCAGACCACTTACTCGGAGGGCTAAATTCTCTTAACATGGAAGTGCTTCCATTTTAAGATGATAAAATAGCGATCATGATAACTCGTGTTGACATGATTTTGTAGATAAAAGAACTATGGAATTATTGTATTCTAGTTAATATTGGCCATTTATACACAAGTATTTAACAAAGTATACAAGGTAATGTAATAGATGCCAACAAATGAGGAGACTTATAAAATCACATAAAATGGTAATGCATCCTTAGTTAATCATGGAAACCTTTGATAAATTGGGGATAGGCTTCATAGGACCTATAGATTCATCATCAAGAAATAAGAATTATATTCTAATATGAATTGATGTTTGACTTAATAGGTATATGTCTTAGCTACAAAACATAGAAGAGATGATAAGGTGATAGAATTCCTCTATGAAGAGACCTTCACTAGATATGGATTTCCTATAGGGATAGCATTAGATCAAGGATCCCAATTTACCTCAACCCTTATTCAAACATTAGTGAATGAATATAATTTGAGGCATAGGAATTCTAAGCCTTATCATGCAGAAGTCAATGGGAAAGTAGAAGTAACAAATAGAAGCCATCCTCACCAAAAATGTAGCTCCATAGAAAATGGTAGTGGGCATAAATGCTACTAGAAGTTGTCTAAGCTTATAGGATTATATGGAAGACAACTATGAGGTTCATACCATTTGAGCTTGTATATGGGAAAAATGTTGTCTTACCCATTGAGTTTGAACATAAGACACCCAGGATAATACTGGAGCTTGGCATAGACACTTTGGAAGAAGATAAGATTTAAGGATCATGAAACTTAATAAATTAGATGAGATGAGAAGAGAAGAAAACCATTATACAAAACTTTAATACAATCTGAACATATGAAGCGGCATGATAGATTCATAGAAACAAAAAGAGTTTAAAGAAAGTAAGTAGACCCTAGATTAAGGTTTAATATATTGAGATTATCAAAGGAAATTTAAAACACTCTAGATAGGATCATACATGGATTTATAGACATGTATTCTCCAATGTTAAAGTATGCCTAAAAATTATTCACTTATTAAGGTTCTCCCTAGTAGTTAGTGGTTGTTTCTTGTGCCTATATAAGAAACATTTGATAAAACACTACTTCATTACCAAGTTGCAACAAGATGAATTTCAAGAATTTTTTCTATAAGTACTGTTGGAGATAGTTTCTCCAAGCATATTAGTATAAATAATAGTATGCATCTATAATAAGTTTCCATGCTTTTTGAAACTTTTCCTATTTTCAATAAAGCTTCATTTTAGGATATCTATTTTCAAACACCATGGTGTAAGTTATTTATTCCTGAAATAGCATAAGTGACCTAATAACTTTAATATTAATAGAATATTGACAAAAATATCCACATTTAGACCTTTGACATAATGATAAATAGTCAAGATTCAAAATGGTAAATAATATATAAGATTTTTTTTATGAGGCACTGACCCCAAAAATTATGGAAATGGCATAATGTTGTCCCTACTAACTAGCCAATCATAGGACCGGAGTTGGCAAGGGGGTTTTACCTACAACCACTACATTCTTGTATTAGTAGTAGAAATTTTATCAATGGTAATATTTTTATTTATTAGAAGGTTAAGACACCATTTTCCTAACAATATTTTGATGTGGCCCCACGAGGACATCACAATATTTAAACTAGCATTTCATGAATGCATTTCAAGAGTTACATCAAACACCAATCTCTATTTCCTTCTATCTCAAGCATTCCATGTCATTTCATGATATGAACATAATTTGAAAATTGTATGCACCACCCTGGTCAACTCACACTCTTTTAAAATTGGAATGACACTATCTAAAGGTAATAAAATTCCCCACATGACTATTTTAAATTTTTATTTGTATTTATTTGTAACTATGACATGCAACCACATCATGGTTAATTTCTAATCATATCCAGAGTGAATAAATATGTATCTCTAATGCTCTTTATACCATATACATGTGAGGACACTTGTTCAATTTAAGTTAGGGGGGAGAAATATGGTTAAGAAAACTAATAATATAGAAACCTAATCATGATTAGAGGAAGACTATGAATGATGAAAGGAGGCCCTATTCATAGGGGGCCAATTGGCCAAAATCTATTGGATAATGAATGAGAATAAAAATAAGATTTTGTGAATATAGGATGAGCAACTTATTCCCTCAAATTGATATAATTTTATTTAGAGATGGCTTTGCAATTTAGGCTAGACCTTGAATATGAGGTAAGTATAGTTAATGGGTTTCATGTAGGTGAAACAATGATCGAAATAGTGGTAGTGTCAAGGTTATCTATTGAAGATGTATTGCATGTAGAATCCCATGATGTTGTCTCTACAAGAGTGGAATTTATGAGGTTGAGAGATAGACCCTTAGAAACATCAAAACAAGAGACTAAAACAATCACATTTCTAGATAATTCGGAAACAAACACAACCCATATAATTTAGTATTTTAGTTGTGAAGGGAGGATTTCAAACCTAAATTCTCACCATTTTGAGTACCTAAGACATCTTAGATAGGAGAGGTTAATAAATGTTTCTAACTACCTTTCTCATTATCTAAGAAAGATGGATACAAAAGTAAAAACATAGAGACAATTCACTATCTAAGAATTTTCTTACCATTTCATTGCTAAAGAGAACTTTCTTTTAGGATTTGGGGCATAGTAATTTTTAGTGGCTAATATTCACCAATTGGCTAATTTTGGAAATTTGAGAATCCAAATTTGGCTAATAATTCAATATTTAAGGCAACCTAAATCACCACATTTATATAAAATTTTGATTTAGAAATATTTGAATCACTGATAGAGGAGCATCTTGGGTCTTGAGCCATCTTGCATCACCAAAAATAGTTCTATTTCCTATACCTATCAGTTGTTTGTTTTTCCGCTAATGTTGTTGTTGGTTTCTTGCCTTGCAAAGTTAATGTAGTCATGTGGACCTAATCTGGAGCATTCTCCTAAAAGTGAATGTCCTAATTCATTTGGATCAAGAAGTTATTGCAATTTTCCTTGAACATCAATTTTGTCCCAATTTCGCTCATGAAACATTTGGTATTTTGGCTTGTGCGGTCCCATGCGGGGAAATTGGATCTTGCACAGTTGGGAATCCATTCTTGGATCATGTGTGGACCTAAATCCTACTTTGCATTTTGTTTTGTTTTTTCTTGCTTTAGTTTTGGTTTCTCCACCTAAGTGGACCTATATTGTAATTAAATGCCTAACTAGCTGACTTGTGGCTCTACTAGCTATATATTTGGAGCTTAGGTAGTTTAATCGGTGGGTAGTGGTAGAAGTAATTGAGAAGTTAATATGTGAGTTGTGACTTTGAGTCCATAATTATCATTGTATAAGGATGAAACGTAGAAGGCATCACAGCCGAGAATTTTGCTGATTTAATAATAATTATACAAGTGTGGTTTCTAGTTGTTTGTCTCACATCCTCTTTGTTTCACTTCTTTCATGTATTTTTCATATTTCTTCCTTGTGTAACTCTTCGTAGGGCATGTTTGTGGGTTTAAGCAGTCTCAATTAACCTTGATTTTTCCTTCACCTCCCTTGCCTTTGTGTCAAGTGGTATCAGATCGAAGTTCTCTCATGTGGATTGGATCGTGGAGAACCTTATTGGATTGGTTGTAGGGTGGCGAATCTGAGATTTGACCTATAACTTGCAGAAGGTTATGATCTTGCTAGAACCTGATTGTCAAGATGGTTTGAGGTAGAGGAAATGATAACGTGGAAGGCATCATAGCTGAGCATGTTGCTGATTTAATAATAATTGTACAATTGTGGTTTCCAGTTGTTTGTCTCACATCCTCTTTGTTTCACTTCTTTCATGTAGTTTTTATATTTCTTCCTTGTGTAACTCTTCGTAGGGCATGTTTGTGGGTTTAAGTAGTCTCAATTAACCCTAATTCTGCCTTCACCTCCATTGCCTTTGTGTCAAGTGGTATCAGATTGAAGTTCTTTTGTGTGGATTGGATCGTGGAGAACCTTATTGGATTGGTTGTAGGGTGGCAGATCTGAGATCTAACCTATAACTTGCATAAGGTTACGATCTTGTTGGAACCTTATTGTCAAGATGGTTCGAGGTAGAGGAAATGATAATGCTATCATAGATATGTTGAGGCAGATTGCAACTAGGCTTGAAGCTATAGAGGTAGCCCAGAGAAGAGGTGCACATCTTAAAGATGTTAGTGATGAAGAAGAAGTAGCACCTAATCCTAAATCTGAAGTTGAGCAGGATGATGAAAGACTCTTGAGATTTTTGTCTAAGGCTAACTCCAGACCTGTAGTTGAAGTTGCTTGCTATGATGGAAGACTTGAGACCGATGCACTTTTGGATTGGATCTCTAAGATGGATAAATATTTTGAGTATGAAGGTACTCCTGATAATAAGAAGGTTAAGATAGCAGTCACAAAGTTGAAAGGTCATGCATCTCTTTGGTGGGATCATTTGCAAACTAAGAGACAGAAGAGAGGGAAAGAAAAGATCAAGACATGGATGAAGATGCTTGGAAAGATGAAGAAGAAGTTTCTTCTAGCTGACTATCAAGCTAGTTTGATGAGGAAAATGAAAAATTTGAGACAAAAGGACATGAGTGTGAAAGCATGTACTAAGGAATTTTACAAGTTGGATATCATATTTGGACATGTGGATGATGAAATTGAGAAAGTGGCTAGATACCTAAATGGTTTGAGGACATCTATTCAAGATGAGATGATTTATGTTAAGATGGAAAGTGTGGAAGAAGCATATCAATTTTATTTGAAGGCTGAAGAAAGATTGACAAAAAGACATGAACAAAGACAAAGAGGAAGAGGTGGCAGATTTAAAAGAAGTAGAGGTGGATCTTATGGAGAAAGTAGCAGATCTGAAAATGTAGTACAAGATAAAGGATGGAAGGATGACCCTGCTGGTAAAAGAGGTAAATACTCTAGAGGTAGCTATACTGGTACTCTAGGAATAACAATAATGGGAAGAGAGAAGACAAATCTTGGTTCAAAGATACTTGTTACAAATGTGGAGAAGAAGGACATAGAGCTTTTGAATGTACTAACTCTGGAAAGAAGATTGGAAGTAATGGTAGAAACAATTTGGCTTGTGAAGAAGTTAAAGAATTGTCTAATGAACTTGAACATGGTGAGAACTTGATGCTAAGAAGGATCTTGTGGAATGAAGAAGATGATGAGGAACCTATGTTGAGGAAAAGTTTTTTTAGGACCAAATGTAAGATTGTTGGTAAATGTTGCAAGGTAATCATTAATAGTGGAAGTTTAGATAATTTAGCATCCAAAGAGATGGTTAAAAAATTGCAGTTGCAAAGATTGAAACATCCTAAGTCTTACCATATTGCTTGGATCCAGAAGGAGCATAAACTACTTGTAAGTGAATAATGCCTTGTTAAATTTAAAATTGGGAATTATCATGATGAAGTCTTGTGTGATATTATGCCTATGGATTGTTGTCATATTCTTTTAGGTAGACCTTAGCAGTATGATAGGAAAGCTTTGCATGGTGGTAGACTAAATCAATATACTATTTGGATGGATGGAAAGAAACAAGTATTGTTACCTTTGATAGAAAATTTTGATGAAGTTCATTGTACTACAGTTAGAGTATGTTTGGATGATGGTAAAACATTTGCAAGAGAAATGAAAGAAAAAAATATTTTCTTTGCTTTAATTCCAAGGAAAACTGGGAAACAAGATGAGTTAGAATATGCACCTGAGGTTAAATCTATGTTGACTGAATTTCATGACATCATTTCTGATAATGTACTTGATGGTTTACCACCTATGAGAAGCATAAGTCATTGTATGGATTTGATACCCAAAACTAGTATGCCTAATAAAGCACCACATAGGTTGAAACCTGATGAAAAGACTAAGTTGAATAGACAAGTGCAAGAATTTCTTGGAAGAGGTTTGATTAGGGAAAGTTTGGGAGGATTTTCTGATTGATTTGAGTCCATGTCTAATTACAATTAGAACCCAAATAGACAATTACAATCAATTTTAAAAAAACAATAAAAAATATCATTTAAACCCTAGTTTTTATATAAAAAACTACAAATTTCAATTTAAAAACAAGAAAAAAAATGCAAACTTCAAAATTTAACTTACCTATTGATGTTAAGAAAATTGGATATGAGATTCTATCGGATATCCAAAACCCTTAGAGCCATGTTCAACATTTTCATAATGAAAATTTTGAACTCGGTCACGGGCTACAAATATAATTTATTGGCAAAAATTGGATATTCGATATAAAATTGGATATTATCAGATATCTGATTAGGCCTATGCTTTGTCTTTTGGCTTGGCTAGGTGTACTAACACCCAGGCCTACTAAAAAGTTAACAAAATTTTTAGTGCGCTTTTGGACGAGTGAAAATTTTATTTTTTCACATCGCCACTTTTTGGCATACCATGATCCTACACATACCCTCTAACTCCTAATATTGGTTGTATGAGGAGTCATTTTAGGTTCTTCTTTCTAACATTTTGAGGGTTCTATTCTAGATTCATACCTAGATGCCTTCTCCTGTTCAAAGTACCTACTTTCCTTGTATTTTAAGTCACTCCTCTATTTACTACTTTCCCCTCTGTATCTTAATCATTGACCCCCAAATCAGTGTAATCTTTAAGAAACCCCCCTCTTAAAAAAGATATAAAATATTGGCGAATCTCTCAATTTTTTTGAAAAAAAAAAGTATTCTTATTGGCGATTATTTTAATAACAATTTTTTTGTAGAAAATATTGGTGAATCTCAAACAATAAAAAAAAATTAATTAATCACCATGGTGAATACTTCTATTTAAAAAAATAGAATTCTTATAGAAAATAATTAGGCTTAAATGTGGAAATCTTCGATGGGTTTAAGGAATAGACTCTGTAATAATTACTTGCTACCATTTATTTAAAATATAATCTAATAACTCATTGTATTGTGTGAGATAGATGTACTGATATTTTTAAATACTTATGGGGCCCAAAATTTCTTCAAGACCATTGATTTTTATTGAGATCAACAATCTGAAAGAAATTTTAGCTCCCATAAGCATTACAAACCAAATAGTAATATTTTTACCTCATAGAATACAATAAGGGTCACTAGATTATACTTTAAGTCAATAATGGCAACTAAAAGTTGGTGATAGATCCCTACTATAACTAATAATCATGATATATAAATGGATAATTAATTTAAATTTCTACAATAAATTATAAAATTCTAGTAAATCAAATCTAATCATGCATCAAATATTGTGGAAAATTTTCAAGTTCAATCTTTGTATAAAATAAACTATTTTGTGATTGACGCAAAGGCAAGGGAGGTGAAGGCAGAACAGGGTTAATTGAGACTACTTAAACCCACAAACATGCCCTACGAAGATTTACACACAGATCAATATGAAAACCACATGAAAGTAGTGAAACACAAAGGATGTGAGACAAACAACTGGAAACCACACTTGTGCAATTATTATTAAATCAGCAACATGCCCGACTGTGATGACTTCTGGGTTTCGGCCTTATACAATGAAAATTATGGATTCAAAGTCACAACTCGCATAGTAACTTCTCAATTACTTCTACCACTGCCCACTGATACTAACTAAATAACCTAAGCTCCAAATATATAGCCAACAGAGCCACAAGTCAGCTAGTCAGTCATTTAATTACAATATAGGTCCACTTAGGTGGAGAAACCAAAACTAAAGCAAGAAATAACAAAACATGATGCAAGAAATTGTGATGAAATATTTCACACTAGAAGGTAAGTTCACTGTGTTCTACTACTACCACTTACTGTCCCTGAATCATATTAGAAATAAGGATTTAATGTCCATATCCTTCTATCTCCTACATTCCATAGAAAGTAATATTTTGGATATTAAGGAGAACCCTAATAAATCAATCCCTATCCTCCATCAAGGCCTCCTTCTCTATATTTACCACTTACATAAGACTATCTGCCCACCGCCCCAACCCCCCCCCCCCCCTTGATTATCCAAGAGATGACCCAGGAGGAGTCCCTGGCACAAACTGAAGACCCCACTCATTCCACCTCCCAGTCCATCCAGGTTATCCAGGAATCTGATCTGGGTGCTAAAGAGGGTAGAACCCACAAAAAATGTGTTAAAAACCATTTCAATAGGAAGGAGGGTCAGGAGGAGTCTCATATCTCTAATTCTATGGAGAATAAAGATCGGAAGGAGTCTGATAATACTCCTGAGACTAAACGAAAGCCCAAAAAATGGAGAATGATTGAGAGCTAGGTTAGTCTGGAGGTTGACTTAAGTGGCTCGGGTCACCGAAGGTCTAATAGAATTGTGAAGGATCAGTGTAAAACCAAAATGATGGAAGCGGCTTCTAGAGAGAAGTCCCTATCTGAAAAATACTCTCACACCACTGATTCCATGAAGGGTTCCTTGGATGATCACATGAGTCCTATTAGGACTTGTAACACTCCCCCACCCAACCTCAAGAAAACCATGGAAATCCCATGTAACCTTACCCCACCCCTGAGCCCTCCCAATGATTTCCAAGACAAACTCCCCACCTTTGAGTATAATATCGGGTTTCTGGCTGACAAAGACAAACTTAAAGGAACTCTCAAGATGAGGTTTTTTGATATGGACAAGGAGATTGTTGACATCAAAAAGAATATGCAAGAACTAAAGCAACACTACATGATGACTAACAAATTTTCATTGAAGGTCATGCATGCTTCAGCTGTGACCCTCTGTACTGTGTAGGAAAAGCTAGCGGGCAATAGTCTGGAGGCAGACGAGGACAATAAGGATATGTTCTTGTTCCTGCAGGAGGAGTGGGCTAGGACCCTGATGTCTAAACATCTAGGTGGAAAGAATTAGCTATTGGTGGTCATGAGTTGTTTATTTTTTACTGGGCAGGGCCCTCGGTTCCCCTATTTTGTGTTCGAGTTTAATGTTATTATGTCTAGCTCTTGGTACAGCCCTGTGTGGCTTATAACTATTATTTTAACTGCTACTCTTCATTTTAATTACTCTAGTTTAATCCTTTTGATTAGTACTGTGACTTATTTTTTTGATAGAGGCATATTAGACTTGGTTATTCTACTGTTAAATTATTCGTATCTACTCTAACTAGTGCCATTAATGTGCTATTAATGTGCCTACAATCCCTTTATTCCACGGGCCAACACCCTCTTGCTACTTTTTCTATCAAAAAAAAAACATGATGAAAAGTAGGATTTAGTTCCACATATGATCCAAGAATGGATTCCCAATTGTGCAAGATCCAATTTCCCTGCACGGGACTGCGCAAGCCTAAATACCACACGTTTCATGAGCAAAACTAGTGGATAATTGATGCCCAAGGAAAATTGCAATTACTTCCTAATCCAAATGAATTAGGATGTGTGCTCTTAGGAGAATGCTCCAAATTAGGTCCACATGACTACATTAACTTCGCAAGACAAGAAACCAACAACAACATCAGCAGCAAAATAAACAACAAATAGGTACAGGAAATAGAACTATTTTTGGTGATGCAAGATGGCTCAAGACCCAAGATGCTCCTGCATCAGACACCTGGGGTAACAAAAGAATTGATGTCTACATCAGACATTGTGTACACTCTGACCTGAATCATAAAGATCCAACTTAGTTTGTGTAATCCATGACCTGTCTTCAACTGGCTTATCTTTCAACTGAACTAGGTATTCCATGTAGTCTTTTCCTCTTGTACTCTTGCTTACTTTTCTATTCAAGATCTTCTCAATGTTGTCTCTATTCTTCTTAGGATAATACAGACCATCTTTAGTTCCATCATTTGATTCAAAGTACTCAAAGATATCAGAAATGTTGAATTTATAGGTGATATATCCATGTCTTTTAGTAATTCCACTTCATAAGCATTTCCACTATCAAACTTCTTCAGAATCTTACAAGGTCCAAATTTCTTCATTTTTAGCTTGTTATAGGTACCAACTAGAAATCTATTCTTCTTCAAATGAATCATATCCTTATATCCAACTTCAAAAGATTTATGTCTCCTTCGCTTATCTTCTCTCTAATTATATTTCAAATTACTGTCCTCCAAATTCCTTTTGACTTCATCATGTAAAGTTCTCATGAATACTACAAAATCCTCAGCTTCAACACTTCTTTTGTACTTAGTAGGTAAATATCTCAATTCTATGGTTCCCATAGGATGAAATCTAGTAACAATCTGAAATGGTGTCCTCTTAGTACTTCTATTCACAAAATTATTATATGCAAACTCTGGTTGTGGCAAAACCAAATCCCAATTAGCAGGCTTATCTTCAACTAAACATCTCAACAAGTTTCCCAAACTTATGTTCACAACTTCAGTCTATCCATCTGTTTGAGAGTGAAATGTAGAACTAGACTTCAACAATGTATTCATCTTTTTCCAAAGTGTTCTCCAAAAGTAACCAGTAAACTTAGTATCTCTATTTGAAACAATAGATTTAGGCAAACCATGCAATATTACCACTTCCTTGAAAAATAATTCAGCTACATGCAATGCATTAGATGTCTTCGTACAAGGTATGAAATGAGCCATCTTAGAAAATCTGTCAACCACTACCAAAATAGAATCATTACCTCTCTGAGTTCTAGGTAATCCAATAACAAAGTCCATACTCACATCTTCCCAAGGTCTATCAGGTACAGGAAAAGGTGTATACAATCCAACATTCTGACTAGTTCCTTTTTCTACTTGACAAATTCTACAACTTCTCGCCATTGTCTGTACATCTTTATAAATCTGTGACCAAAAGTATCTTTCAAAAATTAGTTTCACAGTCTTATCAATCCCAAAATGTCCAGCAATTCCACCACTATGCTTCTCCTTTATTATGTTTTCTCTCATAGATTGTCTAGGTATGCACAACTAAACTCTTTTAAACAACATGTCTTCTTTAATGAAATAATCAGTCCATAACTCACTATTTGTTCCTCACAAGCTTTCCAACATTCTCTAAAATCAATGTCAGTCTCATACAAACACTTCAAATTATCGAAACCAAGTACCTCAACTCTTACCTCTATCAGAAAACTTCTTCTTTGACTCAAGGTATCAACAACCTTATCCACTGTCCACTTTTATGCTTCAATGAAAAGGAATAATTCTGAAAAAACTCAACCCACTTCATATGTCTCTGATTCAATTTATTCTGACTTTCCAGATACTGTAAATCTTTATGGTTAGTATACAACACAAAATCTTTAGGCATCAAATAATGTCTCCATTTCTTCAAAGCTTGAACAATAGCATAGAATTCCTAGTCATAAACTGAATATTTTCTCTTAGCATCATTCAAATTTTCACTAAAGAAAGATACAGGTCTTCCTTCTTGACTAAAAATAGATCCAATTGCACTACCACTAGCATCACATTCAACTTGAAAAACTTTACTGAAATCAGGCAAAGCAAGTGTAGGCAATTTTGCAATTCTTTGTTTCAATGTTTCAAAACTCTTTTGTGCTCCATGTGTCCATTTGAAATCCGTTTTATCTCCTCTCATGGTTTCATTCATAACATTACAAATAGAATTGAAATTTCTGATAAACTTTCTATAAAAACTTGCCAATCGATGAAATGATCTTACCTCTCCAACATTCTTTGGTGTAGGCCAATCAAGTATAGCTCTTACTTTCTCAAGATCCATCTTCAATCCATCAACTGAAATTACAAAACCAAGGTACACAATCTCTTCTTTCATAAATGAACATTTCTTCAAGTTAATCAGCAACTTTTCTTCCTTCAATCTCTGCAATACTTGTCTAATATGCTCAAAATGTTCTTCCTTAGTCTTATTGAATATCAAAATGTCATCAAGATATACAATCACAAACTTACCCAAGAATCTTTTCAAAACTTCATTCATCAACCTCATGAAAGTACCAGGTGTATTAGTCAAACCAAAAGGCATAACCAACCATTCATACAAATCTTCATTAGTCTTAAAAGAACTAGTTTTCTATTCATCCCCTTCTCTAATTCTAATCTGATGATACCCACTTTTCAAATCAATCTTTGTGAAATACTTTGCTCCACTCAAACTATCCATTATGTCATCCATCCTAGGCAAATGAAATCTGTATTTTACTGTTGTCTTGTTTATAGCTCTACAATCAATGCACATTCTCCATTAGATCCATTCTTTTTAGGTGCTAACACAACAGGTATTGCACAAGGACTAGGTATTTATGTTAAAGACTATATGGTAATACCAAGTGGGAATTCAAACTTGGGATGGAAATGAGAGATAGGAGGGAACGTTAATATCTTGAAAGGTTTTAGAAATAGCCTTATGGAAATTTTAGAATCTAGACTAATCTCCCCTAGTATAAGGGAGGATAGGATTGTGTGGAATGGAGCCAAGAACAGTGAATACAGCACTAAAGATGGATACAAATCCCTTTATAAGTTAGTTCACCAATATGCTAAGATAGAGATTCCAAAAAACCTATGTTGGGATAAGGATTATTTACCAAAAGAGCATATGTTTGCATGAGCGGATTTGCAACATAGGATCTTAACAATAGAATGGTTTTGGAAGATGGAATATAAAGGACCTTCTAGGTGTGCTCTATGCAAGAAGGATGTAGAGACAAGGAATCATATTCTTTTGAATTATGAATTCACATATAAATGTTGGGTATGGTTGATGAAAAAGATGAATTGGAAGTCTTCTCTACCAAATAATATTAGGAACCTATTCCAATGTTGGCCTAAAACAAGAAGCTATGATTTGTATGGAAATATTTGGACTATTGTCCCTTCTATCCTATTATGGGAAGTATGGAAAGAGAGAAAAAGGAGAATTCTCAAAGGTGTTCAAATGATTATGGATTAGTTTACTAACAAATAAGAAGCGTGTATTGTTGAGATGGTAAACTACATAAATGGTTCCAATAAAAAGGGATTGGTATTCATAGAATGGGATGATAGGATTACAAACAAATGGACACACCTTAATATTCCTCGTCTAGGAGAGATCTCTAAGGAGTTGGATAAATGTAGAAGAGACTATGTTTGGAAAGTTCCTAATGTAGGATGACATAAATTGAACTTTGATAGGGCTTCTAGAGGTAATCCATGGGTTTCTAGCATTGGATGTTACATCCACAACGAGGAAGGGAAGTTAATAGCCATTCTAGCTTGTCCTATAGGGTTCAAAACCAATAATGTGGCTGAATTGACAACTTTATTAGAAGGTATTAAGATATGTAAGAAGTTAGGCATCGAGAAGGTGGAGATAGAAGGGGACTCATCTTTAGTAGTAAACACTATTAGGAAAGGGGAAACCCCATACTGGCAGTTTTCTGAGTTTTTTAAATGGAATATAGGGCTCTTATATCTTTTTAAACACTATACCATTAATCATATATATAGGGAAGCCAATGTAGTAGATAAACTTTCCAATTTAGGGGCGGATGGTGAAATAATTGGTATAGGATAATTCTTTAGAATAGTATACATGTAGGTAGGTTAGGGTAGTGAGAGGTTAATTTGTAGGAAGGGAAGCTCTCCTTGATCTAGGGAGGTTAAGAGGAACTAGCAACATCTTGGTGAATGTGGTATAATGGCATATACTTAGTATGTTTCCTTCTTTCTGTAGGTGTCTCTAGTAGTATGATTATGATTGTATAGACATCACTTAGGGATTTCTCTCTAGTATTCTCTTTTGTAGTAGGAAAGGATTATGTTTTCACTCTTCTTCAACTAACATCACACATGGTTTTAAGTTGGCCCATTATAATATACTTATTATAAATACATATTAATCTTAAAGCAACTTCCAATGTCTTGGAACAACCCTATGATTGGTTATGATTTGATATACATACTAATAGGAATACGTATAGAAATTCATATAGGATTATTTATAGGTATAAATATTTATATATGGATATATAATCAACTTATAACAATATATATGTATATATAAATAAGAAGAGCTATCTATAAGATATTTGCATAATTCTATTCTATATATGTGATATATAACAATAGGAATATATTTATAAACTTATATATGTATTTTGTCATGAATCTAGTAACATTATTATCTTGAAGAATAATTGCTTTCTCTAGTAATAAAGCATAGATGTAACTACTATGTATTATTATTCAGATTTGTTTCTTCAATGGTAAGTGTTTTAGCTTTCATTTCCTCTCAATTGTGAATTGGAAGTAGATCTTTTTATTTGGCTTGGTCCTCATATGAATTTGTCTTAAGGATCTTGTGGATAATGAATTCCCAATGTTGTGAAAATTGAAAAATAAAACATTCAAAGCAAGAATGGCAAGTAGGATCTTAGATTGTAATTTATTGATTTAAAGACTATTTCTCAAGTTACTCTAACAATGATCTTTGTCAAGGACTGAAAGGTATCATGCAAGAAAATTACATATCGGAAAGGCTCGCTAAAGGAAGGCAAGACAGATTAGCTTTGTGAAATATTAATGGCTCCCTTAGGAGGGTGATATAATGTTATAATGTACATTTGAGTAGACTAAGGCAGTCTCGGATTAGAAAACAAAGTTATAAAAGAGGGTTGTCCTCATTCTATCTCACATTACTAAAGCGAGCCTTTAAACAAACTATTTAAAATTCCTAACCTCGACCTCTTATTAATAAAATAAAAATAAAAAATTATTCTAATATTTTTGTTACTATTTATTAATTATAATCAAATTTGTTATATTATTTAGAAAATATTTTTATACACAAAAATAAACTACAATAACAGAATAAATATGTGTAAGCCACTTAATTACCTTTATTGATACTATTAGCATAAAAGTTTAATTTCAATTATTATCTTAATTTCTTGTTGTAGTTGGGATGGTACCCTTTGTTGGGTGTGCGCTTTGCTGTTATGTGATTGTTTGAGACTGTTTCTTATGTTGTTCATGGGCTGTCTTATTTTACTTTTCACTATGTAAAAGGATCTTTATGTAAAATGATTCGAGGTCCTTTCAAAATATTGTTCATCTAATAAAAAATATTTCCAATTCAATATTGTAACAACTACAACAAACTTTTTAGAGTAATAGATAATGTCAAAGTTTTCAAACTGAACTTGGAAATATTTACTTTGTAATCTGCCATTGATATCCTGTAAATCTTTGCGTAACAGTAAGCAGAAACATCTTAATGGTTGTGAAAGGCAATCATAATAGGTCCCCACCATATATTAATTTTTCAAACTGATGAATTCATGTGATAAGAATATTGGAACAATCTTGCAGATGCATGCTTGTTCTGATGCAGAATTTAGGAAGAGATTGCTGTTAAAATATACATATTGCAAGCATGTGAACCAACATTTGTTGTCAGGTTGCCCAGTAATTTTGTTGATAGCTCTGAATGCTGCAATATGGAAATGAACTTAAATTCATCGTCAAACATTAGAATAACTCTTAATTGAAAACTTAAGTAAAACTCAAAAGTAATCGCTCAACATCTTGAAAACCTATGTCATTTTAACTGTAATCACTGTTCTTTAGGAAAAAAAATGTGCCGCAGATCGTAATTACTCTTTTTGGATCATATTCTTCATAGATCAATAAAAGTGTAATGTGGAATGTCTATATATGAAATCATTGGGGAGTGGAATTAGAGTTGTTAATGCAAATTCTGCAACACAATTTTAAGTAGAAGATTTGGGCATAATTTCATAAGCAAGTGAAAGGCTGAAAACTTATGCCCATTAGTAGTCTTTGTTGTTTAAAGAACAATACAGCATATGTGAAAAAGGACTTACAGCCCACAGGTCTCTAGCTTGAACAAAAGTATTGCTCGGAAGATCGATGTCTTCCCACTTTGCAGTGATAGAAGATGTTAATCCACTTCTGTTCCATAAGACTGCGGCCACTCTTTTGTTGGATAGTGGCCCAGCCCAAACCTAAACTTCGCAAAATATAGGTGCAATGTATATATAAAAGATGAGCTTATTTCCAGAAAAGAATTGGATTATATATAATGAATTGGCTTCATATTTAATTAAATCATCAACCCATAGGAAACTCATACCTCAAGATCTCCTTGTTTGCTGACTTTTTTCCCCTGAACTCCCAACGGATCTGGACACAGCCAAAAGGCTTGCAGGTTCAGATAAAATCATTCGAAAACATGACTGCCGAAAAAAATTGATCTGATTTTATCAAATTCATTCAACTTACCTTGATTGACAGCAATGACTTCTTTATTACCCAGAATTCCTAAAGTCTCATTGCTAGCAGACCTTATGTCACAACCAATCAACAATGGTGCCTGCTGGAAATAAAAAGAGATACTAGGTTTGCAGGTGTACAGGCCAAAAATATATATAGACTTCGATAACTCCTCATTAATGGATATGGGTTTTCGAACTAAAATCCAAACAGAGGTTTTTGACAAGGTATGCAGGTCCTGGCCCAAGCATGCCAAAGTTTTTATAGAACATTAAAACTTCATAATCATCAACCCTTAGCAAGAAGACAGCATAGGCCTGTAAAAAGGTATCCCGTAAAACTTGTCATTTTTTTTAGGCCTGTGTTACCCACCTTTATTAAAGCCCATATGCTGAAATGTGACTTATATTCATCCATGGTCATCCTCCCATTTCCAACCTCCAACATGTCAGGATCTGGTTTGGCCAATACAGGGACAAAATTCTTTGGCATGCAGTTTGAATTTGTAGCAAAAAATAAGAGAAGCGTTATGATTGGAGCAAGAAACTAACCATTCCATCGACCAGGACCTGCATAAGATGCCCACTGATCATTCTGATCAGCTCTAGATGTGATGCTGCAAGAAAAAAACATATATAGGAATGCTTTTTTTACTCACTCAATAATTTTTAATTTGAAAAGAATATATATTCCTATTATTGTATCCTATTATCCTGTGTATTACCTGCCCCATTTGTCTTCTATGTCTTCTGTAGTTCTCCAGCTATTTGCAATGGCAGGTGCCCATGTGGCAGGATTTCGATCACCCCTGCCCATCAAATAGAAGCTAACAGTATCATTTTAAAGTTATATTAAACTGGATCTTCAGGATCCTTTATTATTCAACAGTTATAGAGATTCCTGTTTTTTAAGCTTTCTTACCATTCACAGATAGAATAGAATATAGGACGGCCAGATTTGATCAGTGCTTTACTCATTATTGGGTACCTGTGGATTTGTATACAAATTCAAATCAATTATTCTAACTAAGAGTAAACCCAAATTAATAGCAACTGGCCAACGATCGAACAAATGTATGAACCTTTCTTGAGGTTTTATATCACCGTTGTTGCAGTTATCATATTTCAAGTAGTCCACCCCCTGCAAATGCACATTCATCATATCACTATTTTAACTTTGATACTACCATTTAGTAAATATAGTAAAATCTGATTATTGGAATAGATAATCATATTAAAAAAGATTACCCATGAAGCAAATGTTTTAGCATCCTGTTCCTCGTGTCCACTGGAACCTGGCATGGTTTTACTGCAAGTATAAGATCTGGTAAAGTAGGCAAAACATAAAATCGTGTTAGGAAAAAGAGTATTCTATATCTATTAGCTCTGATTGATCGGTGTATGCTCACCCAGCATCAGAATATATTCCGAGTTTGAGACCCTTCGAATGAACATAATCTGCCAAAGCCTTGATGCCTGAAGGAAATGTTGAAGCTCGAGCAACCAGATTGCTCTGCCGACCAATAAGATCATTCCGATTTCCTCAGGAAGCTTTCTTTTATTATCAATGCTCTTCAAGCATCTTCAGCAGAAACTCATAACTTACTAAATTACTTATCGGATAGATATAACTAAATCACAGATATGAAAGTTATTCTGAATACACTTATTCAACAAGTCATGGTATTGCCATGTACTATATAAGAAGTTAAAATAATGTGAATTCCGATTCTCATATCATTTATTAATTTATGTATAGCATACCTGAGCATCTCTGTTTTGCTCACCCCAACAATCATCTGGCATTTCATGGACAGAACGAGTTAACCTTAATATAAGCTTTAAGCTATTGAATTACCAGGGAATATTTGAAAAGGAAAGCTATATACCTTACCTATATTTACATATTCATATCCAACCTTGAATAATCCAGTGGAGATCAGTGCATCAGCTGCATTATACAAATTTAAAAAATAAAACTAATAAAACGTTAAAGTTCCATTTCAAATCATTACGAAAATTTGAAAAACATAGAACATGGATCAAACAATTTTACCACTCTAGATACATATTTCTGTGAGTTCAATTTGTTTAGTGAAACCTTAGTAGATACAAACACAAAATCATGCCGATCTTTCATGGATTATGAACATCACTCCATTGAATGCTACACATTAACTATACATATAACTACTTGTATAGGCAGGAGGTATTGACCAGAAGAATAAATAGTTTAGTTGCCTGTTCCACGAATGATACTTTCATCAATTGAACAAGCAAAATGATTCCAGCTGTTCCATCTGAATTCAAGAAAGAATCACATAAATGATGAATGAGCATGGATATCTGTTCGATTTGTTTTTCTTTAAATCTCATTTTCAAAACAAATTAAATCTACGTTTTCCTAACTATGATACTGACCTAGAATAAATTGATTCAAATAACTTATAAAATTTTGGAATATCTAATAATCCTATCCAAACATTGGGAGTAAGTTTCTAGAGTTGACATGATTCACACAATTTTGCATCACTTAAACAAACAGTGGAGTTCTAACTATTGTTGAATTTCAAAATACTAAGTAAAACACCCAATGCAAAAGACATACCCCATTGGAGGGGTCTTCCCGATCCCATTAGAGACGCTATTGGTCCGATTCCACAGGTTAATAGTCAGAAGTGCTGTAAGTAATACATAGATTAATTCAATGTTTTTCCAGTCTCTAAAACAGAGCCCTAAGAAAGCGCAATGAAATGCAATGCATATGGGCTTAACTTGCCTTCCTATATATATGGCATCCAAGACCTAAATAAGATAAAACCCTCAGTTTTGCAATAAATTTTTTCTTTATTTTATGATTAAACACTCCCAAGGGCCAATGAAAAAGAATTTCAACGAAAATTCCAATCCTATTTTTAAAAAAAATTGAATCCATCTAGTGCTGGTTCCGCTAACCATTTTCTGGCAATTGGAAGCCATTTCTAAGAGATGGGGATTGCACTGACGTTCCACAATTTTTAAGCTAATCCATTGAGCTGAACACTAGTATATTTTTACAAGGAAACACTAAGGGAAGTGGCCCGTAACATATGGGATAGAGAAATGGGATTTTATTCATCAATTTCCCAATAAACATGTCAGAATAGAGATCTGGTATTTTAACCACTATGTGAGAAAAGAATAGAATCCATGACAGCTGAGGTAATGCTTGAATTTCTGCCACCAACTGCAACAATAAATCGTGAGTGATTCCTTCACACAGCCATATTATGTTTTGAAGAAGTAAGCCTTATCTCACAAAAAAAGCCAAAAGAACAGATACACATATAGCATGATCTTGGGTGATAAGCAGACTCCTGTTGTTTACGGTGTTGACAAATATAGGAAACACTGGATGTCAAAGTATGGACACGGAAACTAAATTCTGAAACCAGAAAAACTAGCAAACTCAAATTTACATAGACTTTTCATTCACTTACTACGAATTGATATTATGAAATAGTCTCATTCTTTGTGCTTGGATTACTAAAATTATCATAAAATTTAGTTTTCCAATCTTACTATTTATTTTTGGCTAAGTACGATAATGTGGAGCATTTTCTCATTAATAATTCAGTTGTAGCAATGTAGAGAGACTGATTAAAGTCAATTGCGAAAAGGTCTGAACCCATAGAAAAAGACGCAAAAGAAGAGGAGGAACTCAATAGCCCTTAGACCCCCCAAAAAAGGAAAGTCCCGTACAGAGAAAGCTTTTGACCGGAACAACCAACTAGCTTGACATAAGAGTCAACCTCACTAAGAAATTACATGTCAGGAACATAGGGGTTTCAGAAAGAACCCTGAACCATCAACCAATCAAAACTCCCAAAATTGGAAACCAAACAGCCTTGGAATCGGAAGACTAACAATGGATTTTAAAAGACTTCCTGCAACCTATTACAAAAGGAACCCCTTGAGCTAAGACAGTCTTAGTCAAGGAAAGAGCCCTAGCCTCAAAAGAACAATTAAATTTTGGAAGGCACCCTCAAACCTTTTACAATAGAAACCAGTATGAATCAGCAAGTTCATAGACGTGAAGAGGGGCAGCAAACCAACAAAATTTTGGTAAGGACAACAGGCAATCAATCCATTTAGGACAACCTCAATAAGTCCATTGTCCTACAACTGGAGAATAGGTAAAAGCAAAGCGAGGCTCCCAAAACCTTCGTCGGAATGAAAAAAAACCCAAAAACAATCCACAACAACTAGCTAGATCTTCCCAATAGAGAGACCCCTTTGCAGCCAGACACCTCTCCACCTCGAAAGACGAGGATCCCAGCGGAACAAGCACCCACGGACAAGGCCCACCGCATATCGAACAAAAAAAAGCACGCACGTAAAGATCTTCAAACCTCGGACAACCAGCTATGGCTGCTTGACGGAAAACATGGGCATCACACAAGGAGGGCCACCAAATTTTAGCAATCTCCACATCAAAACTCGTAACCCACACACCATTTTAGCAACAACTGTTTTTGGGAGGCACCCAGAAACCTTGAAAGAGCCATATGTGTATTGTTATACTGGCAAGATGACTCAAACTCTATATTGGAGGCATGAGCTTGAGTTACTCAGAGATTTCACATAGAGACTACCCAGGGTGGGCGGACAACAGGGAGCATCTGCCTTACTGTCGGCAGCCTAGATATCGGATTGGGAGGACTATCCAGACTCGGCAGATTATTGGCATTATGTTACTGACCAGATTTTTAGGGATGGCGGAGACGTGGATGGAGGAGTCGGTGGTCGCGTAGACACAGCCCGGCATCCCAAACTTTTCATCATTAACTAAATACAACAATAATCAGTAATTTTACTTTTAGATATTCTCAGATAAATAACTATCTTTCTAATTTTACTTTATACATAATTTTAAATTAAGATCAGTTTATCATTAGTACCAGAAACGAAGACGACTATCAGCAGTAGAACCACGGCATGCACATTTATAGCTTTCCGCATCGTATCAGCAACTCCAAGAAGATTTAATGTAATGTATTCCTTGCAAAAAAGATTTGATCTCTCGCACCATCTGTAACCACTGCATTAGAACATCAAGTTATGCTAATCTGGACTTAAATCTCCTCGTGCGTAACGCTTATCCTTTCTTGCATTATAGCATTCTTTCTTGACACGTGCCTGCATTCAGACTATTGTTCTCATTGGATCACTCGCTTCAAATATGTGTTCAACTTTCCTATTTGGCTTAATATCAATACAACAAATATGCGCGTTTAATGTAATAATGCTGGATGTGATTCTCTTCGATTGCAACGTTTATGCTTATTTTAATTTCATGACAAAAATCTAAAGACTAAAAACATATGCCTAATCTCGGAATCTCTAATGATTAATTAATTGGCAAACAAGAGACTAATTAATTAGGGAAAAAATCGGGTTGGCTTAAAGGTTAGTTTTAGCGTCAAAATAAGAAAAGAAAATGCCACAGAAGTCGGAGAATAATCCAGAAACCTTAAAAAACAATTTGACCAAAATATGTGCAAAGACATAAATGAAGATAGCTGATGTTGTAAATATGCAGATGGTTAATGAGCTCGAAGCGATGAAGATGACTATGGAATTGGCGTGTTGATGTTATAAACACCAACTTGGTGATTCGATATGCTTGATGGTGACAATTCAGAATGCGAAGGAAATACTATAGGGAAATATTACTAAATCAACTATTAAAACATGGAAACCATTTCAGAATTAGATAATGTACTAGTTAAGAGTTTGAATTTGTGGTTAGTACATTTGGTTCAGGCTTGTATGATGTGACATTGAATGAGGTGAAATGGTAAAAGAATATATCTCAGGCATTTTTAAAGCATTGAATAAATGCATAGCAAATGTAGATTTAATAATTGAAAAGGTATAATGAAGGGAAATCATCTTATTTCAAGGTATGTATTTTAAATAAAGAATTTATACACAACATAAGAATATTATTTTTTATTAGAAGAAAACAAGTTTTGAAGGGATGAAAAACTCTGTACAAATATATTTTTAGAGGGATCTAGAACCTCAGCAACAAAGGATTTAAACACTACATAACAATAGCCATCAACCAATAGTGAAATAGCAGCCCAACAGAAAAGACATACAAAGCACAGGCTGCAACAACCACAAGTCTAAGGCTGAACAACTAAAGAGTTTACAAGGCATTCTAAACCTTAAGCTAGAAGCAAACCATGGGCTTTACCAGGCACCCATAACCATGCAAGTGGTTTTGATAGGCTCCTCCAACCATTACAATCAGCCTCCTAAATTTGTACAATGAAGAAACGGTTGAAAAAATCTTGGGTTTTAACATGGCAGCCAAACCATCAAGGGATTTCGGTAGGCTCTCCAAACCATTACAACGAGCCTCAAGAGATTGTCCATTGGAAAAGAAGCTAAAAACACAATGGATTTTAGCATGGAACCCAAAACCATCATAGAATTTTAAAAGGCTCCCCAAACTTGCAACACTAATTAACCCAATATTTTCAATGAACAATCAATTCATACCTTGATTGTATGTTATCCATGAGATTTCACTAAACCTCAATCAATCAACTTTCAAGGCTTGTCCACTATCACACCAACATTGTTCACCTTGAAGTTTCAACATACCTTTCATATACTCTTTTACCAAGTCTAATTAAAATCAGTTACACAAGACTGTTCAAAACATTCCCAAGTCCTTTGCCAAAGAAACCATAACACATCATACCTTCACCAAGTCCATTTGTCTTCATTAATCAATAACTTTGGTCCTGCAAACATTACACATCAACAAAACACCATTTGATCTTTTTCCTTTACATCTAGGTCATATCCAATATCCACATTCAAAACACAAATCTTTACCATTTAACAAAGTTTAGTGTTACTTTCCTGTCAAAACAAGAAGTTACTGGTCTTTTTAATAGACCCGTACACAGTCATAAATAACGTTTTCACCAGACATTATTTTGGAAATCGCTTCAATATGAAGGTGAAAAATTAGGTTTGTGGAAACATATCCAAAATGTGGCAACATCTAACGGCTAAATTGTAATTTATGGCCTTTGAACAGAGACCATTTTTTACTGTCTCAAAATGACAGAGAAACCACTGCAACAGTCCATTAAAACAACCTTTTTCTCATAGAATAAAAAACCATTTGATACAAAACCAAATGCATTGGAGAACTTATGGAATCTACTTTAAAAATATCCCATATTTAAAATTTTCCATTAGTTAGAACTTGAGATAATGACAAACCATTGTCTACAACTCCATTTCAGAGGGTTTCAAGCAGTTTTTGCCAAAATCCACATAACTTTCTTATTTCTTCATGAATCTGATCCAAACCAAAACCAAAAGAAGGAAGATTCATTTTAATATCTATCCATGCTAATGATACAGTGTTCCTAGGCCGCACAGGTCCATACAAGGCCTGGAAACAACACAAAAATAGTTAAAAAATAATCAAAGTGATAAATTTAAATGCAGTCTTACAAAAATGGTTTTTCCTCCTCCTTACTACCCAATGTTGTTTGGTTCATACATACAATTCTATTTAAGGTCTTTTGAGGTTTCAAACCTCCCAAAATACCTTTACAACTGATGGAAACTACTTTTCCACACTTTCTTGCATTTTGGCAACTTTTCTTGCTTGACAACTTTTGTTGCCAAGTTGACAAATTTTGTAACTTTCATGGACTATGACCTTGAAAATTTGTAATAACTTTATAAACATGTAAACCAAACCTATTAATGACCTTTTACATCATTTCCACCCTTCCATGGGATTTTTTACATCATTTTACCTATTTGACCAACCTAGGCCTTGAATGGATAACTATGACAAATTTTCAAATGGCTTGTATAGCCTTTACATCTTTGTTCCTTATGACTTAAAAGGACATTAAAAACTCAAATATGACTCTAATGGATCTTTTCATGATCTTTGACCTCGTGCAATTTTCTTGTGCTTGGTGCTCCAACACCATGGAGTCTAGAATAATCTTGCAAGATCTAATACACTTGGTGAATCTTGACTTGTTGATTCTTCTTTTTTGCCTCACCTAGGCTTTGCATCAAATTTTAACACTTGTAATTCTTATTCTCATGGAGTGGATATTAAGATTATTTTATGTACCTCGGGAGATAATGAGTTGATATGCTCTAGTATGTGAAGTATTTCTTAATTTTGTCTTAAAGGCTCCAGAAGTTGTTGATTCCTCTAAATGATCATTTCTCTTTCAATAGATACTTCAATTATTTATATATTTTTAATGAATATATAGAAAGAAAAAAAAATATGGTTTTGGATTTCTATTCTAATGTTAAGGGATAATATCAATAGATACTTCTTTGATGGATAAATTATAAAATAACAAAGATCTGATTTGCCAAGATCAACTAAAACTCTGTAAAAATTGTTGTAATATTCTGTGAATTATGAAAAGGATTTTCATACCACAATGAACACCATCAAAATAAAAAATATACATTAATGACAAAAGTTAAGCATACACAAAAGGGGTTAGGCTAACTTTACATAGTAGCTTACAATCAGAAAACTATCAAAAGTATGAGCCATGGAATTCATCAAACATCATTACATTCTCCATTGAAATCAAATAACTTTATCTAATAAATTTAATCTAATTTACATAATAAAGAGAACATGCAAGCACTAAGACACATCAACAGATCTCCAAACTTTGATGATAACTTTATTATCCCAATAGCTCATAACAAAAAGCTCTAAATTATGTCAATGAGTCCTAGTTTGTGTGCATGACACTTGAGAAAATGGAAAAGTTCTCAAATTCATCCAAGTTCATGAATAAATTCAACTGAAATAAATCTTCTAGTTTTCTTCCTAAGTTGTCCATTGTTATATCATTCTTGGCCAATCTCAACAATAAAAATGTTGCAACTATGTTACAAATTCGTACTTAATATTTTTGACAACCTTCCTCAATCGAGTGGACTCCTTGTTGAAATGCACAAACATTTCATTCGACATGATTACTTCCCTATACCACCGAGACAAATTATATGCTTCTCCTTCCTTGGCCACTCCACCATCAGCCAACCTCTACTTGGGAGTCCATTAAATCTTGAAGGTGTGAGATTACTTCATCTTGATAATTATGACTCATCTAAGCATTATATCCTAGAAAGCATAGCCAATTCCCTTACATGAATTTTCATTTGTAATCACCCTAAAATGGGCTAGTCTAACCAAAGGCCCTATTTTCCCTAATTCAGGACCATCCCCTTAATTATGCTAGTCCAATTATTTGATTGAGTGGACTTAATATTTTTGACAACCTTCCTTAATCGAGTGGACTCCTTGTTGAAATGCTCAAACATTTCATTCAACATGATTACTTCCCTATACCACCGAGACAAATTATATGCTTCTCCTTCCCTGGCCACTCCACCATCAACCAACCTCTACTTGGGAGTCTCCATTAAATCTTGAAGGTGTGAGATTTCTTCATCTTGATAATTATGTTCATCCTCCTATGACTCGTCTAAGCATTATATCCTAGAAAGGATAGCCAATTGCCTTACGTGAATTTTCACTTGTAATCACCCTAAAATGGGCTAGTCTAACCAAAGGCCCTATTTTCCCTAATGTAGGACCATCCCCTTAATTATGCTATTCCAATTATTCGATCACTGGCATAATTCATCAAAATCATCTAAATCCTTAAATCAAGCATCAAACATCATTAATTGATTGAATACTCCAATTAATTACCCTTAGCCTAATTAAGTAAATCAATCCCACTTAAATGCATGGCTAAACTAGTTAATTGACGCAAGGGAGGATGGGGAGAGGGGCCAAAGGCACACCCTAACCAAATCCACCTTGCAAAACAACACGCGGAAGCAACAACACACAACAGTGAGAGAGAGAATGTAGAAACTTTCATATATTATCTTCAAATTGATTCATACATTTCGGGCTGTAAGGCCTTCCCAGTTTCGGCCAGATATTACAATCAAGTATAGAAGTCCTCAAATATGCAAGGATCTGCCAACAATCTCCCAAATTTTTGTCTTGTATCTTCTATCAAAACTGACTCCCTAAACTCTAAGAAAACAACTACATTTATACAAGAGGCTACCGAATCAAATCAGCCATCAGATCCACAATCAACAAAAGGAATGACTAGATCTAGGTCCACATGCTTCCCAATGATGGATACCAACATTAAATCCATGACCCAAATAAAATGCACAAGTCGGCCTCAACAAGAACTCAAAATAAACTTGTCAGTAAGAAAAGACAACTGAGCGCCAGACAAGCATCACCAAGCACCAGGAAAATTCACCGAGTGCCAAAGAGATAACCGACCAACATCGGTGAACAAAGGAAACTGAGTAACACCGAACCAACTCGGTCAAAGCAGGAACCGAATAACACATACAAACTTCAAATATGTTTTTGGTGACATAGGATTTCCAAGGACCTGAGATGCTCCTGCATAAGACACCTGGGGTTATTTGAAATGATTCTCTAAATCATGAAATAGGTATGGTCTGAGCTACATCCAACTCAGATTGTAAAATCCATGAACTATCTTCGATCGGTCTATTCTTCCACTTAACCAGATATTCCATATACTATTTTTCTCTTGTACTTCAGCCAATTCTTTGCTCCAAAATCTGCTCAACCTTTTCCATCTATTTCTTAGGATAATCATTCTGCACTATCATTTCTTCATCTGACTCATGATACTCATACAAATCAGCAATGATTAAAATAGGTGATATGTCCATGTCATCAGGTAACTCAATCTTATATGCATTTCCACTATCAAATTTTCTCAAAATATTGCAAGGGCCAAACTTCTTCATGTTTAGCTTCCCATATGTTCTATTAGGAAATCTACCTTTCTTCAAATGAACCATCACTTCATCACCAACATCAAAAGTCTTATGTCTCCTTGATCTATCAGCTCTATCTTTGTATTTCTAATTACTTTTCTCCAACTTATATTTTACCTCTTCATGCAATGTCTTCATGTACTCAGCAAATTTTACCCCTTCAACACTTCTCTTTCTTTCATCAACAATGTCTCTCAAATAAGATATACCTCTTGGTTGTAAGCCATTCACAATCTCAAAAGGTGTTTTTCCAGTACTCCTATTCACTGAGTTATTGTATGCAAACTCTTCTTGTGCTAACACAGAATCCCAATTACTCAATGTGTCTCCAACTAAACATCTCAAAAGATTTCCCAAACTTCTATTCAAAACTTATGTTTGTGTTGGCATTAAGCAGTATTGCCACTAGTGACAACACTTATTAGCATTCTGAGTGTAAACCGAGAAGACAGTGTAAACCGAGAAGACAGTGCAAACCGAGCAGACAGTGCAAACCGAGCAGACAGTGCAAACCGAGCAGACAGTGCAAACCGAGCAGACAGTGCAAACCGAGCAGACAGTGCAAACCGAGAAGACAGTGCAAACCGAGAAGACAGTGCAAACCGAGCAGACAGTGCAAACCGAGCAGACAGTGCAAACCGAGCAGACAGTGCAAACCGAGCAGACAGTGCAAACCGAGCAGACAATGAAAACCGAGTAACATCTTGTCTACCGAGTCACCAATGCTTACCGAGTTCAATACCTACCGAGTGATCAGTATGAACTGTGCCTTCACTTCTACCGAGTGCATGACGATGCCGAGTAATGCAGTGGACGTCGAGTATCAGAAAGTCACCGAGTCAGTGTGAAGGAACCGAGTAACCATATTTGGGCCGACTTAGTAGCACTTATGTTTATTTGTCAAGCCGACTGTGCAATTGTAATTGTAATTAATTGTTTGAAATCTGTATATAAACAATGATGTAGAAATATAAGATACATGCACAAGTAATGAAATATATGATACAGAATATATAAAAGAGTAACAAAGGCAGAAATAAGCGAATTGCAGAAGGCTTCAGAAGTATAAGATACAGAAAAGACAAATTCATCACAGAAGGTGATCAGTACATCAGCGAATCTCATTCAGCAATCCAGTTGCAAAGCAGAGATCTACTGTTTCATTCTAACAGGTGAATCAGTACTAAATCCTTTAACCGGGTAGACTTAACAGTCTTTGTATAAATCTCTTTACCGAGTGCATACTTCACTGTATGTTTGTAAATCCTTTAACAGGGTGGATTTAGCAATCCTTATTTTTCCTAACAGGGCAGATCATCGGAAGTGATCAAATTGTAAGCCTTAACCGGCCAACTTTATTCTGCAGTATTAAAGCTTTGTGGGTTTCATCCCCACCCCAATTTTACTTTCTTTTGGAAGGTTTCTGGGTAACCAAATCCATGTGTCTTTATTGTGAATGCTTTTTCAGTTTCATGCTTTCTGTATGCAAAGGTTAAAAGTAAAATACATGTTAAAATTAGAAGAAAATTTGAAGTTACTGATTCACCCCTCCCCTCTCAGTAACTTGGTTAATTCCTGAATATTTCCAACAATTGGTATCAGAGCTACATTGGTTCTCAAGACAAAGCTTAACTAGCTTGAGCAAAGATCCAGGACAATGGAGGTATTCAAACTGAACAAGGTGATTGAAAATGAAAAGCTAGATCTGGAAATGGCCATAGCTAAACTCAAAGAAGCAAAAGAACATCTTTCCCAATCCCTAAGAAGAAGGAAGGAACTTGCAAATCAGATGAATGATCAGAATTACATTGAAGAAAAGATTGAAGATCTTCTTCCCTCAAATAACTCAGATGAAGCAAACAATGCTATCAAAGAACTCCTAGAAAAGAATGGGTCTCTGCAGGAAGAAGTGAGAAAATTGAAAAGAGAACAAGAACTACACTCTACAAGATTCTGTGAGATCTTGGAACAGAAAAACAAGTTGAAAGATGAATTAGATGAAGTCCAAAACAAAACCCTTCAGCTAGAAAACCTAATTGATCAAATCTCTCATACAAATGAAGAAATTCTAAATCTAAGTTCAGAAATAGAAAACACAAAAGAAGAACTAAGATCTGAAAAGGAAATCAATCTAAGATTGATGGATGACCTAAATGCTGAAAAACAAATCAATGAAGGAATGCTGAAAAGTCAAGAAGACTTGAATCAGCTGTATGAATGAAATCTTCATAGGCAAAAAGGAAAAGCAGGACTTGGATACAAAGAAGAAGGCGAATCCTCTAAGCAAGGTACTAAAAGAAATCAAAAACCTACTTGTAATCATTGTGGTAAAATAGGACATACTTTAAATAAATGTTGGAACAATGAAAAAGCAGAATTCAATGGAAAATGTTATAGCTGCAATCAACCTGGTCATAAAGCAAATGAATGCAAGGAAAAACCTAGATTCAGAGGTAATTGTCACAAGTGCAACAAACAAGGTCACAAGGCATCCGAGTGCAGATCCAAGATATTTAATCCAGCAGAACAAATTGTGAAAGCAATGTTTGGATGGGACTACAACACCTGGTGTAGATGTCATTACTGTGGAGAATATGGACACATTGGCATGAATTGCATAAAACATCATCTAAGGAAAAGAGATACTACCATAAGATGTTTCAAATGCACTAAACTCGGTCACATAGCCAGAGACTGCATGAATGCCAGTGAAATTGAAGAAGGAAAGAAGAATGAAGCAACTAAGGTCAAGAAACAGGTCAGACAAAAATGGATTCCTAAAGCTACCGAGCAATCCAGTCCAAGTATTGGAATGGATGGCTCTACCGACTCAGACTAAATTTCCAAGGAAGCACTGGAACTATACTCTCATAGATCAATCTCAAACAGTTCCAGAACCGAAATTAAAAGAAAAGTCTAAACCAGCATGCAAGATGCAGTGAGATCCCAGCGAGGTCGGTATAATCTTCACCGAGCGAGGTCGGTATAGTCTTTACCGAGCGAGGTCGGAGCATTATGAATTCTCGAGTTCACCGAGTTGCGAAGTCTTTACCGAGCAATTAATTCTTGGTGGGTGACAGTCTGTCAGAATTCCTACCCTAATTTGTAATGAGCATTAATGACAGAATTTTAAACAAAAAGCAAGTAATCGAACTCATTCTTCACCGCGAATCTTTAAGCACTTTGAGAGCAGAAAACTTCAAGGGCAACCCGGCGATTTAATACTCTTGCGAAAGGAATTTTCTGTGATCTACCATGGCATCATCCAGCACCTCAGCGAAGAAAGGATCAGACATGTTAGTCCAAGGGGAGTGGAAAGCACCAGATTTTAAGATCGTGCCCGCAGTTGCAGCCGCCCTAGATCCGAACGGAGCTCAATCTCAGATTCCTCCTAAGGTACTGCTTATCAACGATATCCGTAATCATTTTAACTATTCTATTCAAGAAATGGGAAACCTAGAACTAGACATTGTGCGTGAGGAACTATGTGTGGATGGTACTTTGAAACCCGAGCACAAACATCTGGAAGATAAGGGTTTAGTCCACATTGCACATCTTCCTCGAAACTTTCGAGATAAATGGGTTAGGTACATTCTCAGCCGAGTACACGATGGCAAGATTTGGCTTGAGCAACCTATTGAGATCACAAGGAAAATGATTCATCATGTTACCAGTCTTCCCATGTTGAACAAAGCGAAAACTACCAAAACCCTAGGTCGGACGGAACTAGAGAAGAAAACCCTAGCCGAGTGGGATGGTAGAGGCATGAAGGTTAGCAGCATTACCGACGCCGAACTGAAGTTTGGTACACATATCATTGCACACAAGATTTACAGTTCTAGTCGACAGAACAGTGTCTCATGTGAAGCTGTTGACCTAGCATACAAAGTGGTCAAAAACAACTTGACATTTGACCTAGCAGACTTATTGTTGAAACAGTTCAACAAGAACATGGAAAGCATCAAAACTTCCAAAAACAATCCATGTAAGTTTGGATCTTTGATAGTCTGTTTATTCTTCTATGTTCAGAAATTCTTCCCTTCAAAAGGAAAAGTTGTATGGAGAAAAGATGTGCCTGTACTTTATGAAATTAATGAATACATCGCAGAAATGGGTGAAAACTTTGAAAGCATCATGGATAATTATTTTGAGTCTTTCAAAGAGAAAATGAATGACAGATTCCGGATTCCACAGAAACTGGTGGAAGATTACAAAGATGATATCTGTTTTATGGTAGATTGTGATAATGTGTATATTCAAGCAGTTAAACCAAGAACTGTGTATGCAAAACCTCTTCCTTATGAGGTAAATATTGATGAAACCAAGAACATTATTGAAGCACTTCTAAATCAGCCTGTCAATCCCAAAGCCGCATATTTTGGAACATATGATGAAGCTAAGATGAGAATTGAACTAAGCATAAAGCTTCCACATGCGGTAAACAAAGGAAAGAAAAGAATAGCTAAAATGCAAATGATAACCGAAGAAAAAGAAGAAATAGGTGAAAAAGAAGAGGAAAAGGATGAGAAAACAGAGGAACCAGAACCTGCAAAGAAGAAAGGAAAAGTTTTTATCACTAAGGCATCTGTGCCTCCCACTGCTGTGTTCACAAGGAGAAATACAAGAGGAAAGGCAGACAAGGCAGAAAAGGCAGATAAGGACATAGTATTCAAAAGACCTCCTCTAACCCTTCAAGAAAAGCTCAAACTCTTCAGAGATGGATCAGGATCTGGAGTAAGTAACATAAAATCCTTGAGATATGAAACCAGATCGGAAGCAGAGCAGAAGGAAATAGAAGATGCTGTTGTTGAGAAGATGGGACAGTGGAAATACTCTCCTGAAGAAATTACCCCACAGGTTCCTGCAGTTCTATTGAATCCGATAAGAATGAGGTGGAGCAATGCAAGGCAAACTGTAATAGACATATTTGATCAAAACCTAAGACAGTTGATGCCGAGCCTGAACAATGATGAAGTGAAGAAGGCACTAAAATAGAATGAAAACAAAATGACACTGAAGTTCAATACTTGTTTGATTTTGATCAACAATATTGAATCAGTTGTGAAGGCTGCAAAAGCCACATGGAAAAACATTTACCACCTTCACCAACCGAGCATTGAAACTGTAATTATAAAGGATATTGAAGATGACAGCGATGAGCAAGAAGAAGACACCGAGGTAGATGATACTGTAAGGATAGCAGCAGAAGTCATTGCATCCCTTCCTACCTCTCCAGTGAAAGTCTCTACATCCAGCCCAGAGACACCTTCAAGCATGGTTGTGACAACTTCCACATTTGTCCAATCATCCCTAGCAACATCAGAGGCAGCTACCATTTCTTCTACCGAGCTGCAGTCTCCTGTACCAGTAAGTTTTCCAGCTTTTGAATCATCAAGTGTAAATATTGTAAGTTCTCCAGTAGAAAGTATACCAGTGTCAATAGCCAGCCCTATCTTATCTACTATCACTACTACAAGAGCATTAAGTACAGATAAGCCTAAGGCTCTACCGAGTATAAAATTTTTGGGTAAAAATATAGTTGAGGATATAGACCTAGACGAAGAGATAGAGATTCCTACTATGGATTTTGCAAATCTCTCAGCAGACCAGATGCAGAATATAGGTGAGATCCTCCAAAGGAAAGCAAAACAAAAGAAGCTGAAGGAGGAGAGAGACAAGGAGTATCAAATCATCAAGGATGCTAAGGACATTTTGTCTGATGCATTAGGCATTAAAGTAGACTCCTCCCAGCATGTTTTGTTACAATTGGCAGAAGCAGTTGAGAAATATAATGAGGACTCATCCGGGACAGAGAAGTTAGTTGAAAGAGCCGAGAAGAGATTCAACAATAAAGTGCTTGAGCACATTGCTCAGCACATAGCTATTAACCAAGTGGAATTATCTTCAGTTTTGTCTAACACAGAGTCTATTTATTCGAATGCTACCTCTCTTTTGGCCAGACTATGCAATTTTGCCGAGTTCACAAAGGATGTCAAAAATAAAATGAATAAAATGGATGAGGATATGAAGATTAGCATACAGAAGCTGCAACTTGAACCAAGTTCAAGCTCTGCTCATCACATGAAAATTTCACATCTATCCAATATGCAGTCTGATCTATTGAAAGAAGACTCAAGGATCCGGTCCACACTGCTAGACATCCAACACATGATCCTTCCCATCATGAATACAATGTATAAGCACATTGAACATTCCAGAACATTGATTCATGACAATCAGTTCTCCATAGCAGATCACATGATTGAACTCTCTGCAGAAATCCAAATTGCCATACAAACATGTAAGATTCTGCAAGAAAGTTGGGACAGAACCCTGGCACTAATAATGAAGGTACATTCTGATTTCTTATCAAATTTTGGATTCTCTCTGTAAATAAATTGTATATGCACCTTTGGCATTATCGTCAAAAAGGGGGAGATATGTATAGAAGGAGAGAGATGTATACTGTATAGATTAGTATAAGAAACAGTTAGCACATTGAAAGGGGGAGACAATGTATATAGCCCTATAACAAAGACAAATTTTTTTTTGAAAAATCAAAATAAAACTCAGCATGATTCGGTGTATATAAATTTTGGCCAATAAGTGTTTTTGTCACTAATGCCAAAGGGGGAGATTGTTGGCATTAAGCAGTATTGCCACTAGTGACAACACTTATTAGCATTCTGAGTGTAAACCGAGAAGACAGTGTAAACCGAGAAGACAGTGCAAACCGAGCAGACAGTGCAAACCGAGCAGACAGTGCAAACCGAGCAGACAGTGCAAACCGAGCAGACAGTGCAAACCGAGCAGATAGTGCAAACTGAGAAGACAGTGCAAACCGAGAAGACAGTGCAAACCGAGCAAACAGTGCAAACCGAGCAGACAGTGCAAACCGAGCAGACAGTGCAAACTGAGCAGACAGTGCAAACCGAGCAGACAATGAAAACCGAGTAACATCTTGTCTACCGAGTCACCAATGCTTACCGAGTTCAATACCTACCGAGTGATCAGTATGAACCGTGCCTTCACTTCTATCGAGTGCATGACGATGCCGAGTAATGCAGTGGACGCCGAGTATCAGAAAGTCACCGAGTCAGTGTGAAGGAACCGAGTAACCATATTTGGGCCGACTTAGTAGCACTTATGTTTATTTGTCAAGCCGACTGTGCAATTGTAATTGTAATTAATTGTTTGAAATCTGTATATAAACAATGATGTAGAAATATAAGATACATGCACAAGTAATGAAATATATGATACAGAATATATAAAAGAGTAACAAAGGCAGAAATAAGTGAATTGCAGAAGGCTTCAGAAGTATAAGATACAGAAAAGACAAATTCATCACAGAAGGTGATCAGTACATCAGCGAATCTCATTCAGCAATCCAGTTGCAAAGCAGAGATCTACTGTTTCATTCTAACAGGTGAATCAGTACTAAATCCTTTAACCGGGTAGACTTAACAGTCTTTGTATAAATCTCTTTACCGAGTGCATACTTCACTGTATGTTTGTAAATCCTTTAACAGGGTGGATTTAGCAATCCTTATTGCTCCTAACAGGGCAGATCATCGAAAGTGATCAAATTGTAAGCCTTAACCGGCCAACTTTATTCTGCAGTATTAAAGCTTTGTGGGTTTCATCCCCACCCCAGTTTTACTTTCTTTTGGAAGGTTTCTGGGTAACCAAATCCATGTGTCTTTATTGTGAATGCTTTTTCAGTTTCATGCTTTCTGTATGCAAAGGTTAAAAGTAAAATACATGTTAAAATTAGAAGAAAATTTGAAGTTACTGATTCACCCCTCCCCTCTCAGTAACTTGGTTAATTCCTGAATATTTCCAACAGTTTGTCCATCAGTTTGTGGGTGAAATGTAGAACTATATTTCAACTCGGTGCCAAAATTTTTTGGAAGGGTCTTCCAAAAGTATCCAACAAATTTACTATCTCGGTCAGAGATAATACTCCTCAATAATCCATGCAATCTGACAATTTCCTTAAAGAAAAGATCTGCTACATGTACTGCATCTGATGTCTTTTTACAAGGTATAAAATGTGCCATTTTAGAAAATCTATCCACAGCAACAAATATAGAATCATTATCTCTTACTGTCTTCGGTAAGCCAAGAACAAAATCCATACTGATGTCAATCTAAGTTCAATCAAGAATAGAAATCGATGTATACAATCCAGTATTCTGACTTACTCCTTTTGTAACTTGACAAATTCCACAACTTTTCACAAATTTCTGAATATCTTTATACAACTCTAGCCAAAAGTATTTCTCCTTAAGAAAATTCAATGTCTTATCAACCCCAAAATGTCTATCCAAACCACTACTATGTTTCTCCTTTATCAAATTAGTTCTCATTGGTCCTCTCGGTATACACAACTGAATACCTTTAAACAACATACCTTCTTGAATAAAATATTCTTCCCATTTTGTACTCGGTTGATCTTGAATAGGTGCTTTGCACTTTCTCCATGGCTTAGAAAAATTGGGATCCAATTCATAAGAATCTCTCATGTCATCAAAGCCTAAAACTTCAATTTTCATCTCGGTCATCAAAGATCTTCTTCTACCCAATGCATCGGCAACTCAGTTAGTGACTCCACTCTTATGCTTTATCACAAAAGTATAACTCTACAAATACTCAACCCATTTCATATGTCTTTGATTCAACTTATTCTGACTACCCAAATATTGTAAAGCCTTATGATCGGTATACAACACAAATTCACTCGGCATCAAATAATGTCTCCATTTCTTTAGAGCTTGAACAATAGCATAGAATTTTTTATCATACATAGAATATTTCCTTTTTGCATCATTCAACTTCTCACTAAAGAAAGCAACGGATTTACCTTCTTGACTCAATACAGCTCCAATTTCACTTCCACTTGCATTACATTCCACTTAAAATACCTTATTGAAATCAGGCAATGCCAAAATAGGAAATTCAACAACCTTCTACTTCAAACTCTCAAAACTTTTATCAGCTCCATGTGTCCACTTGAATTCTCTTTTCTCTCCTCTCATAGTCTCAGTCATAGCATTACAAATTGAACTAAAATTCCTTATGAAATTTTGGTAAAAACTTAACAAAGCATGAAATGATCTTACCTCACTAGAATTCACAGGTGTAGGCCAATTCAAAATAGCTTCAACCTTTTCAGGATCCATAATTTTCAAACCATCGACTGAAATCACAAATCCCAAATATACAATCTCCTCTTTCATGAATGAACACTTTTTCAGATTATCAGCAACTTTTCTTCTTTCAACCTCTGCAAAACTTGTCTAACATGCAAAAAATGTTCTTCTTTGGTCTTACTGAACATCAAAATATCATCAAGATATACAATCACAAACTTACCCAAGAATTTATTCAAAACTTCATTCATCAACCTCATAAAAGTACTTGGTACATTAGTTAAACCAAAAGGCATAACCAGCCACTCATACAAACCTTCTTTTGTCTTGAAAGCAGTCTTCCATTCATCACCTTCTCTTATTCTGATCTGATGATATCTAGTTTTCAAATCAATTTTGGTAAAATACTTTTCTCCAATCAAACTATCCATTATATCATCCATTCTTAGTATAGGAAACCTATATTTCACTGTTATCTTATTGATTGCTCTAGAATCAGTACACATTCACCATTCTCCATTCTTCTTAGGTGCCAATACAGTAGGTATTGTACAAGGACTCAAACTTTCTCTAATCAAACCCTTCTCCAATAATTCTTGAATCTGTCGGTTCAATTCATGATTCTCAGTAGGTGTCAACCAATGAGATGCCTTATTCAGTAAACTAGCTCCAGTGATAAAATCCATGCAATGATCAATGCTTCTCTTCAGTGGCAAACCATCAGGTACATTATCAGAAATGATTTCTCTATACTCGATGAGTAACTTATCAATCTCCTCAGGGATAGTATCCTTTCTTTTCTTACTTGGTTTGTTAGGAATCACAAAAAAACATACATCATTCCTCTTCAAATCCTTAACAAACTTTCTTCCTTCCATCAAGAAAACTTTCACAGATGTGCAGACTTTAGTAACATGTTCTTCAATCAAAGGTAATAGATTTGTCTTCTTCCATCAGCCCAAATAGTATATTTATGCAATCTTCCATCATATATAGCATGTCTATCATATTGCCAAGGTCTACTCAACAAAATATGACAACAATCCATAGGCATGATATCACATAACACCTTATCATAGTACTTTCCAATTTTTAAATTCACATAACATTGTTCACTTACCAAGAGTGTATGCACATCTTTGATCCATGAAATCTGATAGGGCTTCAGATGTTCCAACCATTTCAACTACAACTTTGTGACCATTTCCTCAGATGCCAGATTCTCCGAGCTACCACTATCAATGATTACCTTCCAAACTTTGTCAGAAACTCTACATCTGGTCTTAAACAAACTTTTCCTTACTGGATCTTCCTTTTTACCTTCATTCCAAAGTGTTCTCCTTACCATCAAGTTATTTTCCTTCTCAGGTTCATTTGGTGACTCTTCTTGCACCAAAGCATTTCTACTGCTACCAGCCTTCTTACTAGAATGTGTACATTCAAAAGATCTATGTCCTTCTTCTCCACAATTGTAATAAGTTCCTTGGAAACTACCTTTGTTATAACCACCTCTACCTCTAGATGAACTTTCACCTTTCCACTCGGTCTTTCCTTTATCCAAATTTTTCTTTTTAGGTTCAGATCTATTGTTTTCACCATGGGATCTACCTTTTCCTCTAGGGAATCTACCACCTCTACCTCTTTGTCTTTTCTCAAGTCTCTTATTCAATTTCTCCTCAACTTTCAATGCAAATTGATAAGCCTCTTCAATGTTTTCCAATTTGACCAAACTGACTTCTTCTTGGATGGAAACTCTCAAACCATTCAGGTATCTAGCAATTCTTTCCACATCATCTTCATCATGTCCAGATCTGATATCTAATCTATAGAATTCCTCAGTATAATCCTTTACCGAGATATCTTTCTGCCTCAAACTTTACATTCACCTAACTAGGTTAATCTGATAATCACAAGGTAAGAACTTTCCATTCAATTTATTCACCATTTTATTCCATACCTTGATTTTGTCTTTGCCTTTCCTCTTCCTATCTAGCTGCAGATGTTCCCACCATAAGGATGCATGACTCTGCAACTTTGTGGTTGCAATTTTCACCTTCTTTTCCTCAGTTACATTTTCGTACTCAAAATACTTTTCCATCTTAGTGATCCAATCCACCAATTCATCATAATCCAACTTTCCACTATACTTAGGAGGATTAAAGTGTTGTGTAGACTTCAGACTTGTTAAAGCCTTCAAGAATCTTTCCTCACCCTGATCCATCACAGGTGAAGGCTCTACATCACCTTGTTCTGTACCTCAATTTCATCATCACTAACATCTTCAAGATGTCTTCCTCTCCTCTGGGCTATTTCAAAAGCTTCAAGTCTAGCAGCAAGTTGTCTCAACACGTTTGCCAATCCTAGATCCGCATCTCACCTCCCATGAACCATCTTAAAAACCCTTTGCAATTACAGGTCAGATCACAATATGCTACCCCGCAACAATTCAACTAGGGCTTCACAAGAAGGAACCTTCAAACCTAGATTCGCAAACCTAGATCCAGATCTCACCTCGCTTCGATACCACCTGACACAAGGGAGGATGAGGAGAGGGGCCAAAGGCATACCCTAACCAGATCCACCTTGCAGAACAACACACGAAAGCAACAACACACAATAGTGAGAGAGAGAATGCAGAAACTTTCATATATTATCTTCAAATTGATTCATACATGCTGGGTTATAAGGCCTTCCCATTTTTGACCAGATATTACAATCAAGTAAAGAAGTCCTCAAACATGCGAGGATCTGCCAACAATCTCCCAATTTTTTGTCTTCTATCTTCTATCAAAATTGACTCCCTAAACTCTAACCAAACAACTTCATTTATACAAGAGGATACCAAATCAAGTCAGCCATCAGACCCACAATCAATGGAAGGAATGACCAGATCTAGGTCCACATGCTTCCCAATGATGGATACCAGCATTAAATCCATGACCCAAATTAAATGCACAAGTCAGCCTCAACAAGAACTCAAAAGAAACCCGTCGGTAAGAAAATCCAATCGAGCTCCACACAAGCATCACTGAGTGCTAGGGAAATTTACCAAGTGCCAAAGAGATAACCAACCAACACTGGCAAACAAAGGAGACTGAGCAACATCGAACCAACTCGGTCAAAGCAGGAACCAAGAAACACAGAAAAACTTCAAATATGTTTTTGGTGACATGGGATTTCCAAGGACCCGAGATGCTCCTACATCATTAATTAAAATAAATAAATAAATGCTCCTAATTCCAACTCATAATTAAAAGACAAGTCATTTCTAATTGAACTAATAGGAGCTAATCACATGGATTAACACACATGGATCAACTAGAAATCAATCATCTTAAGTCGATCTACACCATCCAGTTAATCTCATTTTCTATAAAAAGAATCAATTTCAAGCTCAAATAATCCACTTTCATAATCACTAACTTCATGCTGCGGGATTGAAGGCTCATTTTGTGCATTCTAGTGAGAATATCTTAATTGCATTTTAGCTCAATTTAATCATGTTTAGTTTACTCATTCCTAGTTTCATAATGTGCATTGTAGGAGCTTTGAATCTTCCATTCTAGTGTTGTAATGTAATTGGCTAGGGTCAACATAAAATGAGAGCAATCTTAATCTTAATTATACTCTCTCTAGATAGGAAGCAATAGGATGCTCTTTGTTAGTCAATTGCATTGTATTGACTTTTTATTTTGATTGACTAATGAAACTAATGTACTATTGAAGTTTTGTATGTGCAGATGTAGGTGCAATATTGATACATGTATTTCTGGCACCCACTGTGGGGCCTAGCCTCTAGTTTTCTACTAATTTTGAGAGATTTTCATGTTCTAACAAGCTATTTTACAAGACAGAGTCGCATCTAGGAATAACTTGTGCATCTAGTCAATTATGAGTCACTTCCTATGATTATTAAGTCATTTTTGGGAAGTGTCCCTTCTAGTTATTTATTAGTCATTTTTGTTAGCCTTAATCATATTTAGTGATTTCTTGGTCATTTCTGGGAATGCTCATATTTGGTTAAGATTCTTAGTCATTTATGGTATTTTATTGATCATTTGTTAGACTAACAATTACAATTTTGATAATTTCTAATGAATAATAGGTGATTTTGATATTTTGTATTGATCTATACATCCTAACTATTGTCTGCAGGGTGTTTTGACAGAGATACACTTGCTAAAGATTGCAAAAATGGAACACAATTCAAATTACTAATGAGTGGAATGCAGGTTTCCTTTAATATTGAAACATTATGCATTCTTAATATTTTTAGGCACCTAATTAGAATTTAAAGATGATTCTTAAATTAATCAAAGGATTATGCTCTTTTCCCTTTGGGAAAATTAGAAACTAAAAGGTCAATTTAAGTCTTAAGTTTAAATTATCAGTAATTGAACTTGTTTGATGTGTTTGGAAAAGGTGCAAAGATACATAATTATGCTCTTCTTCCATTGGGAGAATCAGAACCTCAGACCCTTGAATCCAATCCATCTTCATTGTTGACATCTTTAGAGGGCCTACCGATTGAGGTAAAAATATCTCGAGAATGACCCAAGTGAGGAAAGGTAGAAGCCACCCTTCCACCTCACTATAATCAAGATGCTTCCTTGAGATGAAAATATAAGTAAACTTAGTGGGTTTTGTCCTTGTAATATTGATTTGATCCTTCCTTGGACATGCTTGGGTGTTGTGTAGAGAAGAGCTACTTAAATATTTCTTGTGGGAATACACACATTCAGGTACTCATAGAGATATAGGCCTCAATCTTTCCTTGTGCACTTGACTATAAGAGACAATTATGAATGAATACCTAAATTAGACCCTCTATGTTAAAAGCCACCCGGACTACCTGTGAAAGATTGGTTATGCTTGTGCAAGGAAAATAGTAATTGCCCCTCAAAATTCACCATATCGAGACACCATTGGCATTAAAACTTGGATAATATGGTCTCCAATATATATTGTGTGTTATTGGAATATCACATTCTGAGGATTCCTTTAGTGTGTTCCTAAGTTAGTGAATAATTATTTCCAATATCTACCAAATCAATAAATGATAGGTGTATTTGGAGTCTAAAGAACCTTGTTTGATGTGTTTGATTTCACAAAAAAATATAAATAGCCTCAATTTACAACCTCCCAGACACTCACAGACATTTTTAGACATTCAAACCCACTAGAATTTGATAGATAATCCCTGGCATTTGGAAAATTTGACCCATTTTTAAACAAAGTGACAAACTTGAACCAGTCCATCAGAGTGTTGCATCTGGTGTTTAGAGTCACTTTTGAGATACAAGCTCACATCTAGTCAATACAGGCTCACATCCGGTCAATACAGGCTCACATCTGGTCAATATAGAGTTGCATCCAAATTTTTTGTCGCCTTTAGTCTATCTTAAGTCACATCTAGGAAGTTCATCTTTAGTCACATCTAGTCAGCCGCATTTGGGATAGTGAGTACTTGGACACATGTGAAAATCTTGAGATTTGTAGTTTTGAATACCCTTTTGTTCCTTCTATCAGATTTAGTTGTCACATTCAACCAACCTAAAAAATGTCATCAATAAATTCCTAAGTGTACCCCACATACCTACTTCATTTTCAATCGATCCTTGTCAAGTCATTTTGTCTTATCACTTTCAATCCTCTTTAGTTCCTAGCTCAACATCGGGGAATTCTAACCCTTTGATATTGGAGCTTATTGGTCACATTACCTTATCAAACTCACATTTACAATCCTTCATGTGAACACACTTGGACATTAGAAAACTTTTTGGCACATTGGGAAATTTTGACAATTATCCTATCATGCTTTCATGGTTAATACAAGAACCAGTCGATATCCTTTCAATCAAAATTTTGAAGATTCACCTAGACTCATCACTTTTGACCAAGGAAAAACCTCAAGGAAGAATCCCATATTCAATCAATAATCACCAATTCACACAACTTATGAATATTATGCTACTCCAAACATGTCTCGTAATGAGTATTGTTGATTTTTGTAGCATCAGTCAGATAAATAATACCGATGATATGATTATTATGATAATTGATAAAATAAATTAAATAATAATGAATAGACATGTCCCATGAAGGGACATGCCTCTCAATGTGTTTTCCACAATATAAAAGAGATATCACTGCTCTTGGAAAATATATACCGAAGAGGCAATGTTAATACATTTGCAGCAATCCTAATAAAACTCAACATGGTATCAGAGCCAAACTGCAAATGTAGAAATGCCAGATCATATAAAATTGTGACAATAAACATACAAGGAAGAAATCAAAAGATGTCTGGAATAATGAGCAATGAAAACAAATATCAATCAATATCACCATGAAACAAAAGATAGAGATTGATAGATATAATGCATTATATTACCTTCAGCATTAGAAGATATTGTTGTTCCAAAGGATAATAGAGAAAGCCATGTTATGAAGTGGTACAACATTGATGCGATGATAAGGTGAATTATAAATTACTCAACACTGAGCAACAATGATATCAGAGGTTGTAATAAGGAAAATTCTTCACAGAATATCAGACTACATTATGTGGTGAGTGTAGATACCTTGAACCGCTGGGAAGTTTGTCATATGTGTTTTCCCTCCAACAGTAGTCCAAAGGGAGTATGAGAGCATGCAAATTTCTTACGGTAATTCAGAATAGAAGTCAGTTCTATTAAGAATAGTCAGCGTCAGTTACAAAAATAGTTGCACTCAATATTTTGTCCTTTCTAGAAACTTTAATATTATTTTTTTTGGAATAAAGGCAACCGCACTCCAATGAAAGTATGTACATTGTTCTACAACTGTTTATTCTGGAAATAAATGATTGATGGTGTAATCATTTGTAGACATAAATTTATATCCTTTCTACAATGATGTTAAGTTGGGATTAGTTGTGCCTCCATTAAGAATGAAATTATGTTCTTTAAGACATATAGAGTTATAGTAAATCACTATAACTTTCTAAATAAATAATTGTTTTCAATTACAATATTAAGTCTAATGGAATGAAAGATTAAATAAAAGGATATTGATGTGAAAATAAGTATTCTTTATCTTTGAGTACTTTATTTATCTAATTAGTGTAGTCTCTCTCTTATTCATATTTCTATAACATACTATAAGAGCTATTTGCCTTGATCTTTTCTGAGGATTCTCTTGTAGGAAAAGGAGGATTGATATCAAATTGAGAGGGAGTCTGACACATCATCAGAGGTAACATTGGATGAGGAGCTCTGAAGATTGACATTTAGAGGGAGTTCAAAAGTTCATATGTGTGTGACTATATGATTTCAATGGGCCTACCTCCTATGTAATCATAAGGAAGTGATGACTTCCAAATGATTATCACTTGTATTTGTAGAAGTTATTAGAAGGTGATGATCTTACAATAACTTAAATCATGATATACATTATTTATAATGTTGAAACAGATCATGATGAATTAATGCAACAACTAAGTGTTAGATGTCATTAAATTGACGGTCTATGAGTTGTTTACAAAAATATATCTTGTAAACCAACAACTAAGTGTTAGATGTCATTAAATTGATGGTCTATAAGTTTCTTGTATAGATACATCTTGTAAAGCAACAACTAAGTGTTAGATGTCATTAAATTGACGGTCTATAAGTTGTTTGCTTAGATATATCTTGTAAATCAACAACTAAGTGTTAGATGTCATTGATGGTCTATGAGTTGTTTGTATAGATATATAATAGGTATTTGGTGAATATCATGTGTTGATATTATGTAGGCCAGTACCTTATTGAGTACTTGGTGAATATCATATGTTGATGTTTTGATAGGCCAATACTCAAAGTATTTGGTGAATGTCATGTGTTGACATTCTGATAGGCCAATACTTAAGAGCTTGTGGATAGAATCACCAATGGAGGCAATCCACATATTGAGACTATGTTTCTATTGATTACATCATGAGGATGATGCCTTTATTTCTTACATCATATGATTGATGTTGTCAAGTGTCTTAAGTGTTGACATTGGATTGATTTATCCTCCCTAGCTAAGAGGGAGTGTTGATGTTTGTAGCATCAGTCAGATAAATAATATCGATGATATGATTATTATGAGAAATGATTTATTATACATTTATATAATAATTGATATATATATATATATTATAATTATTCTCATAATAACTTAATAGTTAATTGATAAAATAAATTAAATAATAATGAATAGACATGTCCCATGAAGGGACATGTCTCTCAATGTGTTTTCCACAATATAAAAGAGAGATCACTGCTCTTGGAAAATATATACTGAAGAGGCAATGTTAATACATTTGCAGCGATCCTAATAAAACTCAACAAGTATGACTAGGATGAATGAAATGATAATTAAGAGAATAAAAAAATTGATAAAATGAATATAATCATAGATGTCATGATACCTCCAATAGTGATGAAGAACCAACATAAGAAGATTATCAAAAATGCCAAAGGAGTAAGAGGTTCCAAAAACTACTTGAAAGAACCTTAGAGGAGAATAAAGAAAAATGCTTCTTGGACTTGTCATCCTTGGGAGTTAAGCTACCAAAATATTTTGATGAAAATTAATTAAAGAAAGAGAAATTGACACACCTATATCCATAATAACTACACAATTTCTTGCTATGCAAATAGAATTGAAAGAGATAAAGAAAGAAATGGACAAACCCTCATGATAATACTCATTGGAGAACATATGTCCTTTTCTATTTGATAAATAATTGCACATGGTTCCATTTCCTCTTAATGTTGAAATACACAAGTATGACAAATATAATAGAAATTCAGATCCACAAGACCATGTGAGACAATTGTCACTTTAAGCATGGATTTTATGCACGAACAAACCTAATTGATGAGTTTATTTCCTAAAATATTGGAAGGACTAGCTATGGAGTGGCTCTAAAAGTTACCTACTAGAATTAAAACATTTGAAAAGCTGGTAAAGAATTTTATCAAACAATAATCTTATAACATACAACATACAGTGACCATGCTTGATTTATGTAACAGAAAATAGTGAAGTGGAGAACCTTTTCTTTCATTTCTATAGAGATGGAGGAGAATCTTTGCAAGTGATCCAAGAGACATCCCATAAAGTGAGAAGATGGATATATTTGTTAATAAATTACATAATTAAATTACTCCATACAACCACAAGTTCCTCCAAGATTTGATAAGATGATTGAAAGTGAAATTAAGATTAAGGAGGTCATGGATAAAAAAGGGAGAAGTTACTATTTACAAAGAAAAAAAAGATAAGTACAATCCAAACAATGGCAAAAATAAAAATAAGTTTTGGAAAAAGAACAAGAATGTGGCAAATGATAGAGTTGTATATGCTCCTAACATGAAGTCAAAACTAGATTTATTCAATCTTACCACAAGTCTACAAGAGAACAAAGGGTCCATTAACACAACAACTCCTAAAGCTTATAACAACAATAGATCCAACAATCAAAATGAACCTTGGTTATCTAAACCAATATGTTATTTTACTCTATTAGGAGATACTCTGGAAGTGGTCTTGGAATCACTATTGGACAACAAAATCATCACACTTCCATTATCAAAACCATGGGAACTGAAGGTAAAACCAAAGTGGTGGAAAGATGATGATTATTGTGATTACCATCAGAATAAAGGACATAAGACCAAAAATTGTATTAAGTTGAGAAATGGAATTCAATGTTTAATAAAAGATGGTAAGGTAAAAGTGGATAGACATCATACTAACAGTGATCATAAAGAATTTAAAAAACCATTGCCTAACTATGAGAACTTAGTTGAGTCATCCAATAGCAAAGGTAACAATATTAACTATACATATATCAACAGTGAAAATGTGATAAATATGTTTGAACCGTGGGAACAATCTATCAATATGATCACACTCAAAGGATTAAAAGATAAATCATAATCCTCTAATATCATGATAAGGAGTCAAGATAAAATAACACTTAAAGGAACTTCCACATCAAAACAACTTACAACAACAACAAATTCAAAACCAAATTCCAAACAGTTGGCATCACCTCCAAAAGAAAACTATAGCTTGGTAGATTAGTTACAATGTACCCCTACTCAAATTTCCATTTTAGAATTGCTAAAGCTATCTCCAATTCATAGAGAGATTCTTGATCAAGCCTTGCTTGCAAGTAATGTTTTGAAAACCCTAGATGTGGATAGATTCCAAGCTACGACTGGTCATTTGACTTCCCTGTAGTATTTATCTTTTTTTTGAAGAAGATGACAAATCATTGAATCACCCTCATAACAAACCATCAAGCACATTATGGTTCTTATCCATAAACACTGAGTCAAACATGTCTTGATAGATCAAGGCGTTGACTTGAACATATTCACATTTAATCTTGTGAAACAATTGGGATTTTTACAATATGATATTGATCCAAGACAGGAGATTACAATCAAAGCCTATGATGAAGAAGAGAGATCCTCCAAAGGATTAGTTGTTTTACCTATCAAAGTGGCACCCATTGAAAGAGATTTCATATTCCAAGTCCTCGATCTACCACTTGCTTAAAATATTCTTCTTGGAAGGCCATGGATTCACATAATGCAAGAAGTACCTTCTACATAACATCCTGGTGCATAAAGTTCCCTCATAACAGAATAGAAGTGACAATTCCAGTTGATACAAGATACTCTTGCAATACTCTCAAGAAAGAATACATCATGATTCCACATAGAAAATATAGTTCTAAAGAGGCTGAAACTTCCATAGAGAGTCTTAAGAAGTTTTGCAAAGAAGTTGAATATCCAAGGCACGAGAATTAGAGAGTATAAAATTGACTCATTAATATCAATGATGGATTTTCCTTTATTTCCTAGATCTCAAGGAAGACCCTCATCAACATTCACACCATCAAATGATAAAGAATTAAAAATTCATTTAAAGGAATGTGGATGGTCAAATCCAAGGTGTCTATGTCAGAGGAAAATGAAGAAAAAGTTGTCTTGCAGTGGTTATACAAAGAAGACAAATAGAATATAGAAATGTTAAAAATGTTGATATATCACTAGAAAAATATGGAAAACCATATAACATCATGAAACAAATGGATTACAAAGGTAAAGGACCAATTGTAAAAAATAAGGGAGGACTCGTAGAATCAAATCATTTGGAGTTTCGTAACCCTAAAGATAAAACTAGTTTGGGTTTTAGAGGAGAGGTATCTCACCCTATGTCTAGAGATGGTCTTGTATTTGATAGAGAATATGATTCATCTAATGAATAATTATAAGAAGAACACATTTCATATTAAGTATTACTACTCTTACAAGTTTATCCATTATCAGACCTAAATATCACTCCTATCATTCCTAAATCTGAGCAAGAATTAGAAGATGAACAACAAGAGAGACACCTTAACTGGGGAAAATTAGTTATTGTTACTCATGTTCTTGATATGCCTCTTTTCAAGAATCAGTAGGAGGCATCCCTATCTCAAAAAACACCTTTATAAGAAGTTGAGGATCAACAAGAACAAAATAATTCTGAGGAATAATAAGAAACACTAATGACTACAACTCATTTCTTGGGTAGATCAAATGATGGTCAAACAGATTCACATGGATATGATTGGGAAACACTCTTAGATTTTACAATAGACATAGAGATTGATGTGATACATAAATATGCTCCTATATTTCACTTTCAAGAAGGAGAAATCTCAAATGCTATGTCAATTGGGTTAAACTTGCATAGCACTAATGCTAACTCTGATAATGATGATCACGACCTTAACGTTCTTAACAATTCTTGATAAACTAACTCAATAGAAATTGTCTTGTCATTCACCATCATTGATGATAACATGGTGTTGTCTCTTTAACCCTTTGAATCCCTATTGTTGGTGAGAACCAAACTCATAGACTGGATTGAATCTGAATCTACAAACCTATTATCTTTTGAAAATGACTATACTCTAGCCTATTATCCTAATACTTGTGATATCCTAAACATGAAAGAAGGGGATATCAAGTTTCTTAGTCTCAAAAATAAAAATAAAAACAAAAAGAGATATAATGGTGAAAATGACATTGTGGTAGTATCAAAATCTAAAATGGTAAAAACAAAGTACTTATGCAATGGTGAAAACCTCTCTGAGGCACCAAAGGTTGAGACTCTTGATATTCTTCCTGGTCATTTCCAAGAAACATCCTCAATGTTAATAGAACTAACATAGCCAATTAATCTTTGGACAACTGAAGCTCAACAAATGTTCATATTTATCAATCCTTAATATAAAAAGAGAAGGCACACTTTAATGAATTCTTCAAATAAAACAAGATCAACTTTTCTTGGTCTTATTTCGACATGCCTAGATTAGACACAAACCTAATAATGGATCATTTGTCTATTTCTCTTGGAGTAAAACCTGTGAAATAAAAACTAATAAAAATGCATCCACATGTCATGTTACTACTGAAAGAAGAACTTAAAAAAAAATTGAAAGCTATATTCATAAGAGTCATTGATTATGTAGAGTGGATTTCCAACACAGTCCTTGTTTCTTAAGTAGATAAATTCATAAGAGTGTGCACTAATTTTAGATATTTAAACAAAGCTTGTCTGAAAGATGATTTTCCACGTCCAAATATTGACATGATTATAGATCTCACAGAAGGATAAATCATTAATGGATGGATTCTTGAGCTATAATCCAATCAAGATTGCTCCATAAGATAAGGAGAAAACAACATTCACATGTGCATGGAGTACATTCTATTGGAATTTCATGTTGTTCGGCCTTAAGAATGCAGGTGCAATATATCAAAGAGAAATGAAAACAATATTTCATGACATGATGCATAGGAATATGGAAGACTATGTTGATGATATCCTAGAAAAGTCAAGAATTAGGAAAACTCACATTGAATACCTAAGGAAAATATTTGACAGAATGGAGAAATTTCAACTTAGTTTTAATCCTAAAAAGTGTTCATTTGGAGTGTCATCTAGCAAGTTGCTAGGCTTTATAATTTTAGTGAAAGACGTTGAGGTTGATCCAAGTAAAGTAAAATAAATTATAGAAATGAAACCCCTAAGGAATATTAGTCAAATGAGGAAACTCCAAGGAAAGCTACAATGTATTAGGAGATTCATATACCAATTATAAAACAAATCTCAACCATTCACCAATATGATGCATAAAGGAGTTACATTTACATGGGATGAACAATGTGAGAAAAACTTTACCCAAGTCAAGCAATATTTAGAAAATCCTCCAATTGGAATGGCTCTGATTCAAGGAAAACCACTCAGTTATACAAATCAGCAACTGACACATCACTAGGAGTGTTGATAGCACAAAAAGATGAGACTAACAAGGAAGATCAATTTACTACATCAGCATAACATTGGTCTCATACGAGATGAACTATTCAATGATTGAGAAAGTATCATGCCCAAAAATTAGGGCAAAACACACACAACAAAAAAATTTTAAAGCACAAAAGAAAACAATTGTAACACACTAAGGAACACTCAACATGAATGAAACACATAACCCAACACAGGTTAAATCTTAAGAGATATCATGGCATGCGCTGGCTTGCCAACATCCCTTGATTTTTAACTGTGTTAGTTAATTCAAAACCCTAACTAGGTCTCTAAGAAACCCTAACAGGGTTCAAACCAAATGATTAATAAAGAAGAGATAAATTAAAAGGAAAAATAAAACTTGGATAATAATATAAAGTCAAAGATTGGGTCAACACACCCAAAAAGGGTTTAATTCAAATAATGATTAATTCAAATGCAATAGTAACCCAAATGGTTCCTATCGTGAACCAGGTTACTAACTAGGTAAGAAAATGAAAAATAACATCAAACAATTAAAATGATAAAATAAGGCCAAGAAAATTACCATACGTGAAACCTAGGGTTATTAAATATTACCAATTAAAATATTAATGTTCAAATGTTTTATTATAGAATATTATATTTTTACTTAAGACATAAAGTCATCAACATTAATATTAAATTTAACATTAATGCTAAGGTAGAAATACTTATCTAAGTCCCATCTTGGACATTAAATAACCTCCCCTAAAAATAACCCATTAATTATTAAAATAATGTAAACAAATTAAATATTAAATTTTTACAACCAACATTATATAAAAAATAAAATTAATGTTCAATTAAAAATAAACATTAAATTTTAAATATGGAAATCATCAATCTCAAAAATAATATTAAAATAATAAAGGTCCAATGAATAATATTTCAACATTATTAAATTTAAAATAAATTTAAAACAGTCATTCAATAGTCGATTATTAAAATCCCAACAATTAATAAAAGGAATCTTTTTTAAAATCTCAAGAAAATAGAAAAATAATAATAATAACAGAATTCAATAAAGTGATTGTGAGAAGTCAACAATCATTAAATAAAATAATCATAGATTAAAAGTCTAAATAGAATTAAATGAAAAACATAATTAATAAATTCAAAATTTGGAAATGGCTCCAAAGACCAGCCCTAACCCTAATTTCAAAATTAGGGTTAGACCTAAAAATAAAACATGATTCAAACCCTAATTTATTCATTTTGTCATTGCAGGTTTGGGCATGCAGCAAAGGTGAAGAAAATTCAAGTTTTATAGATACATAAGTATACATGTGTGTGTATACACACCCAAGTGTGTATATATACATACATATATACTTGTGTATATATGTTATCAAGAATCAACAAAGAAGTGATTCAGAGATCTACAAAGAGATCTACAATAAGCTTCAAAAACAAAATCCATCAAGGTAAAAATATAGCTTTTTTTAATCCTCAATATTCTGCTATAGGTTTATTATTCAAGATAGTAAAAGAAATGCTATTCCATTTTTTTCTCTCAGAAAAATCTTTTTTTTTCTATTACAGTCTATCTATATGTTTTTGTTTAAGTCTATTGTTGCTACGCATTTAATTTTTCTTTTATATAACAGTGAAGTGAAGCTTTAAATTTCTTTGTTTTTAAAAAATACATATAAAATAAATTTATTTTTTTAAAAAACTCCCCACAGGGAAGGGTTGTGCACAACCTCACAAGGTATGTGGAGGCTTGGTCATGTGCACCCTTGTGGGTTGCAGAGTCTTCTGCCACCGCACCCACTAGGTGGCGCAAGGCAAGCTCACCACACCCCAAACGGTGGCAGGAGCTCTGCCCATCACATCCCAATGGGTGGCATAAGGCAGGCCTACCGCTCCCCAAAAGGGGATGCGCTGGCTATGCCCACCAGTTCCCTTTGGGAATGCAGTGCGGACACAGCCCCCCACTTCCCCCCCCCCCTACAAATTGCATATTGGTTTTTTTTTTAACTTAATTTCATTAAAAAATTTAATCTATTTTTGTATTATATATTTTTTTTATTAATATGAATATATATTATTATATATAATATATATATCTATATATATATATTAATATATATATCTGTCTGTGTGTGTTTTAATATATATATATATAGATATATATAGATATATATATATATATATATATATATATATATATATATATATATATATATATATATATATATATATATATACATATATACATATATATATATACATATATACATATATATATATATACATATATATATACATACATATATATACATATATACATATATATATATACATATATATATATATACATATATATGTATGTATGTATGTATGTATGTATGTATTCAACATAAAGAGAGCAATGAAAAGTAAGTGTATATCTATCATTAGTATATATATATTATATATGTATATTTGTGTATATATGTCTTTATATATATAAAGACATATATACACTCATATAGACACACACACACACACACACACACATATATATATATAATGTATATACTTTCTTGAAGTAAAACAAGAAAGAGATGCAATACTAAGTCTATTTTTTTTTTTAAAACATCAACATAGAAATATATTTAAATAGGGTATATACATCTATGTATATATACAAGTATATATACATAGTTGTATATACAAGACTTTTTAAAAAAAAACTAATATGATATAAAAATTAAAAAAGAAATTCTAACAATGGCAAGTAGAAGAGTAGGTTTACAAACTATTTTTTCTTTCTAATGAATGCATAAAGTAACCATTGTCTATGTATAGGAAGAGACATTCATTCATAAAGGAAATATAACTTTTCTTTGCAAATGAAAAAACAAAACCAGCAAGTTATTTTACATTCGAAAGCATAAGAAATCTTTTTTTTTTACATTCTCTTTTCCTTTTGAAATACATAGAAAAATGGAGAAACTTTACACATTCAAATATAAACATTTTACAATCATGTTACATGCATTTAGGCATTTACATGGTGTTTAATCCACTACTCTCTTTTTTTACACATAGTTTTTAGCCTTTTTACAACATAAAAATCTGCAACTAAGAAATGCCAAATCATTTTTCTTCAACAAAATTAGAAACTCTTTCATTTAGAAATCTACAAATAAAAAACTACTTTGACCATGGAGGCTCACCTCCCAACCTAGGTCATTACATGGCCACCCCCGAGCTTGGGGAAATAAAGATGGATGGAGCACACACATGTTCAAACTTTCATACACATATAAAAACCAACATATACATTTTTACACAAAATTCTCTTTCCCATAGATTTTCACATTGCATCACCTTGGACTCATTAGAGGGGTAAAGTTTGAAATGTACTCAAGTAGGAGAAGCCATAAAAGTAGTACCATGTCTTCAACAAGGCTCAAAACCATACACTATTGTCTTCACAAGGCCATCACAAAAATTGCCATTCCTTCCATTTTCCCATACAAAAGTAACATCCCTTATGGGCCCCAAATAACTAGATCAAAATGATGGTAACATCAAGCCCATACATCCATGCCATATCCACATCCTCCATGAGGAAGGACTCTACACTATTTGGGCATTCCTAACTAGAAACCCTTCACCCTCAAGTCTCTCTTCCCTCCAAAGGGTCAATTTAGCCTTGCACACCCCAACAAAACAAGAATACAAAAACAAAACCATCAAAATAAACTATACAAGAAGCCATGAAAGACAAGCTTGAAGCTCCACAAAAAACACATACTAACACAACACAAAAATCTGCATAAACATACATGAAAAGAAAATAAGTCTTCCATGAAAGGAGAACCAACCTTGCTCCAAGCTATGGAAAATGATAGTTGAGTAGAGCTCCCTTCCTACAAGCCTTCCTTTGCTAAGTCCACCAAAACCTGCAAAGTTTACTAGAAGTCTCCAAAATTTGAGATTGGGCAATCAACCTACCAAATTCCTCTCCATCCCACTAAAAGGAAAACCTTACCTAACATCCTACCTAACCTCAAAGATGATTGGACACACTATTCAAGGGTTCTCTCTCCAACAAGAGGAAAATTCAAATTTGCAAGAGAGGAAGACATGGCGCTCTTCCCAAATTTGTCACATCCTAAAAAGACATTTTTAGAAGAGGAAAAAATGGGACAAAATCATCCTACTGGTTAAAATTTGACCCCCAACCCAAAGTGTACCTATGGGGTTATCTTATTTTAACCCTAACTAACTCCTAGGGCTACATATAACCCCTCAAAAGTCCACTAAGAGTTGACCCATGAAAATTTAAAATAGGATTCCCTCCCAAGGCTCAACAACCAAGATACCTAACCTTGGGAAACTACAAGGTGACTCAAAAGTGGAAAACAACCAATAAACAATTTACTTGGTCATGCCAACTCACATACACATGTGTCAATTGACACCACATAAAGTCATAACACATCACTACACACATGGCATGCCAAGTAGATGTAAATATAAAATAAAATAAACACAACATTAATAATATATTCAAACATTACTTTATAACATTAATACATAACAACAAGGTTATTTCTCCCTTAGGAGTTAACCTTGGCTTTACAATATTTTCACATGCATCCATCTTTAATTTCCCCTCATTTTAATTCCATGGTGAATTTCTTGCACACTAGATGAAAATATCAGTAGCTCATGAAAGGTCAAATGACACACACACACACACATATATATACACATCATTAATAATCACATAAAAATATATTTTATAGTCTAACTACATCTACACAAAATCTCATAAAATTCACTTAATCTCAAGAATGCATTCTTAATTTCTAACAAGTTATTTCAAGAACACATATACATATCAAATAGCCTAATTCATTAACCAGGTTCATGGCACATAAATATTTCTTGCATCAACATGAAGTTAAAGCATAATACTCAAAATAAAATAATTCCTCAAATACCATATCATCAAGGCCTGAAAATCAAAGCATGAAAATATATCCTAAATCATCATCCATATAATCATAGGTCATCACATAGTATCAAAAATATGAAATACCTATCCAGATAGTCTAACATATCAAAATAATGTATCATCATGATAACCATAAGGTGGAAAAAAATTTCTATGAAATGATGGTACGGGGTAAGGCCTCACATCCTCCCCCTAGGCATGAAATTCCTCCTGAAGTTCATCAAAAATATGGGGATATTGTGCTCTCATTTGTGTTGCATCCTCCCATGGTGTTGTAACCTCATCATAGCAATCCCACTGAACCCTAACTTGGTCTAGCTCTTGACCTCGAAGGACTAGTGTCCAGCATGCCAAAATATGAATGGGCTCTAATGCTAGCTTCCTGTCCAACTCCACCTATAAGGCATCCCAATAAATAATATGAGACTCATCATAAATATATTTCCTTAGTACATAAATATGAAACACATCGTGGATGTGTGGCAGGCTAGGTGGAAGAGCTAGATGATATGCAATGGGGCCTATCCTCTCTAAGATCTCAAAAGTTACAATAGAGCGAGGTGCAATCTTAGAACCATTTCCAAAATGGATTGGGCTCTTTTGTGATCTCACTCTCAAGAAGATTTTTTCATCAACCATGTAGATACGATCAGTCCTCTTCACATCTACATATTTCTTGTATCAATCCTAAGCCTCTCTAAGATGTTGCCTAATCAGGTCTAACTATTTCTCCATCTCTCTGAGAAACAATGGCCCAATAGCTACTCTATCCTCAATCCTATCCCAACTCAAAGGCTTCTTGCAAGGTATACCATACAAAGCCTCATAAGGTGGCATACCCAACAATCAATAATGTCCATTATTATAGGAAAACTCCACCAAATGCAAGTACTCCTCCCACATGACCTAATGATCCATCACATACATATGAAGCATGTCCTCTAAAACCTGGTTGACTCTCTCAGTCTGACCATCTATCTTAGGGTGATAAGTTGTACTAAAATTGAGCTGGGTGCCCAAATCTATCTACAACTCTCTCCAAAAGGAAGAAGTAAAGAGAGAATCTATATCAGATATAATCTTATGAGGGATGCCATGAAGCCTGATAATATCTTGCAAGAATACCTATGCCAGTGCAAGTGTTGTGAAATTAGTACAAACGGGTTAAAAGTGTGCCACCTTGGTCAACCTATCCACCATCACCATAATAGTATCATGGTGACAAGATGACATAGGAAGAACAACAATAAAGTCCAAGGATATAATGTCCCACTTCCACTCGGGTGACTCATGTGGCTGAAGAATCCCACCAAGATGGTGGTGCTCCACCTTAACTCTCTAACACTCCAAGCATCTAGTCACAATCTTATCAATATGTATCCACATACCCATCCAATTGAAGATCTATCTCAAATCTGCATGCAACTTCTTAACTCTGAGGTGCACTACATAGGGTGCTTTATGATCCTCAAGAACAATGAAATTACGCAACCCACTAGAAGAAGGTACATAAATGTGTCCCCTATGATGAAGAAGGCCATCCAACTCAAGGGTATAATCTGAGAACTTCCTCTCAGGGGTCTCTGAGCCTAAACCATCTAACAAACCTCTAAATAAAAATCATCCTCATGCAAGTACTACAATATGTGTCCTCTCAAATCTATGCTAGAAGTCATAGCTGAAAGCTCATGATGTCTCCTACTCAAGGCATCTACAACCAAGTTCTTCTTACCCTTGATGTAATGAACATCAAAGTCATACTCACAAAGAAACTCCATCCACCTCCTCTGTTGAGCATTAAGATTCAGTTGAGTAAATATATACTACAAGCTCTGATGATCTGAATGAAGCTCAAAATGATTCCCCAAAAGAAAATGTCACCATCTCACCAAAGCATGCACCACTTCTGCTAGCTCAAGGTCATGGGTAGGGTAGTTAAGCTCATGAGTCTTGAATTTCCTAGATTCATAAGAAATGGTTCAACCACCCTGCATAATGGTTGTTCCAATCCCATCTAAAGATACATCTATGCATACCACAAACTCTACTGAAGGATCTGGCACTATAAGGATAGGTGCACTGGTGAGTGCTCTCTTGAGCTCCTAAAAATATCTCTCACACCTCTCTGTCCACTCAAACTTCTCACCCTTTCTTTGAAGGGATGTGATAGAATGTTCCACTCTAGAAAACCCCTCAACAAACCATCTATAATAGCCTATAAGACCCATGAAGCTTCTGACCTTGGTCACAGTGGTAGGTCACTAGTACATTTGACCCACTTTTTAGACCAACATTTCCGACCAAGTTATAAAATGATTTTCCATGGTCGGTTTATAGAATAGATTTTATTTTATTTTTTACTTCTACTCCCATGTTGGTCAAAATTATGACCCTAAAGAGTGGTCGTAATTCCAACCAACACAGGAATAGAAGTAAAAAAAAAAAGTCAAATTTTATACATATATCTTGCCTACTAGCACATTTCATTTTATTTCATTTTGGCATAGTCTGCGAGCAAAGGAGTGGTGAAGGAGGTGGTATAAGGAGGGAAGTTGTATGTGGACATCCCCTATATGCATCTAGCCTATAATTTCTGGCATCTTCTTCTCTTCCATATACTATTCTCTAACCCAAGAAAGCATCAAGAGGAATAGGCATTCAATTTCAACCATTTCATTGCAACCTTGGTAAGAGATTTGATTTTTTTGGCATTTTCTTAATGAAGGGTACATTTTTTTTTTCAAATTGTTTTCATTTGTCTCTGGTTTGAAACCCTAATCTTTTCTCTTCTAATGATGTTCATGCCACCATTAGAAGTGGCATGAACACCATTAGAAGTGACCCGTGAATTTCCACTTCTAATGGTGTTCAATTTCCAAAGATACAGAGCAACCAATCAACTAAGGGTGGGTTCTTTATTTCCTCATCAACTGAGTTCAAGGTAAAATTGATGCTACTTTTGGTTTCATTGTAAAAAAATGTTGAATAAGTGGTTGAATATCATGAAAGTGTGGAAAATAAAAGATAAAACATTGATGAAACTTTGTTTAACTATGAATTGTTAAAAATTTAGAATAAAACCTCTATTAATTGTGTGCCCTTAGTTGTAGATAGAAAATAATGATGTGCTCTTAGTCCCTAATATAAAATCGTGTCCTAAACATGGAAATAAAAACCCCCTAAAATGTTTGCAATGAATTCAAATTTACAAGGGGTATTGGGACACATTTTTGACAAATTTTGCAAACAAAACCCCACGTAAGAGGGAATTTTTCTAGAAAAATCACAAGTTTTTAGAAAACTTGGTGAAGATTTATTTGGAAATGAAGTGACCTTTGTTAGACCTGTGACTATGAGTTCTATGGGTATTCACATGGTTTTGTATCTTTGATCCATTAGTTATTGTGTTATTCTTAATCTACTTAAATTTGTGGTGTCGACTTCAACCTGTTAACGGTTGGTAAGTCAATCTTAAATTCTCTTGCATTTTCAATATCTCTTGCATATTTACGATCATTTTACATCAAAATCATATCTATGTTTACATAATTCCTTTTGGCTTTTGCATTCATCTTATAAATCTTTGATTCTTCATAGTTTCTTGTATATCATGTTTCTAAGAGCACTCAATATAACACAAGATCTTGTTAATTTAATAAAAGGACTGAAATTCTTTGATTTTAAGACTTCAAAACAATATAATCAGTACATGGATACAAATCAATGAATGCTTTTCCTATCAATGTTGCATTTAATAGAGAGTTTAATAATATAAACATCGGACTGTGTCTTTACGAGCATAAAAATGATTGTTTGTAAAGAATAAAAATTTTATTGCTTGGTAGTTCATTACATTGTCTTCTTTGACCATACACACTCCACACAAGAAGGACTAAAACCAAACCATAGGATGGTCTAGGAATTTAGAAGACGTCCTTTATTACAAAGAAAAAGAAAATATAGAACTCAAGTCCCAAAGCAAATCTAAATGGCCTAGGTGCCCTGCACCAATACACCCCCCATATAAGTCAATATTCTAAAGTCCTTGAATCCAAGAAAATGTAAGTCAATAACACCAAATATATCAGGGTAAAAGCACAAAGTTGTGTCACGTTTCAGCACAACTTATCAGCAAAACTGAATTTGAGTATTTCTAACTAAAATTATTTTTTGTCAAACATATGGTCTAGCTAGATTCATTCTAGCTAACTTAGATAAGTTCTTCACCTTTTCCAATTGGAAATATCTATTAACTGTATGTTTTATAACAATTACTAAAGAAATAAAATTATTTCAGAAAAGCGACGTTTCAATAACTCTTACTCTTTTCAATGATATTTTTTTACAAATATAAAAATACCCTTTTTTAGAGCACAGAGTCAAGATTATCATCATATAATTTTTATAGTATTTTAATTAGATCTAATATATTATAATTTCAAAATACTACAAGTAGGTATTTTAACACTGGAGAACAAGATGCTTCAAAAATAGAAAAAAATAGTAAAGCTTATCAAAAAAATTAAAAATTTATATTTAACACTAGAGGAGAGAGTTATCTTCAAGAGTGTGTAATTTATTTTCTGAATGGTGTAGATTTGATAGGGAAAATTTGACGCGAGATGAAAACTGTCGATTTCAGGTATGTTCGACTTTGAGTAGTTATAACAGAGAAAATATACATTGAAAACTAATTTTTCTTCTTTTCTGCATTAGCTATACATTTTATGTATGACATATTTTGAAATCAAAGGAAAAAGAGATTATTTTCATATACTTTTTTAGTGCGTACAAGACCCTCATTTTTCAGCATTTTTCAGCAAGTAAAAAATGGACTTAAAAAATTTTAAAACTATGTGAATTCTTGTTCAAAAATAAAAATAAAAATTATAGCCATAAACTTCATCCACTTTTACACATTTCATTAGTTTACATCATCTCCAAATTTTAAACATAAATGCCATTTTTATGTCATTAAAGTTAAAATTTTTGTGTGTTGTTGACCATTTCCTTTATAAAAGTGTGACATAGCTTTGTACTTTTACCCATCACTTAGAAGTCTTATGAAGAGTCTTACTGAGTTTAAGCCTTTTGAAGCACCTTAGAAATATTGAAAACATCATTGCTTGCCAACTATTTGACAGAGCCTAGGAAATCATTGGTTATTCAAGACAAAGATTGTTTGCACACCAATAATTGTACAAGAATAGTCAATAAAAGGACTAGAATTCTTTGATTTTAAGACTTCAAAACAATATAATCAATACATGGAATGATCAAAACTTATAATACCAATCAATGAATGTTTTTCCTATCAATGTTGCAATGAATAGAGAGTTTAATAATATAAACACCAGACTGTGTCTTCACAAGAAAATCACATTGACCAATACACCCCCCATCCCACCATCCACACCCATCCACTCATGTCAAGATATTGTGAATCCAAGAAAATGTAAGTCAATAACACCAAATATATCACTTAGAATTCTTGTGAAGAGTCTTGGTGAGTTTAAGTGATATATTTTGTGTTATTGACTTACATTTGCTTGGATTCAAGGACTTTAGAATATACTCCAAAAGTGATTATGTAATGAAGGAAGTGAGAGGGGAAGGATCTTGATTTAGGTCAGTGGATATTTCAACATGATTTTGGACAAGATCTTGACATGAGTAGATGGGTGTGGATGGTGGGATGGGGGGTGTATTGGTGAAGAGTCTTGGTGAGTTTAATCCTTTTGAAGCACTTTATAAATATTGAATACATCATTTCTTGCCAACTATTTGACAGAAACTAGGAAATCATTGGTTCTTCCAAACAAAGATTGTTTGCACGCCAAGCATTGTACAGGAATAGTCAATAAAAAGATTGAAATTCTTTGATTTTAAGACTTCAAAACATTATAATCAGTATATGGAATGATCAAAACTTATAATACCAATCAATGAATTATTTTCCTATCAATGTTGCATTGAATAGAGAATTTAATAATATAAACACCAGACTGTGTCTTCATGAGAAGATCACATTGACCAATACACCCCCCATCCCACCATCCACACCCATCCACTCATGTCAAGATCTTGTGAATCCAAGAAAATATAATTCAATAACACCAAATATATCACTTAGAAGTCTTGTGAAGAGTCTTGAGTTTAAGTGATATATTTGGTGTTATTGACTTACATTTACTTGGATTCAAGGACTTTAGAATATACTCCAAAAGTGATTATGTAACGAAGGAAGTGAGAGGGAAGGATCTTGATTTAGGTCAATGGATATTTCAACATGATTTTGGACAAGATCTTGACATGAGTGGATGGGTGTGGATGGTGGGATGGGGGGTGTATTGGTGAAGAGTCTTGGTGAGTTTAATCCTTTTGAAGAACTTTATAAATATTGAATACATCATTTCTTGCCAACTATATTACAGAGCCTAGGAAATCATTGGTTCTTCTAGACAAAGATTGTTTGCATGCCAAACATTGTATAGGAACAGTCAATAAAAGGACTGAAATTATTTGATTTTAAGACTTCAAAACATTATAATTAGTATATGGAATGATCAAAACTTATAATACCAATCAATGAATCCTTTTCCTATCAATGTTGCATTGAATAGAGAGTTTAATAATATAAACACCAGACTGTGTCTTCATGAGTAGATCACATTGACCAATACAACCCCCATCCCACCATCCACACCCATCCACTCATGTCAAGATCTAGTTGTGAATCCAAGAAAATGTAAGTCATAACACCAAATATATCACTTAGAATTCTAGTGAAGAGTCTTGGTGAGTTTAAGTGATATATTTGGTGTTATTGACTTACATTTTCTTGGATTCAAGGGCTTTAGAATATACTCCAAAAGTGATTATGTAACGAAGGAAGTGAGAGGGAAGGATCTTGATTTAGGTCAATGGATATTTCAACATGATTTTGGACAAGATCTTGGCATGATTGGATGGGTGTGGATGGTGGGATGGGGGGTGTATTGGTGAAGAGTTTTGGTGAGTTTAATCATTTTGAAGCACTTTATAAATATTGAATACATCATTGCTTGCCAACTATTTGACAGAGCCTAGGAAATCATTGGTTCTTCAAGACAAAGATTGTTTGCATGCCAAGCATTGTACAAGAATAGTCAATAAAAGGATTGAAATTCTTTGATTTTAAGACTTCAAAAGAATATAATCAGTACATGGAATGATCAAAACTTATAATACCAATCAATGAATGTTTTTCCTATCAATGTTACATTGAATAGAGAGTTTAATAATATAAACACCAGACTGTGTCTTCATGAGCAGATCACATTGACCAATACAACCCCCATCTCACCATCCACACCCATCCACTCATGTCAAGATCTAGTTGTGAATCCAAGAAAATGTAAGTCAATAACACCAAATATATCACTTAGAAGTCTTGTGAAGAGTCTTGGTGAGTTTAAGTGATATATTTGGTGTTATTGACTTACTTTTGCTTGGATTCAATGACTTTAGAATATACTCCAAAAGTGATTATGTAATGAAGGAAGTGAGAGGGAAGGATCTTGATTTAGGTCAATGGATATTTCAACATGATTTTGGACAAGATCTTGACATGAGTGGGTGTGGATGCTTAATCTATTAGTTAACATTTAAAATGAAGATTTTATTTCTCACCAGTCTGCACTTCTATGATATTCAGCCACTAGTTCAAACTTACTTACATATAGTCGTACGGTGTCGACCTAGTGTAGCTTCCCACCTTATACTGCCTCCTTCAACACTCCTTTTCTCACAAACTATGCCAAAATGAAATAAAATGAAATGTGCCAGTAGGCGGGATATATGTATTAAATTTGACCTTTTTTTTTACTTCTATTCCCGTGTTGGTCGGAATTACTTTATCTGATATGATGAATTCTTAATAAAGGTCTAATTATATAGACTACTATCATGAAGGAAGATTTGACATAGCGAAATCTTCCTTGTACCATACAAAAACCCATGTGATAACTATGTCTACTCCAACCTTAATTGTTTAAGAATTCATCATATTAGATAAAGTATGTTTAAGAATTGTTGGGAGTTCCATTAGACCAAGACTATTTGACAAAGAAATGATGTATTCAATATTTATAAAGTGCTTCAAAAGGGCACTTAAACTCACCAAGACTCTTAACAAGACTTCTAATGTTTGTAAGCTATACTTGAAAAAAATTACAAGTTTTTTGTAATATCTTGGTAGTGATGTTGCAGTTACTATTTTCCCTTGTTAACACCAAATTACAAACTTGGAATGAAGGTTTCATATTCAACAACATTAGTAGTGCAATAGAAATGTAATTTAAAATTTGGAAGACAGTCACTATTCCTTGCCTCCTTTCACCTTCCCTGCATAAACACTTATAAACCAGGTAATACAAGGCAGTAAAAGGACTGAAATTATTTGATTTTAAGACTTCAAAACAATATAATCAGTACATGGAATGATCAAAACTTATAATACCAATCAATGAATTATTTTCCTATCAATGTTGCATTGAATAGAGATTTTAATAATATAAACACCAGACTATGTCTTCACGAGTAGAGAAGTGACTATTTGTAAAGAATTAAAAATTTATTGCTTGGTAGTTCATTACATTGTCTTCTTCGACCTTACACACCTCCCCACAACTTCTAAGACTCCTCTCCCATAAAAATCACATACAAAACAGACCAAAATCCCCTTAAAAACTGATTTTCAACTTCTTCTTAACCTGCACAGTCAGTTATATGACTATTACAGTTAATTATTCATTTGCATTGTTGTCTAGTTGACAACTAGTTGTCAACTTTGACCACTTTAATCTTTCTTGCATTATCTTTAACCTTTCAAAAGGTTTTAGGTTCCTATCCTAATCCCCTAAACTCCGTAAACCTCTACTAAATGCTCATTTAGCCCTTTAGGCCATAATTGCATAAAAATGCAATTTTACATCTTTTTGGCATCTTTGCACTTTGAAGTGCAACTGATAATAATGGCATAAATGGCCATATAACAAACTTAGATATACCTATAGGTCCTTAACCCTTACATAAATTCTTGGTCAAATCTACATGTTTTTCAAATGTAAATGGAATGCTTTGATCCTAACATACTTAAATGGAATACACCAAGAAGTACCAAATGATGAATGCTCAATTGTTGTAATGGCAAAGCATCAGAACCGTCCATTTCTAGAACTTGATTTTTCTATAGTACTAATGATTTTTCTTATTTTTTGTCTTTTGTCCCTTTTTGATTTCCTATGTCTGTGCTTGGTGACAGGATTTTGAACATTGTTGACATACTTAAATGGAATACACAATACCAAATGATGAATTCTTAATTGTTGTAATGGCAAAGCATCAGAACCATCTATTTCTAAAATTTGATTTTCTCACTACTACATTTGGGGCCAAATTTTGACAGACACTTCTGATGAGTAAATTTTTTTTAATGAATTTGTTATTTTTTTTAAAATAGGCCCTGATGATGTTGGTATTGCAATGGGTTTTAAATTGACCATCAGAATTCTGACAGTTTCGGGTATACATAAAAAAAAAGTGAAGCGCCAAATCATTTTTATTTCAATTCACATAGAAAAGGAGCAGGAGAAAACAAGCGAAAGCTAGGTGCAAGAGAAGGTATGTGATTTCTTCATCTTTCAAGCCTCTGGCATCATATTCGACCAAAAATTTCATATGCATTGCATTTTATTTGATCAAGAATGCTCTCTGAAATGACTGCATTCTACTAGTGGTGTGCCCTAGCTAGTGCTTTATCTCTATTATTTGATGTTTCTGGTGTCATGCCCTAGCCTATGCTTTAACTCCATTATTTGATTTTATTGGTGCTTGCGCTCAAGGATATCCATTTTTTTGAAATGTCGACTATGGTTATCAAATGGACAGCCCGTGAGCTTCTAGCTAGGTGCCATTTGTATTGATAGCTTAGGGTATCAAATGTATTGTATCATTGATAGTTGAGACTTTTTAAAAAGGAAATACGATGAAGAACGATTTTGATTTAGTGCTTTAACTCTATTATTTGATGTTATTGGTGCTTGTGCTCAAGGATATCCATTTTTTTGAAATGTTGACTGTGGTTATCAAATGGATAGCCTGTGAGCTTCTAGCTAGGTGCCATTTGTATTGATAGCTTAGGGCATCAAATGTATTGTTATATCATTGATAGTTAAGAATTTGTTAAAAGGAAATAGGACAAAGAATGATTTTGATTTAGTTTCTCTAATATGATCACTAAGTGGCTTACAACCCTAGAGAAGTATATGCAGATTTACGAATGCAGTTGCAAGATACATAGCAGCCAATAATTCACAAGAAATCCATGCATCCAATTTGAATAGAAATTAATACAAATAAATAGGGTCCTTGAATGACCCAGTCATCTAGACCTTGACTATCCCCTCAACCAGTGACCCTTCAAAACTGGGTTATCATGCAATCAGTGAGTGATCCTTCATTCTCCTGGTCTGCCCTGCATCCAAACATATTGGAAATACACAATATAATGATAACAAGCCTTTCACAATCCCCCTTCCCTCAAGGACCACTATCAACTTCCAAACCTTGACTGTCCCCTCAACCAGTGACCCTTCAAAACTGGGTTATCATGCAATCAATGAGTGATCCTTCATTCTCCTGGTCTGTCATGCATCTAAACATATTGGAAATATACAACACAATGATAACAAGTCTTTCACAATCCTCCTTCCTTCAAGGAACACTATCAACATCCAGACCTTGACTATCCCGTCAACTAGTGACCCTTCAAAATTGGGTTATCATGCAATCAGTGAGTGATGCTTCATTCTCCTGGTCTTCCCTAAATCCAAACATATTGGAAATACACAATACAATGATAACAATTCTTTCAAAATCCCCCTTCCCTCAAGGAACACTATCAACATTTGGACCTTGACTATCCCCTCAACTAGTGACCCTTCAAAACTAGGTTATCATGCTATCAGTGAGTGATCCTTCATTCTCTTTTTCTGCCCTACATCCAAACATATTGGAAATACAAAATAAAATTATAACAAGTCTTTTACAATCCCCCTCCCCTCAATGAACACTATCAACATCCAGATCTTGACTGTCCCCTCAACCAGTGACCCTTCAAAACTGGGTTATCATGCAATCAGTGAGTGATCCTTCATTCTCCTGGTCTGCCCTGCATCCAAACATTTTGGAAATACACAATACAATGATAAAAAGTCTTTCACAATCCCCCTTCCCTTAAGGAACACTATCAACATCCAGACCTTGATTGTCCCCTCAACCAGTAACCCTTCAAAACTAGGTTATCATGCAATCAATGAGTGATCCTTCATTCTCATGGTCTTCCCTGCATCCAAACATATTGGAAATACACAATATAATGATAAAAAGTCTTTCACAATCCCCCTTCCCTTAAGGAAAACTATCAACATTCAGACCTTGACTATCCCTCAACCAGTGACCCTTCAAAACTGGGTTATCATGAAATCATTGAATGATCCTTCATTCTCCTGTTCTTCCCTGCATCCAAATATATTGGAAATAGACAATACAATGATAAAAATTCTTTTACAATCCCCCTTCCCTCAACTAACACTATCAACATTCGGACCTTGACTGTTGCCTCAACCAATGACCCTTCAAAACTGGGTTATGATGCAATTAGTGAGTGATCCTTCATTCTCTTGGTCTACCCTACATCCAAACATATTGAAAATACACAATAAAATGATAACAAGTCTTTCACAATCCCCCTTCCCTCAAGGAACACTATCAACATCTGGACCTTGACTGTCCCCTCAACCATAGACCCTTCAAAATTGGGTTATCATGCAATCAGTGAGTGATCCTTCATTCTCATGTTCTGCCCTACATCCAAACATATTTGAAATACACAATACAATGATAAGAAGTCTTTTAAAATCCCCCTTCCCTCAATGAACACTATCAACATCTGGAACTTGAGTGTCCCCTCAACCAGTGACCCTTCAAAACTGGGTTATCATGCAATCAATGAGTGATCCTTCATTCTCCTAGTCTTCCCTACATCCAAACATATTGGAAATACACAATACAATGATAATAAGTCTTTCACAATCCCCCTTCCCTCAAGGAACACTATCAACAAGTGATCCTTCTTCTTATCATCCATATCTAATGTTTCATTGAGGTCATGGCCAAGAATGAAGGTCACCTTATCCATACCACTCATGGATTCTGAAATGTTGTTCCAAACTTCTGAAAAACTTTTCTATTGCTTCTTGTTGCCCCTCCCTGATTAAGATCCCCCTCATCCTCAACATGGTCTTCATCACCTATAGTCTCAATTTCACGGATAGGGGATGTGTAAATATCTTTAAATACTTCTTCTACCACAATGTCCTCCTACCCCATCTTCTTGATCTTCCTGGTTAAAGCGGATGAATCCACACACAATAACCCAAAATGAAGGATTTTGTATCCTTTAATGAATCTTAGTCACTGGTAACACATGGACAGTCAAACCAGTAGTCTCAAAAGCATTCAATAAGTGAATATGAATTATTGAAAACTTTTCGCTCAACTTCCCCAACCACTCCTAATCGATTAGAGGGATACTTATAGAATCTCCACTATTCATATCCTTACCAACAATTCTTAAACATACTTTATATGATATGATAATAACATGCTAAATTGAACCAATGGAATGTTCTTCATGTGGTACAAGGAAGATTTGGCTATCAAATCTTCCTTCGTGTAAGCTGAGCACGAGAGAAGATATGTGATTTCGTCATCTTTGATTGGTATCTTTGGCGAGCAATGTCTTTCAAGCCTCTGGTATGATATTCAACTGCAAATTTCAAATGCATTACATTTTATTTGATCATGAATGCTCATTGAAATGAATGCATTCTACTGGTGTTGTGCCCTAGCCCATGATTTATCTCCATTATTTGATGTTATTGGTGCTTGTGCTCAAGGATATCGATTCACTATTTTGAAATGTTTGGATTCACGTTTGTTGATATTACAATTCATCATATCAAATAAAGTATGTTTAAGAAGTTTTAGTGTCTAAACACTCAACTAATCCCTCTAACTAATTAGGAGCGGTTGGGGAAGTTGAGAGGAAAGTTTTCAAACATTCATATTCACTTATTGAATGCTTTGGAGACTACCAGTTTGACTGTCCATGCGTTAATATTTAGAAGAGATCAATAAAGTATTTAAAGACATTCTTACATGTTTGGAGAGGTTTGAGAGGCACTTATCATGACTGTACCCTCACAAACAATGGCATAGATTGGTTTTACTAAGTTTCCTTTCTCTATTTTGAGGTTTATGTTCTCTACCGCAGGGGTGCAGTCAGCGGGCTCATTGAAAAAATGATCCTTTGAATGGTTACTATAAATATGAATGATTTGATATAGCATATTTCTCATTTTACTTGAAGTTTGGAATAGGTTGTGCAAGGATGAAAGTACTTTTGATCATTTTGGTCATGACTATTCCTCTACACAGTCAGGAAATGTAACTATCTAATAATTATATGTAATGTTGAATGGATTAAATGCTTTATTCTTGGTAGAAGTGAATGGAAGGAATAGTGTTGGTGTTAGGTTTCATTTATTATTGAATTCAATGGTTTCCAAGATGTGTTGAGGAATTTGCTCCTTGTTTAATGTTAATTGTTCCTAGACAATCCACTCGTACAACAGTGAAATGCTATGTGATTGACAATTTCATACAACTGGTTCTTTGGCATGTATTAAACAGAATAGAATTTTCAGCATATTATTATCATTCTATTTCTTTGTTGTAAACATGGCATTGGTTCAGTTTTGTAAAAAAAAAATTGTGTTAAATTTTATTTTTCTATTTTTTCCATTTGATAACCACAGTCAACATTTCAAAAAAGTGAATAACATAAAATAATGGAGATAAAGCATGGGTTAGGGCACGACACCAGTAGATTAAAAGAAATAGAATGATAATAATATGCTGAAAATTTTATTCTGTTTAATACATGCCAAAGGACCAGTCCCAACAATTCTTAAACATACTTTATTTTATTTAAGAATTGTTGGGAGTAGTTTTCAAACATTCATATTTACTTATTGAATGCTTTGGAGACTAGTGGTTTGACTTATTCACTTATTCACTTATTAAAATATAGTTTTGATTTGGTTAATGTTTAGAAGAGATCAATAAAATATTTAAAGACAATCTTACATGTTTGGAGAGGTTTGAGAGGCACTTATCATGATTGGTTAGACCATTATTATACCAATATATGACTATCCAAATCATAAAAATGCCTCACCCTTAGGGCCAAACTCTCACTATTGCTCCCTAGCTATCAATTCCCTTAAGGAACACATTGTTCCATCCAGTGTTCTCTTTACTTTCTCAAATCTCTGCAAGTCAAGAACATTAGAGTTGTATAATACATTGTTAGTATCCTCTTTCCATGGGTCCTAGGCCTTTGGGTCCATGGAAAGGAAATAGGTTACAAAATACTCTTCATTTAACAAAGGAAAAACTTAGCAAATTCAGTCTAACTCACTGTAGATGAAGGAAAAGTCATGCTAATAGTTCCTCTAAGTCTTCCAAAGCATTTATTGAACTCCCCTAAAGTCCTATTGGATCCCAAAATTTCTTAATCCAATCAGCTTACATCAGGATCATGAGAAACTTCAAAGGATTAAAAACATTACTTGGAACAGTCACTGGTTTTACCAGTCAAAATGTAAGGAACGGAATTTTAAAGTGCTCACAATACATTCAATGATGAAATGAATGCATGGAGGTTGCTTACTATTCCATCCTTGAATTTAGAAACCAAAACAATAAGTAAAGAAGCCTTTCAACAATGCATAACACAATGGACTTGTAGATTTAAACTTCTATTTTTATTGAATCTTTGTTCCTGTCGTACACTCCAGGCTTAAGTCTATCATACAATGACTTCCAAATGTTACATATAACTCCATCACAACTTCCCCAACTATGAAGAACATAGGTGAAGAACTTGATGGTTTCATGTTTTAATCTTTAAGAACTTGATCAAGAACATAGGTTTTAATGAAATATCAATTTGATTTGCAAAGTTTGTGTTCTTTACAAATTTGAAAGGCTCTAATACTTACTAGGGTGGATGTCGATGTGCATGTAGACACCTAAAAATCCTTTAGAAAATAATGTATTTTTATTTTCTGAAAAACTTGTGATGACATCATCATTTGTTAATTAATTATTTATTTTATTTATTTATTTATTTTTATGTCATTAAATCCCTTTATCTTAATTAAAAATATTTAATTAAGAAATCCCTCCCAAAAATGCTTAAATCTTATTTAAACATCTTTTTGCCTATTTATTAATTATTTAATTAATAAATTGACCAAAAAACCTTAAAATAAATAAATTATTTATTTTAACCATAAACCTTAGAAATATCCTAAGGATCATTAACCTTTTCTAGAATCTCCTAATCTCACTTTAATTTTAATTAAAGGAGGATTTACCCATTTCCTAAGCCTAATCCCAAATAAAAAATATTTAAATAAGTTTAAATATTAAATCCTCATATTTATTAAATCTATTTAATAAATATCCTCAAAATTTAAAACCTTTGAAATAAATAAACTTTTATTTATCTCCTAAATTCCTATTTATCCTAGAAAGTCCTAGACTCTTCTAGAAAGTCTTCATCCTCATCCAAAGCCTTGGTCCAACCAAAAAGTCAATCCTTACCCTAACCTTACCCCAAACCTTGACTCAAACTCCTAACCCAACTCTTTCCAAAATCTTATAAATACCCTCATTTCTAAGAGCATTTATGCAAATTTTCATTCAAATCCAAGTAATGTTATAATGTTAGAATAGTTCTAAATCATTCAAAGCTTTCATAATAATTAGTAAATTTCATCTATTTTCAAGCATTTTTAGCTCATCTTAGCATAGAACTAATGGATTAACTTAGTTTAATTCTTATTTATGCATCATTATCACATCTATTTTGGGCTTAAAAATATACTTAATCATATTAGTTGCATAAATCCAAATTCTTGAGGTCTTAGGGGCAATTTTGGGTGTTCTACCCAATATTGTGCCATATATGGGGTTCTCACGAATCCCAATCCCTCCTAATCTGCATTAGGAACATGCTCCAGGTGCTTTGAGGCACACCCACATCCTCTTTATCTGAGCAAATCAAATAGTGTGTGGGTGCATTTGTTTAAGCTCAATCTGAATGATTTTGTGAATTATTGTTTGCTTTTGTTAGGTATATGATGTTTAGGCTAACGTTTGACATGTCTACGCCTTTCAAAATAGATTAGGTTTGCATCAATCATAGTGCAACCTTATGATTTTACTACTAAGTCTCTGTTTGTTGGGCATACTAATTATAAGTACTTGACATATATCACAAATGTTGCTAATTAAGGTTGGCGGGATGATTATGCCTATCCTGAAAAAAGACTCTCAAATCATTATGCTTTCAAATCAATTACCTATCCACGTATCCCTTGCAAGGGAGAGAAGCCAAACACATAAAGAACATGCACATAAACATGGCAGCTGAAAAACTTAAATGGAATACCCAAGAAGTACCAAATGATGAATGCTCAATTGTTGTAATGGCAAAGCATCAGAACCGTCCATTTCTAGAACTTGATTTTCTAGTCTAAATGATTTTTCTATAGTCGTAATGATTTTTCTAGAACTTAATTTTCTAGTCTTAATGATTTTTCTATAGTCCTAATGATTTTTCTATAGTCTTAATGATTTTTCTTTCATCCTAATGTTTGTTTCTCTTGATAAATTAGGACTTGAATTTGAATTTTTGTTCACCATTTTATTTCAGCTTGATATTTCATTCATTTTTCATATACACAGAGACTACACATGCTGATAAAAGAATGAGCTATTTGATTAAGGTTAACTATTCATGATTGTAAATAGTCAATATTTCTGATGGTACTCCTTGGTGTATTCCATTTTAAAATAATCATGTTTCTATGGCTATGATAAATGTCCCTTTGTGTTGAGAAAATTAGAGTTGAAAAAATGGTTGCAAACAAAACATCCTTCTTCCACCAAAATTCTAGTCAATGTACAAGTGACGAGTCATTCCATTCAAGAAAGACCATGTCTGACAATATCAACCCAAAAAAATGAGTATACAAAATTTAGTGATTGTATCTTCCATTAGAGCCACCTCATATGCACAGGTGATGAACATGCATATTTTCCTGAGTGCTATTGGGAGCTTATACCCAGCAACACATGTACTATTGTGAAAATCACCACAAATCATTTGCTACTGGGTCTAGCTCCCAGTATTGCTTGGTCAAATATGCATGTTTTTCACCTATGCATATACCTTCTATGATCAACTCTTAATTGCACAAGTGATGAAGATTCAGATTTGCCTAAGCAGTACTTTGAGTAGTCCTCCAACACATGTACTATTGTGAAAATCATCACAAGTCCATTTGTTGGAGGAAATCTCATAGTACACATGTTTGGAGGTCTGAAGGAAACAAGAGCATTTGAAGAGTCATGAGTCTTAAGATTGTACTTAATATAGCCAAGCTTCATTCAATGGTACATTCAAACATGAAACAAACCATTCTTAAACCAGATTAAACTAGTAAACCAAAGGACATACTAATTATAAGTAAACTAGTAAACCAAAGGACATGCTTTTACTACTAAGTCTATGTTTGTTGGGCATACTGATTATAAGTACTTAACATATATCACATAAACACGGCAGCTGAAAAACTTAAATGGAATACACCAAGAAGTACCAAATGATGAATGCTCAATTGTTGTAATGGCAAAGCATCAGAACCATCCATTTCTAGAACTTGATTTTCTAGTCTACATGATTTTTCTATAGTCGTAATGATTTTTTTAGAACTTGATTTTCTAGTCTTAATGATTTTTCTATAGTCCTAATGATTTTTCTATAGTCTTAATGATTTTTCTTTCGTCCTAATGTTTGTTGCTCTTGATAAATTAGGCCTTGAATTTGAATTTTTGTTCACTATTTTATTTTAGCTTGATATTTCATTCATTTTTCATATACAAGGAGAATAGACATGCTAATAAAAAAATGAGCTATTTGATTATTCACTGTTGATGATTGTAAATGGTCAATATTTCTGATGGTACTCCTTGGTGTATTCCATTTAAAAATAATCATATTTCTATGACTATGATAAATGTCCCTATGTGGGCCTATGAACTGTGGGCTTAGTTCCATGTTTTATTTCATTCTTGCATTTGAAATGTTAAATATGGGCTGCGTATAGATATATTATTTGTATCGTTGTTGGTGATTATTTAATTGCAATATTTTAATTTTTATTTGTTTTCTTGTTATTTATTTTCCATTTCTACAATATGGACATGTACTTTTCTTTGAGAAGTGTGCTTTATGTTGTGGGCTACAAGGCAGAGCCATTAGGCCTTTGTGACAATATGAAGCTATTTAGCCTATTGATACCCTTGGTATTTTGGACCACCCCTTGGAGGACAAGAACACCATAGAGATGCTCAATATTATTACCTTGGCTCATTTGAAGGTGGTTGTTTTGTTTTTCCTTGATGTTTCAGGGTCATGTGGTTATAGTATTGCACAACAGGTAGCTCTGTTTCATAGCATAAAACCTTTGTTTTCCAATAAGCCTCTTATTTTAGTTTGTAATAAGATTGATTTGCAACCACTAGAGACTACTCTACAAGCTTGAAGAAGCGGTATATTTTGGCAAATGAAGAGTGGAAAGAAGATATTCCTAAGATCATGGATGGACACAATGTTGTAGACTTTATTGATCCAAATATCTTGTAGAGGCTTGAAGAACTGGAGAGGGAAGAAGGTCTTAGGATGGCATCTGAGGGTGATGAGGATGATGAGATGGGAGAAGTGGAGTTGAATCCTAATGAAAAGAAAGCTCTGGTTGCAATTAGGAAGAAGAAGAAGATGCTTATCATCGAACACAAATTGAAGAAGAGTACTGCAGAGAGCACGCCTACCATACCAAGGAAGTTTGACAAGAACAAGGAATATGGCTTAAATAGAATGGGAAGACATCTTTCTAGCCTAGGCTTGGATCCTTCGACAATTAGCTTGATAATAAATGAAGTAGATGAGAGCTCAGCAATTAGCTTCCAAGAAAAATCTCGTAAATGAATTGTGTGTACCCCCAATTCCTATGCCCTTTGCACGTACCCAAAGGATATATTTGAAACAACAAGGGTAAGGCTTAAAGAAGTTAATTTTACATCACTAGACAGATCTATAAGCCTTACCCTTGTGTTTCAAATTTATCCTTTGGGTACGCATAGAGGCCACAGGAATTAGGGTACGCATAGTTCATTTATGGGATTTTTCTTGGGAAGCTAATTACTCATCTGTCATCTACTCCATTGTTATGAAGCTAATTTCTGTAGGATCTAGGCCTACGCTAGAAATATGTCTTCCCAAACACATAAAAAACATGCATATAAACTCATACGATAGCTGAGAAACATAAATGTAGATATCATAATAGTTGAGAAACATAAATGTAGGCATCATGGTCACAATTTTTTGAAGACAACATAATTGAGTTGTATACCTAGACGATGCAAAGAAACTACTACTCCTCTGATACCAGAGGAGTACTGGTTGCTTTGCATCGTCTAGGTATACCACTCAATTATGTTGTCTCCAAAAAATTATGACCATGATGCCTACATTTATGTTTCTTAGTTGTTGTGTCCCAGGACCCCTTATAACCCTTTACAACCTTTTATGACCCCTAAGAATACACATCTTAGAGGTCTTAAAATGTCATAAAGGGTCATAAGAGGCTCCTAGGAGGGGCTAAATGAGCTTCCACCTTCACGTGGTTGGCCCTGTTAAGTAGAGAATGTTAAACTACTCTCAAAACAAAGAGAAGCTCAATAATTTAAGGTTTCAATCCATGGAGATGGTGAAAAATGATGGGAATCAATGATGGAGAGTTTTTAGATACTGAGAAGACGTATATGCAGTAGAGGCCAGAAGGGATTTTTGTGGAGATTTGCTAGATGTGGAGATTTTCTAGAGAGGGTTTCCAGATTGAGTACCAGTGCAAAGATGGTGATTCATTACTATGTCTATAAAACCTTCACAAATATCCCTTTTTTGGCCTCCACTCATACCTCTTCTTAGAATCTAGAAACTTTGGATACCGTTTCTCATCCATGCATGAAATGTGCTAGTGATCGTATAAAATTACTTTTGCAAGACTGGGATCAATTATGAGAAGGTAAAAAATAAGATAATTTTATTGTATCTTTCATTTCTTTTATCCATTCATATTTTCTACCTTCTCTTATATTGGATACTGTGTAGTGTACATAAAGGCAAGGCAGTGATTATTCTCAACGATCAACAGGTATAAGTCTTCCAACCCTTACCGAGTAGCTAGGACTAAAGATAGTAGAGCTTAAGAGATCATCATAGTTTGTCTCTATCCTTGGTCCATATACTGACAAAACATTTTACTTTTCATTAGCTCATCAAATGCGGTGATTTGAAAGAATTTAATGGATGATATTTTCATGTATAACGTATATTATTTTAATTTTTCAGTGAAGGAATTTATCAATTTGCGCACTTGTATACATCAAGCACATCCATAAAGAAGCCTCCCCTCCCATGGTTTGAGTAATGTAGGCCATGGGAGGAGATGCTTCTTTATGGTTGTGCTCATAGTATACAAGTGCGCAGAGTCGATAAATTCATGCAACGTCAACTTAAATAATATAAGTTATCATAAAAATATTCTATTAAATTATTTCAAATCCCCTCATTTGATGAGCTAACAAAATGTAAAATGTTTTTTCAATATATGGACCAAAGCCAGAGAGCAACTATGATGGTCTCTTGAGCTTTGTTATTTTTACTATGCTAATGTGTCTCTTTTTCAACACGTAGTAAATATTTTATGACAGATGCACTATACATCTGATGGATACTCCCATTGGTAGTTTATTACTTCAAAAAATTACTGTGACGATACTGCCATACATCTAACGGGTTCTCTAGTTAGAGATCTAATGCATATCTATCGCAATTACGACAGAACAAATGTTGTAAAGGTCACCTTTTTGACAAATCTGTCCCAAAGTAAAGTTGATTTTTATGTGGAATTTTTCTATGGGAGACTATGTCAAAAAATCAACGGTTGTCACTCCCATTTCCATTTCCAACGTAAAAACACTGACGGACACATTTGTCAAAATTTTGACAAATAGGCATTGGAAATCCACATATGGCCATTGGAATTTGGCCTCAAGTGTACTGGTGTCTATAGTCTTAATTATTTTTCTATAGTCCTAATGATTTTGAACATTGTTGACAAATGTGTTTCTTTTTGTGATTATAGTCTTAATGATTTTTCTATAGTCATAATGATTTTTCTTATTTCTTGTCTTTTGTCCCTTTTTTATTTCCTACGTCTATGCTTCATGACAGGATTTTTTCACCTTCTTTTGATGGTATATTTCATTCACTCTATGAGGAATACTATTTTGTTCACTATTTTATTTCAGCTTGATATTTCTTTCATTTTTCATATACACAGAGACTACACATGCTGATAAAAAAATGAGCTATTTGATTTAGGTTTACTTTTCATGATTGTAAATGGTTAATATTTTTGATGGTACTCCTTGGTTTATTCCATATAAAAATAATCAGGTTTCTATGGTATGATACATGTCCCTTTGCATTGAGAAAATTAGAGTTGAGAAAATGGTTGTTTAGTGACGATTTGTATATGCAAGTTGCAAAGAAATCATCATTCTTCCAGCAATGAGTCATTCCATTCAAGAAAGACCATGTCTGATGATATCAACCAACAACAAAATAGGGAGACAATTACTAGATTGTGGTCTAACTTTAAATGAAAAAGTGATGGAAAATGTTATTGTTCCTGCAAAATTTGTAAGGGCTTAAAGACTCAAAGATATCTAATCAAAATAGTCGAGGAACATTGTAGGCAGCATGGTCACATTGAAGGGGGAAATGAATTTCATCCATTGGTATGTATTTTAATAATTTATAAAATATATAAGACATGATTTTATGATGACATCATGGTCATGGTTAATTTAAGGTCATCATTTTGATATAGGTCAACCACCCTGGGTTTCATGTTATGGACCATGACAATCTAGAGAATGTGGATTTCCAAATGAGGGAACATGGAGGTGTGAATATAGAAGTAGAAGGTAATGATCCCATAGAAGAAGCTCATGATGATCAAGATGATCACGATGATCAAGATGATAATAATGATGATGATGATGTTGATGTAGATGACCTTGATGTACCTATACTTGAGAAGGCATACGAGCCCCTATACGAAGGGTCCCAAACAACTCTTCTTGATGTTGTATTGTTGTTGGTGAACTTGAAGGTTATGAATGGTTTATCCAACATAGAAATGACACGTATGTTAAGGTATGTCATCTTTTTTCATTTTTTTAGTCATAATTTCCTTATAGTTAACAAAGGGTGAATCATGTAGCAATTAATATTCTTTATATTAACAAATTATATTTTTGGTCGTAGGTTGATAGGTGAGTGTTTTTTACCACCATCAAACATTCTACCTCACTCGTACCAAGAATTATCCATCATTATGAAAGATATTGGAATGGAGTATCAAACAATACATGCATGTTCAAATGATCATATTATATATCATAAACAACATAAATTTACAACAGAACACCCTGATTGTCATATTAGTAGATATCAATCAAATTGAATAACAAAAAATATGCCTCACAAGGTTCTTTGGTATATTCCCATTATTCCACGTCTGCAATGATTATTTAAGTGCAATAGCTTGGCACAATTTATGGATTACCATGCACACAATAGAAGTCAATATGTCATTATGTGAATGCCTTCAGATGGTTCGGCATTTAAGGAAATAGAGAAAACTTGGCCACACTTTAAAGAAGAACCTCGTAATCTCAAGCTTTCATTGGCAGCAGATGGTGTCAATCAATTTGGAGAGATGGGATCTGTTTACTCGGTGTGGCCTATTTTTGTTATCAACAATAACATTCCTCCTTGGATATCCATAAAGAGGGAGTACATAATTTTGGCAATGATTGTTCTAGGTATTTTTTCATTTAATAGTCATCTAAATTAATTTATTATAAATAATCCATCAAAATGGTCATAATAATTATGTAATGTTTTTGTTCATTCAACTAGGTAAGTACCAAGTTAAAGATATCAATGTATATATTGAGCCCCTTATCAATGAGTTGATGGTGTTGTGGAATAGGGTCACTATGTATGACATCTCTAGACCAATAGGACAAAGACAATTTCAATGTCATGCAATGCTTGTAGAGACAATACATGATGCCCCTAGGCTAACACATTTTTGTGGTATGTTCTCTTCTTAACACCTTTTTTTGGTATGTTATAGTGCTAACACAAAATTAACATATTTAATCCAATTATACATAATCTTGTAGGCTTTCAAACAAAGGGAAAGTTTGCATGTCTAGTTTGTGGTCCAAAGATGAAATCTCATCATTCAAAAAGTTTAGGAAAGCAGGTGTTCGATGAGCATAGACACTTTCTCCATAGAAATCATAAGTACCGAATTACCAAAAAACATGTTTTCAATGGGAAAGAAGAGACTACATCAAAGCCACGGAGAATGACACATCACCTATGGAAGTTGGAATACAATAAAAGAAATTGTCAAGGTAATGTCATTCCATCTAATGGTTTTTATTTGAAATTTATATTTTGATATTGTTTTTTTTTACTGATGATGTAATTGATGCTCGTGAAAGTCGTTAAGGAATTAATGACCAACTTCCAAAAGGACTAAAAAGTTATCCTACGCAATTTAGTAGGTTTTCATACTATAAGCAACTCTCAATCGTGTATTTGTTTGATGCTATGCATATTGGAAAGAATGTAACAGAGATATTATGAAAAATATTGGATAGAATCCAACCATGCAATGAAAAATGTCATTCGATCAAATAAAAATGGATACTAGATTGAAACAAGTGCCCTTACTTGGTTATTGTTGGAGCAGTAGAGCAATGCCATAAAAGAAGTCATAAAAAAAAAATGATTTCCCACAGGATTTGTTGCGAACATAAACAACCTCATATCAAATAAAAGTGAATTTGGGCCAGGGATGCAAATACATGATTGACATACATTTATTAAGGTAATTCATGTTATTTTGTATTCACTATATATTTGTATACTGCATATAGTTTTCATTGCATTCTTTTATAAAATATTGATAAGATCATTTTACAAATATTGCAGTACTTTCTACATGTATCTCTCCCACACCACTTCGACAATAGTGTCAAACAAGTTATATATGATCTTGGAAAATACATGAGGTGGTTGTCATAAAAAAAAATCAATAAAGAAGATATAAAATATTGGAAGAGAAAAAATTCTCATCTTATGTGTGAAATGCAAAAGTATCTACCTTCAACTTTTTTCAATGCACAAGAACACTACCTCATACATCAAGTTGAGGAGATTGAATTGTGTGGACCAGTACAAACTAGGTCAATGTGGATGGTTGAGAGGCACTTGAAATTTTTGAAAGGCTTGGTTCGACAAAGAGCACATCCTGAGGGTTCTATGCTGGAGGGATATATGATATACTAGACCATGGTGTACATTAGTGAATATCTTCCTAAGTTTGCAGCAAAGATCCATGTAGATCATATTTGGGATCCCAACTCCATTAAAAAAATTGAAGGGGAGTACTTGATGGGCAAAGGTAGATTGAGGAAAGTGAAAGGTAAATATAAGATGTTATTGTAGTTAATTAATTCTTATAAATCTTCAATATAAGTTATTTTTAATTGTTGTATTTTTTTTATACAGTTGGTCAAGAGTGGGATGCAATACATTTGTATATTGCAAACAATCTTGATTGGATGATGGTATGGATTGAACGATATCAACAAAATAATTTTTCATTAACATGGGAAGGTGTTGCTTCATTAGTTAGAGAAGCTCATCGTAATGGAGATTCCAATGTTACGCCAATGGTAATTGATCTAGCATATGGTTTAAGAGGTAGAGAGGTACATAAAAATTTATTAACAATCATGACCCATATGTTTCATATCAACTCGCGATGCAATTAATTTTCACATGCTTGAAAAATGGTAGGTCAAGCCCCACAAAACTATGTACTATCATGGCCACAAATTTCACATTAAAAAGTTGGATGACATGAGGAAAACTTGTGATTCTCAGATAACTGCAGTTTTTGAGGTCACTAATATATCATTTAGAAATGATATACATCCTCCACACTCTCAAAATCAATACTTTGGCATCTTGGATAATATAATTAAGTGTGAATTTAAATCCTTCAAATTAGTTCTATTCATCATCAAATGGTACAAGCTATGACTGAATCAAAATGATTCTGATAGAACTATTATTCAACATGATAATTAATTTACAATGATTAATACAAGGTTGTTTGAGCTAGTTGGAGATGAGCCCTATGTTCTTGCAAGCCAATGTGAGAAAGTGTTTTACTTAGAGGTTCCACATAAACAGGGTTGGTCATTTGTTGTTAGACATGATCCAAGCGAAAGGTCAATAAAGTATAATGTTATGGAAGAAGAAGATATTGAAGATGATGAAGAAGAAGAAGATGATGAAGAAGAAGAAGAAGAAGATGATGATGATGATGATGATGATGATGATGATGATGATGGCGATGATGATAGTGGTGATGATGATAGTGGTGATGATGATGATGATGATGATGATGATGATGATGGTGATGATGATATTGGTGATGATGATGGTGATGGTGATGATGATGATGATGATAATGATGGATGAAGAAGATGATCAATGACATGATTGAAATATACAAGGTGTATCATCTTAAAATGGAAGCACTTCCATGTTAAGAGTGTTTATCCATTTGAGTAAGTGGTTTGGGGTCATGTTAAGCACCTTGATCAGGTCTTTGAATGTATTTAGCTTTCTCCCTTCTTTCCACTTCTTCCCTGCACTTGATTTCTATATTCTAGGTAAAATTAAGGTTAGGATCCTGAGGATTATCCTTAATTTCCCTCTTCCATGGCTCTATTTTCTAGATAGGATTTACAAATAGGTCCTCCTAGCCTTCATCATAGTAATCATAGGATTTTATGTCCATCCCTGACATTCTATCTGGTTTTGATATCATTTCTAGGTTTTTGGGCATCCCCAGGACCTCCTGACTTGGTTCTGACTGAATCTAGGCCTAGGGTCAAATTCAAGGTTGATCTTGACTAGGTCAAGATCGAGCTCAAACCTAAATAGGTCAAGATCAAGGTCAAACCTGAATAGGTTAGGTCCAACCTCCATTTTTCCCCCCTCATTCAAATTTCTAGAATCCTTGATTTTTGGGCATCAAGCATTCGGGATATTTATTTTCCTGCCTCTGGCTTGGCCATTTCAGGTTTCAGGATGGTAAATCCTCTAATTGCATTTAATCTAGGTATATTTTCTAAAGGTTAGGACCTAATTGCGATTTAATTCTCCAAGGTGGCCCCTTTAGAGGATTGTGCCCTAGTTCACTATAAAAGGAGGCCTTCCTCTCTCATTTGGAAATCAAGTTTTCATGCTCAAGCACTCTCAAGCAAGGTGATTGATCTGAAATCCATTATTCACATCTCTACATCAAATTTTGTGAGAACATCCACAATCAAGAAATTGCAAGCTCTCAAGTTCAAGCAAGTCTTCAAGCATTCAAGTGTTCAAGCATTCATCCATCAAGGAGATCCATTGTTAGCTATTGAAGGAGTCAATCTCTTTGGAGGCCCCTTTGATGATCCATCCTTCTACATTCATTCAAGCCTTCTCATATACAAAGATCAAGTCAAGATTGGTGTTGAAGATCAAATTCCATTGATTGGAAACATCCTACATTCATTCTACATCCATTGAAGCATTCCTACTTGTGGATTTGAGGATTCGAATCCTCTACAAGGACTTCAACATAAGCGAGGTGATTTTTTTAATTACTTTGTTTATGCATAGTATATTTCAATTCAATTTCAAGGTTAATTCCTAAATTGGGGTTTGACCAAGGCAAACCCCCCATACAACAAAAACCCCCATTTTCTTGTAGGTACAGGTGCAAAATTTTAGATCTAAGAGTGAATTTGGATACCCTTTTTGGCAAACTTTCAAGATATGTGAACAGAATCAGAATCGGACTTCAAATAAAGAATGTAGTATTTGACCTTTTATGAGGGTCAAACACGACCTAAGCTCATCTTGGAGAAAGATTTCTAGGTTTTCTCTGTCTCGGCATTTCCAGTCCGGAACAAGTTGTAGAATTGCTCGAAAGTACACACAGACATTAGAATTTGACATTTTCTAGATCTGCCCTAATTTGAGGTTAGTATTTGTATTTCAATTATTCCATATTTCAAGCATAATTTCCTTCATAGAGAAATATTGGATTTACTCTCTCTCTCTTCCATATTCTTCATAAATTGATTCAATTGTGTATTAACCTCTTGGTTGATCAAATTGGATCTCTTCTTTGGAAATTTGGGTTTGAGAATAGATCTCATATTTCCCCCCTTTACATTTGAATAGAGGTGAATCCATTTTACTTCTATTCATTTTGGTGAACCCGACTAGCTTACTCTTTTTTCTTTTGTAGAATTGGATGTCGTATTGTGCTTTCCTTTTATCTTATTAGTATTAGATTTTTCCTTTGTGTTAGATCTTGCATGCTAATTAGATTTGATATTCATGCTCTATGTGTTCTTAGTTTAGTTAATTTACATTACATTGATTTATGAGCTTTACTACCACTAGTTCTACTTATAACATTTTGGTTAGAAGAAGTCGTAGACTCATGGGTGCCTTTGATCCTGAATCTTCCTCTCCTTTCCTTAGGATCCTGGATGATAACTTGATTCTTCATGATTCTAATCCTACTATGGAGAAAAACTCTTCTCACTCATCTCATGATGAGGATGACACTTTAAGAGTTCCTCCTGAGGAAGTCCAAAAACTTTCCACTGAACTTGATAAAATGGGTAATTGGCTTCTTCAAGAGAACCATAATGAAGATTCCATTCAAGCTATAGAGGCTCTTAAGAAAGTTCTCAATGATAGTGATCAAGGTTTTAACCTCTTGTGTGGTATTACTCACCTTGTGCATTCAAATGTTAAACCTTTAGTTCAAGAAGCTCAAGATTTAGGGTTGATTCCTCCTATCACTAGTGTTGAACCTCCTTCTAATCCTTTATCTAGTATTCCTACCTATACTCCTCCTTTGGTGACTGTGATGGTTCCCTCTATTCCTATGAGTGTTCCTCCTATGTCCCTTCCTACATCAGAACCTTCATATCATAATGTTCCTTTTACTTATTCCAATCCTCTTCCAACTATAGTTCCTAGTGTTCCTCTAGTTGTGTCTTCTATTCCTATAGCTTCTTACACTTTACCTAGTGTATCTAATGTTGCTACTCCTCCTATTTCCTCTAATGATTCAACAATCATCAGTTTGGCTCAAACTATATCATCCTTACAACAACAACTTGCTTCTTTAACTCAAAACAAGTTTAGTATTCCTACATGTGACATGGGAAGTCCCTTGTCTCGAGACATCATTCATACTCCTATTCCTCAGCAAGGTGAGATGCCTCATCTTGAGAATTGTAATGGAAAAGGAGATCCTGTTCATCATGTTAAAACGTTCCAAATCCTTTGTAGTGATTATGTTCATGACCATAGGATTTTAGCCAAACTATTTGCTAGAACCTTCCATGACAAGGCCTTACAATGGTATTTTTCCTTGCCTCCTTATTCTATTGATTCCTTTCCACAACTTGTTAATGCCTTTATTCAACAATTTCAAAATAATATTGGCCCGCAAGTGTCTTTGACTAATTTAATGCATTGTAAACAAAGTGCTAAGGAAAAATTAATTGAATTTATTTGTAGATTTAAGCATTTGTATGCTCAGATTTCATATCTTGTTCCTAATATTGATATTCAACATATGTTTATTTCAAATTTGCAAAAGGATATTAGAGATAAGATTTTGCTTACTGAATTTACCTCTTTTCAAAAACTTTGTGCAGTGCTTCATCATTATCAATTACAAGTGAGTCAATTTGAGAGCAACACTCCAATGGCTCCTATTCTAGTTGATAAGAGTGATGCTACTCCTAATCCAAACAAATTTCAAAAATTCAACAACTATGTCAAGATAAACAAACAAGCGAATGCAGTTTATGATCAAGTTGTTGTTGCATCTCACAATGCCACTTCTGCATCCACTGCTTTTCGATTAAATCATGTGTTTACTCCTCTTTCTAAATCTTTTCATGCTATTATGAATAGGTTGTTATCTGCTAATATGATTACTTTACCTCCTATACGACCTCTTTTACCTACTACGATTGCATCTAAATCTTTTGATCAAAATGTTTTTTGTCAATATCATCATCAGAATGGTCATGATACTAAGAAATGTTATTATTTAAAACATAAGGTTCAAGATCTAATTGATTCTAAGACTTTATCTATTGACAATCTAGATAGTAGTGGGAATAAATTTGTCTCTCCTCCTAATCAAAACCTTCAAATCTATACGAACCCTTTACCTACGCATGATACTAATACTATTGCTCAACCATCTACTATGGAAATTGTGTATGATTCAAAGATGGATGATATCAATAATGTTGCTAATCAAGTGGAGCATGTTGATCAATTTGTATCTCCATGTCAACCTCAAATTCAACCTCAACCTCAGATTCAACCTCAAGTTCAATCTCAACCTTGACCAAAACCTAAACCTAAAATGAAAACTCAACCTAAACCTTGACAACAATTTAAGAATAAGATACCTCAGGAACTCTTGATTACCTTTGATGACTTTGAGACTATTAAAGCTCCTGATGGTCCCCTTTACATTACTACTAGGATTGCTCAAAAACCTACTCGTGGTTGTCTTGTTGATCCTACATCCTTAGTTAATGTTATCACTGAAGAAAATATTTTTATGAAAATCTTACAACATGACTTTTATGATACATCAGATGTGTGGATTCAAACTTGCAATGGTTTTCTTTGTCCATCCTTTGGTTCTATTACTTTACCGGTTGAACTTTGTGGAAAAATTGTGAACGCTACCTTTTTTGTTGTTCCTACTTCTAATCAATTTCAAGTTAAGCTAGGTTTGCCTTGGTTAACTACCATGCATGTTTTTGCTTCACCTATCCATAAGTGTCTTAATTTCATTCATGATGAAGAAGTGAAGATGATTAATCATAGTCTATATCAACCTTCCAAGCCTAGAGATTGTGCTGCTCTGAATTTCTTTTGACCTTCATTACCTAATTCATGTCCTCCTGAACCTGATAATCTTTTTCGATCATATCAAGCTTATAAAAATTGTAAAATTATTTAATTAAGTTCACCTCCTAGGGATCTTAATCATGGTCTTTTACCTACACCTTCTATACCTCCTTTAACTATGACTTCTAGCTCTATTAATCAAGTTCCTTGTACCAAACCTATTAAAGATCCTGTGATTGTTTCTCCTATGGTTAATAATCCTATTGATCTTCCTAAAGAACCTATGAAGGATCCTATGATTGTTCCTCCTAGTTCTCAACTTATCTCAAATAAATCAAAATGAAACCGATCTGCTAATGAACGTCATAAAAAGCATCGTGCTCATGCTAAAGCTCAAAGATCTCTACCTTCTACGAATAAACCTATGCATAATGTGGTAGAACAGATTGTTACTAATAATGATGTTCACATGCATGATTATGATGATTCTATTTGTATCTTAGATCCTATTTTTCTTAATTTTTATGAAGAAGATACTCTTGATGATACTGATGATGTTAATGATGAATATGAAACTATTGACATTGATATTGATTTACCTAATATGCTTTCATCACAATTAACTCTTACACCTAGTGTCGAACATTGTGATTCTCAAAAGGATCCTTGTTTGGAACTAGCTATCATTCCTACTGTGTTGGATATAGTCCCTCTTGTGAGTTACCCACCTTCCCTAAATGATATGCAATGAGATGGGGAAAGTAGACATCATGCTTGATTGGCTTGTCCTTCGTGGTAGCTTTGTTGTGTGTTTGCATGTTGTACTGTGCTTCTCCCATACTGTACTTGCTAAATGTTGTTAGATTCTTTTATACAATCCTTGTTACTCAGTTGGTGCAAGGTGATGAAGGAATCAAAATTGTTGTTCAAATTCTTCTATATGTATGTCTATTCTTCTATGAGGTGTTCAATGTTATGTCGTAACTGTGCTATTATTCATAAATGTTTCCTTGTGTAATCTGCTTGGATTCGAGATATGGTAGCACTAATTTTTTTGGTCTCCATGTCATGGTTCGAAAAGATTTTCCTTTGTATATCTTATGTGATCTTTCCTCCTATGTGATTGTAGTTCTACTTTCTTTGGGGAATGATGTCAATTCATTTGCAATAATATCATATATATATATATATATATATATATATATATATATATATATATATATATATAATCTTATGATCATACTGACCCCATGGTAGGTAGATCCCTTATGTGTTCTATGTATGTTTCTATGAAATTTCCCTTGATTTGTCTTTGTCTAGGGGCATCTCGACGTGGAAACGTAATCAGAGTTATTTATGTTTCCGTTAAAGCCATTGCTCTTGTTAAAGTGTTAGCAATGACTTTAATGTGGGGGCATACGCTCTACTCACCTGTTGCACACATGCACTCTCCAATACACACATATTTTTCAAGATACTTTTTCCCTTTTTGGATTAGTAATTAATCCTTAAAGCATGGATTTATATTTTTAGGATCTCTTGATCCCTCCAGTTTCAAATACACATATTTTTTGATCCCTTAAGGTTGGAAGTGTCCTTAAGACTGGATCTCTTTTGTTTTTTTGGTTTTATTCTTATAGAATAGAATATTCCTAAGGATGAATCCTTGACGGGTTGACTAGTGAGTAGCCACATTCACTAGGCGGTTCAATTTCATCTTTCCAGTTGTGCCATTTTTTTCTGTGTGGTTCACAATGGGACATAAGTTCTCATTGGGTGAGGTAATCACACCTTCTTTCTTTCTCTAGAGATATTTCTCTTATTGTGATCTAGGAGTCTATGAAGACTTGAGTCCCTAGGGGCTTAAGGTTTCTCTTTGTCCCTTGGATTATGATAAGATTATCTTTTCATTCTGATCTCCTTTACCCAGAGTTTGCATCGAGTCCATACTCTTGCTAAAGTGGGGGCTTAATGTATCATCTTAAAATGGAAGCACTTCCATGTTAAGAGAATTTAGCCCTCTGATTAAGTGGTTTGGGGTCATGTTAAGCACCTTGATTGGGTCTTTGCATGTATTTGGCTTTCTCCCCACTTTCCACTTCTTCCCTGCACTTGATTTCTTCATTCTAGGTGAAATTAGGGTTAGGATCCCAAGGATTCTCCTTAATTTCCCTCTTCCATGGCTCTATTTTCTAGGTAAGATTTACAAATAGGTCCTCCTAGCCTTCATCATAGTAATCATAGGATTTTATGTCTATCCCTGACATTCTATCCTATTTTGATATCATTTCTAGGTTTCTGGGCATCCTCGGGACCTCCTAACCTGGTTCTGACTGAATCTGGGCTTAGGGTCAAATTCAAGGTTGATCCTGACTAGGTCAAGATCAAGCTTGAACCTAACTAGGTCAGGATTGAGGTCGAACCTGACTAGGTCAAGTCCAACCTTGGTTTTTCCCCCCTCATTCAAATTTCTAGAATCCTTGATTTTTGGGCATCGGGCTTTCAGGATATTTATTTTCCCAGCTCCGGGTTGGCCATTTCGGGTTTCAGGATGGTAAATCTTCTAATTGCATTTAATCTAGGTATATTTTCTAAAGGTTAGGAAATAATTGGGATTTAATTCTCCAAGGTGTCCCCTTTAGAGGATTGTGCCCTAGTTCACTATAAAAGGAGGCCTTCCTCTCTCATTTGGAAATCAAGTTTTCATGCTCAAGAACTCTTAGGCAAGGTGATTGATTTGAAATCCATTATTCACATCTCTACATCAAATTTTGTGAGAACATCCACAATCAAGAAATTGCAAGCTCTCAAGTTCAAGCAAGTCTTCAAGCATTCAAGTGTTCAAGCATTCATCCATCAAGGAGATCCATTGTTAGCTATTGAAGGAGTCAATCTCTTTGGAGCCCCCTTTGATGATCCATCCTTCTACATTCATTCAAGCCTTCTCATATGCCAAGATCAAGTCAAGATTGGTGTTGAAGATCAAATGCCATTGATTGGAAACATCCTACATTCATTCTACATCCATTGAAGCATTCCTACTTGTGGATTTGAGGATTCGAATCCTCTACAAGGATTTCAACATAAGCGAGGTGATTTGTTTCAATTACTTTGTTTATGCACAGTATATTTCAATTCAATTTCAAGGTTAATTCTTAAATTGGGGTTTGACCAAAGCAAACCCCCCATACAACAAAAACCCTCATTTTCTTGTAGGTACAAGTGCATAATTTTAGATCTAAGAGAGAATTTGTATACCCTTTTTGACAAACTTCAGAGATCTGCGAATAGAATCAAAATCGGACTTCAAATAAAGAATGTAATATTTGACCTTTTATGAGGGTCAAACTTGACCTGAGCTCATCTTGGAGAAAGATTGCTGGGTTTTCTCTGTCTCGGTATTTCCAGTCTGGAACAAGTTGCAAAATTGCCCGAAAGTACACACAGACATAAAAATTTGATATTTTCCAGATCTGCTCTAATTTGAGGTTAGTATTTGTATTTCAATTATTCCATATTTCAAGCATAATTTCCTTCATTGGGAAATATTGGATTTACTCTCTCTCTCTCTTCCATATTCTTCATAAATTGATTTGATTATGTATTAACCTCTTGGTTGATCAAATTGGATATCTTCTTTGGGAATTTGGGTTTGAGAATAGATCTCATATTTCCCCCCTTTACATTTGAATAGAGGTGAATCCATTTTACTTCTATTCACAAGGTATGTGATTTAATTATTTATATATATTTATATTGATTAGTATATATTTAATATTGATTTATTGATTCAATTCTAATGATTGCATATTTATTGTGTTCAATTCTAATGATTACAACATATGTGACTTATAATTACCAATGTTTTTCTTATGATGCTCATTTAATTGTTGCTGATACATGTATATATTTTGTTTGATTGTCACCCTTTCTGCAAATAGGCAATTGACTACAGACATCGTCACCCCTTATGTTGATGATCTTGCATTTCATATATAAGGTAAAGATAATTTGTTCATGTTTACGATTTTGCATATTGTTAATGTTGTCTTCTACATTATTTGTAGCATACATATCATGTAATTTTTAGCTAACTTAAGATAAATAATTAACATATGCAGGAAATTTAACCCCTTTGGTGAGGATCCTGCACAGTGACATGGATCAGCAGGTATAAGTCAATAAATAGATATAATTTTCTTATATTCTTCTTGTTTATCACTGAGCACATATGTTATAAATAGACATATTATATAATCATATAATGTGTCAAATAATGGACGTAGAAAGTTCAACATGTTATATTCTTCTTGTTTATCCTTTTATATGATTCATGTTTGTGCTCCTTTCCTTCACTTTCAACTTATATTTTATATCTCCCACGTATAGACAAAGAACAACTGTATGGTTGACGACTTGATTATTCTATATATATTATTTAATTATTATCAAAATTCTATTTGAAGTGGGGACATGATAATATCTTATTTGATGCATTGCACGACCCACCAAATAGGTACTTGTCAGATCTATCTACATCGAATGAGGAAAATGAGGGAATGGTAGATGAAAGTTCTACATATAGTACGGCTAAAATGGGGAGATCAACTAGAGGTCAAAAGATTAGAAAAAAATTCAATAAACGCATGCAATTTTTCCTTGCTAAAGGGGGGTCATGTTCTTATGATGATGAGACCAAAGGTGACATCAAGGTTCCCTTTTAGTACACACATCTTGAGAAAGAATGGGTACCCAATGAGCTACCTCCAATTAACACTGATTTTTGTGTTAATGATAAGATATATCGCATAGCTCCATCCTCATTACATGGCTTGGGCCTATTTTCCATGGATGGGATAAAGGTATGTTACAACAAAGTTGTTGAATTGGTGGAGTATGTCAGTCCTTGTTACAATTACAATGATTGGATGTGATTGTTTAATATAAAAAAAGTATGCGTAGGTATGCACTATCAGCAAATTATATACAATGGAAAAAAAAATGATCAAAGTAAAATATTTGCTACGTGCATTGATGGGAGACCAAAAGAAATAGGGAATATTGCAAGTTTTATAAATAGTATGTGACCTTCCTCAACTAATAAGCAACCCAATTGTATATTTGAGGCACATGAGGGGAATCAAGTTTTTGTATGTGTGATAAAATCAATAAGTGTAGGGGAAGAACTGCTAATAGATTACCATTTGAATCGCATAGATACAAACAAAGTAACTATCATGAGGGTGGTAAGTACTATATACCATTTAAACTAACCTCAAGTTTATGACTCCAATATACCATTTTATTAATAAGTTTTTTTCGCTAAGTCTATTGCTTTCAGTTTGCTAAAGTTTTTATATTTAATCTTTCTCACAAGATGACATGGATCCCCCAATACATGATAGAGGTTGCGGGGATACTCCTCCCACCCATTCTTTAGCAATGGTAAACCTTATTAAAATTATACAAATTAGATAGTTGAAAAATGTTATATTATTATGTTATTTTATTTAGGGTTTTGAAGTTATTATGATAGTTTTACTGATATTCCTGTCATAATTTGATGTTTAAGATGGGGGAAAAGCACCTACAACAATAGAGGCAATAGCTGTAGATATAGATGAGGATATCCCAGAAATCTCTAATGTAATAAATATGGTGAAGAAAAAACTAAAGAGTCAATGCAGAAATTATTAGCATTTTGGAAGATGCAAATCCAACCAAGGAGATGTTGAAGAGGATAGATGAATTGATGGTGCAAGCACATTGTTTTGAAGTAAGAAATAATGAATCTTTAGTTATAACAAAAGTTCAATAAAGGTTTATATTTTATACTCTTTTATGTCATGAACTAAAATATGTATGTGTTCTTGTTACAGGATTTTTTGCTTGCTCAAGTACCTAGTCATGGACATCACAGTGAGGCCAGTACTAGCAGAGCTCCGGCCACCGCAAGTAAAATAATCCTTAAGTTTACAAGTTAAAAGGAATCTTTTCTTTGGAACATTCAAAAACTTCTCAAGTTAACTCTTACTTTTATTATTTCAGAATGTCTTTGCTAACAATGTATTGTTCAGGTGATCAAGTGCAAGCGACTCCTCCTAGGAGGTCGACCAACATCCATCTGAGATTGCCAAGTGCAATGTTGGCAACAAGAAGCATGCAAACATCGACGCCTTCACGGTCTATGCCTGGTAAATCCTTATTTTTCTATATTTGGTTTTGTGTTAATTATGATTTGATAATTTGTACTTTAATCTTGGGTGCATCTCATAGTGGATTAATTTTGTGGAGTAGGAGATACACCGGTGCCATCTACTATGCTAGATGTAGGTCAGAGTACCTGTATTGGTGATAATTCATCATTGTTTCCTGGATCTACCCGTGTTTCTAGCACGGGAGTTATGCAGACATCATTATTGATTGATGATAAAGAATTGATGCCTTTAAAATGTCCTAAGCTTCCAAGTAATTTAAAATTGTTATTATTTATATTGTAATATGCATTTACCTATTCATAACAATTTTTGGATTGATGATCCCATGACATTTTTGCTGGAAATGATTCTTTTTATAAGACACTTTATGACTTCACATTGAAGATACTCGAGCCCACCATATGTACAAGGTGGAACATCATAAGTGAAATAACCCTATCCCATTGTTTTTATTTCATATCATTAATTGGTATAGTATTTTTCCTTTCATTCAGGTCTTTTCTTTTACTATATTCAAGGTACACAACTTTAGTTAATTTTTCTATCTAACAATTTTGTGTTTTTTCTTAAAAGGTGGAACTTGCAAGACAAAAAATTAAAAGATTAGCTCATTAAAGATTTAGAGCATGAGTTTGGTAGTAATATTTTTGAGGAGAAGAAAATTTTAGAAAAAGTTGCCAAACATCTTAAGACTATGAGGGACTCATATAGAAGGAGTCTCATCCAGAACTCAAAGTACAAGTGTAATCCCTTTATTCCAGTGAGGGATTGGAATGAGTTCATTTTGGATGCAAAGGAGAATGGGGATGCTCAAAGAGGAATTACACCAGAAAATGAGAGAAGAAGGTATGCAATAGTATTAACTACTAGTAGAATGTAATAATGCACTAATTAGTGATCTTTATATCTATATCATGTAATATATTTGAAACTTTTCATAGGTTGCAGGACACATCAAAGGCAACAAAGGCTAGAGTGCAAAAGATTGGGCAGTGCAAACTTGGCTTTGGTGGATATTCAAAAATTAAAGCACGAATTGTAAGTAGCAGTAAATGAATTCCAGAGAAAAATTATTAATAAAATGCAAATAATTTTGTTTAATCAAAAAATGTAGGGCTTAGAATTTAATTTAGAGGCCATGACAAAACAAAAAAAATTGCCTTCAAGGAAGGCTATCATGTTGTGGTTGAAAACCTACGCTAAGCTTCCACTGGCCCAACCCAAGAGTCTCCTGCATCATGTGAACAGGTAAATATGCCAAAAAAAAAATATTTGAAATTGAATACTTGAACAACAATCTATTTGATAATAATGTGCATGACATTACAATGCAGCCTCCTAATTGTAACATAGATCCTACGCCGCATGATGAAGCCCCTGATGTGCATCATAGTGTCAATGGAGGTGTTCATTTGCTATTTAAAATTAATTATGTAATTATTAATACAATTTAACATCTTAAATTAAAATTGGTGTAACCTTTTTTGTGTATATTTTAGAGCATACAGAATGTCATGTTGAATGAGTGGAGGATGTTCAAAGTGATCACCATGTAGATCATGTGGCACATTCAAGTAAAGAAAATCTATGTTTTGTTCTTTTAAATTTCTTTTTTGATTTATAGTTCTTTTACTTAATTAAATACTTGTAACACTAATATAAAATGGTGTAAATTTAAACCATGACATAGTTGTTATTGCAGCGGACCCCCCTTTGGCGCAACAGCCTCCTATTCCTGAATAGATGAGGAGGAGACATGTGTTGGCATTAGAATCAGTAGAGGAGGGGAATGATGAGGATATTGATGCTCCGCTTAGCTGTTACCTTAGAAAAATGAGCAAGAAACCAAAAAAGAAATGATTGTAATTAACATTTTTTGCTAATGAAAGAAAGTTGTCTTAATGGATGTAATTTTGTACTAGTAAATGTTGATGAATGATTTATTATTAATTATTCATGAATGTTGTGTGTTAATGAATTTTATTTGTTAATGAATGTTATCGTGTGATTATAATGATTGAAAGTTATATTTAAAAAATGGATGAATGAATGAATGAATTTTATTAGATGTTAATGGGGAATTTAGAGTGATTCTAGGGGGGGGAGGGGCCAAATGAGCTTCCACCTTCATGTGGTTGGCCTTGTTAAGTAGAGAATATTAAACTATTCTCAAAACCAAGTGAAGCTCAAACTAAACCAATGACGTAGATTCAATGGTCAAAAACACCTACTTCTTATTCCATATTATTTCTCATTCACTTTAAGAAATATTATACTTCTTAGACATGTTCATCAACCAATCTGCATCACCATGTTCATCAAATTAGATTTATAGATAAGAGAGAGAATGGGGAATTTTTATAAAGCACTTACCTTTAAGCCTAAAAATCTAGATGAAAAATTATTAGCTGCCTTTGAATGACTCATTCTCATGTTTCTTCCTACCCCTTTTACTTCCCTACTACCTGATGAAATGATGGACTGTGTTGTATCCTGGATCAACTAGTTGAAGAAGTGGTCATGAGTCCTTAATGCACTTGTAAGATTTCTAAAAATGGTGTCAATCCAATAAGTGATCAATGGAAGATCTAAATCCTATATCTAGGAATTGAATTCCATACAAGCATATTTTAGTCATATGCATACAGACAAATCTAGAAAGGCCAACTAAACATAATCTTGATAATAATCAGTCATACTCTATTAATGTTACTCATTTTATTTAGAAGCATTATTTTCAATATTTTTAGATGAATACCCTCTTGAGAACATTCAATCATCCTTCTGGAAAAGTGATATGTTATCCCTTATCAAATGTAGTTGTATGTAGTTCCTTGGTTTACGCCTAACTCAAGCTTCTTGTATCAAATGCCAAGATGTACTCTGTTTATCAATCTTGTAGTCTTTTTCTGTCATTGATAAGTGTTTTAACTCTAATTATGAGTGCTTCATAATTTTTCTTTATGACTGCATGTATGACAACTTTTTCATATGACCATACTTGTGACTGCCCCAATGTTCTAGTTTAACTTCATTTTTACCCTATAGTATCACTTGAAATCAGATAATATGCACATGCATTATAGTAAAATGGGCATTGATTCATGGTATTAATGATTTTTCATGTAGTATCCTTCAATACCTTGAATGAAAGTTTTGAAAACTTACCTTTGTTTAGATACCATTATCTCATGTTCATGCTATAACACTTCTTTATGCATTTCATTTGTAGCTGTACCAAATGACTATGAACTAAAAACATGTGTCTAGTAACCTACTCACTCAATTAATATATGAAAATGTAACTTTTGATGTGCTATATCTATCAATGCATCATTGCTTTGTCCATATTTGAATCTATAACCTTTCAAAAGTCTCTATTCTCACTTTACTTGGTCAGTCTATTTACCATTGATTTGTTCCTTTGCCATGTTGGACCTCATGTCTTTGTAACACATCATAACTTCATATCTCTATATTGGTTGTCCTTGATTTAACCAGTTTTTATATACTGTGGTGATTATATTATCTTGTTGATTTCTCCTTAGGCTCTTTGACTATTCACTTGTAGAATGATGTTTTGATGAGAAAAGACTCTGATGTTTTGATTTCTCCTTAGTCTCTAAAGATTCTGATCTATTTTATGCTTCAATCCTCTTTGCATATATAAAGTTTCCTTTAGTGTATATGACAAACTATCATTTGTGGCATTGTATTCACTATAGATGTGTAAATGAAAAAAACCATGCATTAGATGAGTATCATGATTGGATTAGACTTGAATATAAAAAATAAAGGCTATGAGCCCTAAATTGGTAGAAATTATTAGTTTTGACATAAAATTGAAACTGGTTGGAGACATTAGTGAGGCTTCTCACTTCATGGAAACTTCCCTTAAATTCAAAATCCATTCTCTCTCAACTTCAACTGAAATGTACATTCCTAGTATAGATTTTAAAAATGAATTTTTGGGACATCTTATTGTAAGAATGGTGCTAGGTAGAGAGCATTATATGGTATGTCATGCATGCTTATTATCTATCAGTGATCATTTAGAAGCCCATTTTTTGGTATCATTGTCCCTTTTGAATGTATGAATTTATGCTTATGCTCAAACTCATACTTTAATGATCTTCTTTGATATAGATAAAGCTAGGTTCCATTAAGCGAGCAAAGAGATACAGGAGATGAATATCTATAGAGCTAGAGTCGATGGGAAACTCAGAAAAGGAGCCTGCATAGGAATTCTTGTTGCTTTAGGGTGTGCGTTTTCCTTTCAAAGCTCATCAGGTAAATATTCACTTCATGTGACATGTGGATAAATGGCCTCAATTGTTATTATATTGCTTTGAGTAATGTTTTCTTTTTCCATTTATTTGTCTACCATATTTGTAGTGTGTAGGAGGGTTTAATGTAGAAACCATGTGTGCTTTTCAGGAACTATGTTGTCTTGTTCACATTGATGATAAAGAGTCACAAGATCTAAATTATTCCAGTTTCTCAACTTAGTATCATTGCCAAGTAAATACCTTATTTTTATGGAGGCATAATTATAGGTACAATTAACTATGTAATGGTACCTTGAATGTGATTCAATATTCTAAAGTCCTTGAATCCAAGAAAATGTAAGTCAATAACACCAAATATATCACTTAGAAGTCTTGTGAAGAGTCTTTGTGAGTTTAAGCCTTTTGAAGCACTTTAGAAATATTGAATACATCATTTCTTGCCAGCTATTTGACAAAGCATAGGAAATCATTGGTTCTTCAAGACAAAGATTGTTTACATGCCAAGCACTGTACAGGAACAGTCAATAAAAGGACTAAAATTCTTTGATTTTAAGACTTCAAAAAAATATAATCAGTACATGGAATGATCAAAACTTATAATATGAATCAATGAATGCTTTTCCTATCAATGTTGTATTGAATAGAGAGTTTAATAATATAAACACCAGACTATGTCTTCACAAGCAGAGAAGTGACAGTTTGTAAAGAATTAAAAGTTTATTGCTTGGTAGTTCATTACATTGTCTTCTGAGACCATATACACCTCCACACAAAAAGGGCTAAAACCAAACCATAGGATGGTATAGGAATTTAGAAGACATCCTTTATTACAAAGCAAAACAAAATATAGAAATCAAGTCCCAAAGTAAAACTGAATGGCCTAGGTGCCCTACACCAATATGTTGGAAACTGCAATTGAAACAATTGTTGTATTGTCATTGATGTCAAATCTTAACTGGTAAGATTGTTGCTACTTAGGAAAGTACTATATCTATTTGAGTGTTGCTAAGGGTATAGGCAAGGTTGGTAACAATAGCACCTAAGGAACGGTTGAGTTATCTTGATACTACAAAGTGTACTTGACTATGTTGCACAATGATGAGACAATGTATTGTTTATACTAGTAAGAATGAAGACTAAACTGGTAGGCTTGATTGAGCAAAGAATGGAAAAATCATGTTTTAGCCGAGTAATGTTAGTGTCAATTGAGTCAATGTATGCCGAGAAAAATTATAGTGTCAACCAAACAATAATTAATTGGCGAGGAAGACAGTGTAAGCTGAGGAAATATTTTTAGTAATGATTGAGCTTTCTACATGAAGACCAAGTAGTTGATCACAGTATTGACCGAGCATCAGCAATTTTATATTTGAAGAGAATTTAATTTTGGAGCCGACATTGTTGAATTCTTGGATTATGTAAAACATGTTGACTTTATTTATTGATTGTTTGAAAGCATTAAATGCACTGTAAAACATTTTATTGTAAATTTTTAAAGAGATTTGAGATGATTCTAGAAAAGGAGCCGAAGAACATGAAGCGAGTAGATTCAATGAATCTGACCTAACCCTAAGATCTACAAATGAGATTGAGCGGCATAAGATGAGTTAACCTAATTGAGGAAAGTATAAAGGGAACCTGAGCATTTGGATATGAAAGTGCATGGGTGAACAGAGAATGCGGGAAGAACAAAAAAGTTTTATTGATTGAATAAGAAGAAAAGGCTGAAAGAGAATTATGATGGTTGCTTGAAGAAAAGTTCTGAGCAGATCAGAGATGGAGATGGAAAAGTTTCAAATTCAGTAAACCAGCATTAGTGTACAGAATCAGATCTGATATTTGCAAAGTGAGTTGTATATTTTTAGATAAATATTGCTGCTACTTTCTAACCATTGTAACAGTCAAAATCCTTTTAACAAAGGTTGACCTAACAGTCATATGTTAAATCCTTTGAACAAGGTTGCATTCTAATGGAGTGTATGTAAGTCCTATGACAAGGCTCACTTTTAATAGGGTGACTGAAATCCTTTAACCGGGTCACACCTAACAGTGTGTATTGTAACCTTTGACAGGGTTGGCTTTTTACCGAGCTCACTTCAGAAGAGTGAAAATAATAGTAGCATGTTACAAAGTGGTTTTTCCCAAATTGGGTTTCCACTATAAATCCTAGTGTTAATACTTGTGTGAATTTTTTGGTTTGAACATTTCTTTGTTTTACAAGTTAAGTTACAGTTGGGTAGTGGACTGCATTGTTGTATGTTTCTACTATTGAATCAGTGATGACCGAGTTTGTTTTGGTTATTGGATTTTATTTCAGGAAAAGTTTTTTGAGATTGTTTTATACATCAGGACCTGAGAAAAACTGATTCATGCCCCCCCCCCCCCCTCTCTGTTGTTCTAAATCATATTAACAATTCATATCAGAGCTTTGTTGCTTATTATTAGTGTTGATAGAAATCAAGTTTAAAGGGGCTTGAAGCAAATGATTAGGATGTATAAGGAGGTACTAAAGCTGAATAAGGAAAACTTCCCTGCATGGAAAAGCTTGATGAAGTTGCATATGGATGGTATTGGTGATTGAAAAGTACTACATTGAGAATAGCTATGTCTCACCTATCACACCTTTGACTACCGAAGAAATGAGAGCTAAGCAAGAACATAATCAGGCAATGTTGGAAATTGCATCTGCCCTAAGCTATCTAGAATTTGAGGACATTAAGGACTGCACAACTACTAAGGATATGTGGGACACTCTTGCAAGGATCTATGGTGGTGACTTAAATGTACTGAAAGAAAAGGCCGAGAGTCTTAGAGGTAAGTTTGATGAAATGAGAATGCAAGAAGGTGAAAACATTGCACAATATTGTGGTAGAATAAAAGAAGTTGTGAATGCTATCAGAGGAGCAAATGGGGCTATTGATGATGAAACTATAATTGGGAAAGTACTAAGAACCCTATGTCCTATATATGCTATTAAGATCTCAGCTATTCAGGAATCTAGATGCAACTCTGCTAATGTGCTCACTTTGGAAAGTTTGGTTGGTAAGTTGACTGCTTTTGAACTCTCTAACTATGATAATTTCACTGTTGGAAGCATTGGTAATGTTGAATCTTCTTTCAAGTCACAACTAGTTTTGAACAAGCCAAAGAAAGAAAAAGAAAGATGCATTAGTGAAAGTGAAAGTGAAAGTGACGGTGACACTTCTAATGAAGAACTAGAAGATCTAGAAGCTCTTATGGCTAGAAGACTGAGAAGGGGAAAAGGAAAGTATAAAGGTAAACTCCCTATTATATGTTTTTCATGTAATAAAGTTGGTCATATAGCTACTAGGTGTCCTGACAAGAAGGATAAAGATGATGAAGGAAAAATAAAACACAAAGATAGAAGAGATGATAGAAGCTACCGATGGAACAAAGACTACAAAGGAAAAGGTAATAAATCTTGTTACATTGCTGAAAAAGAAACTGACACTGATAGTGATGATTTTGAAATTGAGGTAGTCTATGTTGCAATGAAAGATGAATCTGATGAGGATGAGAAAACTGCTTTGATATCCTATGTGAACAAGAATGATAAATGGATTATTGACAGTGGTTGTTCATATCACATGACTAGTGACAAAAATAAGTTTGAGACCTTACATCATTACAGAGGTAAAAGTGTAAAATTTGGTAATGATGCACCATGTCCTGTTAGAGGAAAAGGTTTGATTAAACTAACTGATAAGATATCTTATGAAAATGCATATTGGGTTGAAGGTCTTAATTATAATTCAAAGTTAAGTGTTTCTCAGCTTAACAAAATGGGTTACTAAGTGGAATTTCATCACAAGCAAGCTAAAATATTTAATGCTACTGGAGAAATAATTGGAAGTGGAGATTAGACTAGAGCTAATTTGTTCTATCTTGACCTATCTGAAGAAACATGTTTAATTGCACAACTTGATGATATTTTGTTATGGCATAAAAGGCTATGTCATGTTAACTTTGACAATCTGGTAAAGATAAGTAAGAAGAAAAAGGTAAGAGGTCTACCTAGATTGAAGAAACCTAAGAATGTGATGTGCAAGTTAGGAAAAATGACAAAGTCAAGTTTCAAGAGAAAATCCTTTACTTCTGAAAATATTTTAGATTTGATTCATACTGACCTTTGTGGACCTATGGGTGTACAAAGTTACTATGGTGCTAGATACTTTATCTTATTTGTTGATGATCATACTAGGATGATGCATGTGATGTTTCTAAAAGAAAAATCTAAAGCTTTTCAATTCTTTAAGTAGTATTTGGCTAAGGTTGAGAAGGAGATAGCTAGGAACCTAAAATGTCTTAGATCTGACCGAGGTGGAGAATTTACATCAAATGAATTTAATCTATTTTGCAATGCTAGAGGAATTAAAAGATAGATGTCTGCACCTAGAACACCTCCACAAAATGGTATAGCAAAAAGGAGAAATAGATCTATCTTGGATTGTGCAAGGACATTGCTAATTGAAAAGAATGTGGCATAGAAATACTGGAAAGAAGCTATAAGCACTATTGTCTACACTCTTAATCAGGTACAGATCAAGAAAGGTACAAATCTGACACCCTATGAATTATGGCATGGGCATGCACCGAGTGTTAAATACTTTAGAATATTTGGAAGTAAGTGCTATATATTAAAAGACACTCAGAATGGAAAGTTTGATGCTAAGAGTGATGAAGGCATATTCCTAGGGTATTCCACAAAAAGTAAAGCTTATAAGTGTTTGAACTCTAACACTAACAAAATTGTGGAAAGTGTGAATGTCAAAATTGATGAGTATGCAGAAAGAAACGAAGCTGATAGCAAAAGAGAACCAGAAGATTATAGATCTTTTGTGTACATTGAGGAAGAAGAAGAGGCAAGTAACAGACTTGCACCTAATGTCGAGTCTCAGGTAAGAAATGTCGAGCAACAGATAGATTCTACCGAGCATCAGGAAAATAGTGTCGAAAGAGAACAAGAACATGCTAAGCTACAAGAAAATGCTGTTGAATATCAGGAAGAGGTTGTCAAGCATTTAGAAGTTGAATCTAACAATCTTGTTGAGGAACATGATGAAATAGAGGAGAGAGGAGCTTAACCTATTTTGGAAAAATATGTAAGAAGACATCACAAGCCTAAACAGATAATTAGAGACAAAAATATTGGAATTCAGACCAGAAGTAAGACTAAGGATCGAACATGCCTACTGTGTGAATTTGAACCCAAGTCAACTAGAGAGGAATTGGAGAATGAAGACTGGATACAAGCAATGAATGAAGAGATTGACCAGATTGAGAAGAATGATACTTGGACTCTGGTGTCGAGACCTGAAAACAAAAATGTTATAGGAACAAAGTGGGTGTTTCGGAATAAGATGAATGAAAATGGTGAAATCACTAGGAACAAAGCTAGGCTGGTATGCAAAGGCTACGCACAAGAAGAAGGAATAGATTATGGGGAGACATTTTCCCCTATAGCTAGATTGGAAGGAGTAAGAACTCTGCTTGCATATGCTTCTTATAAAGATTTCAAGGTATATCAAATGGATGTCAAGTCTACATTTTTTAATGGTATACTAGAAGAAGAAGTTTACATAGAATAGCCAGAAGATTTTATTGATCCAAACAGAAGACACATGGTGTGCAAACTAAACAAAGCACTATATGGATTAAATCAAGCTCCCAAAGCATGGTATGAGAGGTTGCACAACTACTTGATACAGATTGGATTTTCAAAAACAAATGACATAAGCAATCTGTACATGAAGGATGAAGAAGGTAAAGGTATCCTGTTGGCAAAAAAATTTGTGGATGACATTATTTTTGGTGGACAAGATGCATTGTGTAAAAGATTTTCAAATGAAATGCAAACTGAATTTGAAATGAGTATGTTTGGTGAGATCAAATTCTTTGTTTGTTTACAATTATATCAGAGGAAGAATGGAATTTTCATTACAAAGTCTAAGTATGTTAATGAAATACTGAAAACTTTTGGGATGGAAGATGTTAAACCAGTGGGAACTCCTATGGCTACTGGACAAAATTTATCTAAGAATGATGATGTTGTAGAAGTGAATCAGACTTTGTACAGATCCATGATTGGAAAATTGCAGTATGTTGTACATAGTAGACCAGATATTACACTAACTGTTGTGATTGTGGCAAGATTCTCTACCAATCCTAAGGAAACACACATGATGGCTGTGAAAAGAATAATGAGATACTTGAAAGGAACTGCTGACTATGGTCTCTATTATAAGAAGGATGACAAATTTGAACTCAGAGTTTATACAGATGTTGATTGGGTAGGAAATGTAGATGACAGAAAGAGTACCAGTGGTGGACCTTTCTTTCTTGGATAGAGATTAGTCTCCTGGACAAGCAAGAAACAAAATTGCATTTCCCAATCTATTGCCGAGGTTGAGTATGTTGTTGATGCAGTAAACTATTCAAATTTGGTATGGATAAAACAATCATTGATAGGCGTGAAAGAAGAAATCATTGAACCTATTGTTATTTTCTGTGACAACACAAGTGCTATTAATATTTCTAAGAATCCAGTGATGCACACTAAGACCATGCACATTGCAATCAAGTATCACTACTTGAGAGAATTAGTACAGGATAAAGAAGTTTGAATGGAATATGTGAATAGAAAAGAACAATTAGTAGACATATTCACTAAATCTTTACCCAAAGAATCTCATGAGTATTTGAGAAGTCAATTAGGGGTCCTTCCCCTAACTGAGGCTACCTAGACAAGCTAGGAGCACTGCATCAAATGTGCTACAGTAGAAAATTTGGCAAATTGATGCAAAAGATTGTCACACTTTAGGGCTGGCCTAGAGTTGTGAAAAGAAGCAAACACAAGGAATTAGTCATAAGCAAGATGACAGAGGGAGAAACACTGAGCTGCATAGATATTATCTACATCTGATGGATGTATGTTTTAGTTGCTACTTTGGCTTTTTTGTCAAAGAGGGAGATGAACTGATATGATAACACATGAGACTGAAGCTAAGGATGATGAACTAAAATGAAGGATCAGGATAGAGGGAGATCTGAATAATTCTAACAATCATAGAAGTGAGGCTTATAGGATTCTGAATCAGAATGAAGCTAAGGATATTATAAATAATTCTCTGATGATCAGATAATTTTTTTTCAGATTGGTTGGTAATCCATGTGTTATTCAGGTGATATCATATGGTGTTGCCATCAACACCAAAGAGGGAGATTGTTGGAAACTGCAATTGAAACAATTGTTGTATGGTCATTGATGTCAAACCTTAACTAGTAAGATTGTTGCTACTTAGGAAAGTACTATATCTATTTGAGTGTTGCTAAGGGGATAGGCAAGGTTGGTAACAATAGCACCTAAGGAAAGGTTGAGTTATCTTGATACTACAAAGTGTACTTGACTATGTTGCACAATGATGAGATAATGTATTGTTTATACTAGTAAGACTGAAGACTAAACTAGTAGGCTTGACTAAGAAAAGAATGGAAAAATCATGTTTTAGCCGAGTAATGTTAGTGTCAACCGAGTCAATGTATGCCGAGAAAAATTATAGTGTTGACCAAACAATAGTTAATTGCCGAGGAAGATAGTGTAAGCTGAGGAAATATTTTTAGTAATGACTGAGCTTTCTACATGAAGACCAAGTAGTTGATCACAGTATTGACCGAGCATCAACAATTTTATATTTGAAGAGAATTTAATTTTGGAGCCGACATTGTTGAATTCTTGGATTAGGTAAAACATGTTAACTTTATTTATTGATTGTTTGAAAGCATTAAATGCACTATAAAACATTTTATTGTAAATTTTTAAAGAGATTTGAGATGATTCTAGAAAAGGAGTTGAAGAACATGAAGCGGGTAGATTCAACAAATTTGACCTAACCCTAAGATCTACAAATGAGATTGAGTGGCATAAGATGAGTTAACCTTATTGAGGAAAGTATAAAGGGAACCTGAGCATTTGGATATGGAAGTGCATGGGTGAACAGAGAATGCGGGAAGAACAAAAAAGTTTTATTGACTGAATAAGCAGAAAAGGCTGAAAGAGAATTGTGATGGTTGCTTGAAGAAAAGTTCCAAGCAGATCAAAGATGGAGATGGAAAAGTTTCGAAGTTAATAAACCAGCATTAGTGTATGGAATCAGATTTGATATTTGCAAAGTGAGTTGTATATTTTTCAAATAAATATTGCTGCTACTTTCTAACCATTGTAATAGTCAAAATCCTTTTAACAGAGGTTGACCTCACAGTCATATTTTAAATCCTTTAAACAAGGTTGCATTCTAATGGAGTGTATGTAAGTCCTATGAGAAGGCTCACTTTTAACAGGGTGATTGAAATCCTTTAAAAGGGTCACACCTGACAATGTGTATTGTAACCTTTGACAGGGTTGGCTTTTTACCGAGCTCACTTCAGAAGAGTGAAAATAATAGTAGCATGTTACAAAGTGGTTTTTCCCAAATTGGGTTTCCACTATAAATCTTGGTGTTAATACTTGTGTGAATGTTTTGGTTTGAACATTTCTATGTTTTACAAGTTAAGTTACAACTAGGTAGTGGACTGCATTGTTTATGTTTCTATTATTGAATCAGTGATGACCGAGTTTGTTTTGGTTATTGGATCTGATTTAAGGAAAAGTTTTTTGAGATTGTTTTATACATCAGGACTTGAGAACAACTAATTCACCCCCCCCTCCCCCCTCTTTGTTGTTCTAAATCATATTAACACAATACACCCCCCATGTAAGTCAATATTCTAAAGTCCTTGAATCCAAGCAAATGTAAGTCAATAACACCAAATATATCACTTAGAAGTCTTGTGAAGAGTCTTGGTGATTTTAAGCTTTTTGAAGCACTTTAGAAATATTGAATACATCATTGCTTGCCAACTATTTGATAGAGTCTTGGTGTTTTCCCCTATCTTTCCATGATCTCTTTTCTCAATGGGCTTTCAAAATGGTTCACCCAGACTTCTAGTTATTCTACACCTATATCCTTCCTCATCTCTGCTGGGGAATTTGGAAAGAGCGCAACAATCTCATTTTCCATGATTGCTCCTCTCCCCCTAAAATAATTTTTGAAAAAATCCAACATGTTGTTAAGGAAAAATATTTCTATTGTGGAAGAACTAACCATCTTGTAGGAAAGGCTTGGGAAGCAACACAGGAGGAAAGATAGAACTGTATCTAGAGCTACCCTCTGACTGGTTGGGTGAAAGCCAACTTCGATGGAACTTCCAAAGAGAACACTGGCCAATCTTGTAGTGGAGGAATAATCAGAAATAGCTTTGGTTTTGGCCTTGCAGCTGTCATTTTACCTCTGCGCTCTCAATCCAACCACTTTATTGAAGCTTCTGCAGCTCTTCAAGTCACCAAACTTGCCTAGGAAATCAGGTTCAAGAAGCTCTGGCTTGAAGGTGACTCAATGAACATTATCAATGGCTTAAACCTCATTCACTCTCCATCTTGGGTGATATCCAATATGATCAAAGAAACCCACTCAATTCTAAATTCTTTTGAAAAGGTGTACATTTCTCATGTGTACAGAGAAGGCAATAGTGTTGTTGATTGGTTTGCCAACCTAGCTGTCATGAAGGATGCTAAGAGGATTTGGAAAAAAGGTGAAGACTTCCCAAGTGAAGTGAAGGATCTCCTTGACAAGGAAAGACTCCAAAGTATCGAGGGAATCATAAAATTTGATTAGTTCTATTTTGTTGTGGCTTCTTAGTCTTAGACCGGCTTGTGGCCTATTTCATAGTTGTCTTGCTCAAACTGCTTAATTTACTTTTGTTCACCTCTCTTTTATGGCTGTGGGTTTCAAGAACCTTGTAAAACCTATTTTACTTAATCAAAAACTATTTAACAGAGCCTAGGAAATCATTAGTTCTTCAAGACAAAGATTTTTTGCACACCAAGCACTGTACAGGAACAATGAATAAAAGGATTGAAATTCTTTGATTTTAAGACTTCAAAACAATATAATCAGTACATGGAATGATCAAAACTTATAATATCAATCAATGAATGCTTTTCCTATCAATGTTGCATTGAATAGATATTTTAATAATATAAACACCAGACTGTGTCTTCATGAGAAGATCACATTGAATAATACACCCCCCATCCGACCATCCACACCCATCTACTCATGTCAAGATCTTGTGAATCCAAGAAAATTTAAGTCAATAACACCAAATATATCACTTAGAAGTCTTGTGAAGAGCCTTGGTGAGCTTAAGTGATATATTTGGTGTTATTTACTTACATTTTCTTGGATCAAGGACTTTAGAATATACTCCAAAAGTGATTATGTAATGAAGGAAGTGAGAGGGAAGGATCTTGATTTAGGTCAATGGATATTTCAACATGATTTTGGATAAGATCTTGACATGAGTGGAAGGGTGTGGATGGTGGGATGGGGTGTGTATTGGTGAAGAGTCTTGGTGAGTTTAATCCTTTTGAAGCACTTTAGAAATATTGAATACATCATTGCTTGCCAACTATTTGACAGAGCCTAGGAAATCATTGGTTCTTCAAGACAAAGATTGTTTGCATGCCAAGCACTATATAGGAACAGTCAATAAAAGGACTAAAATTCTTTGATTTTAAGACTTCAAAACAATAAATCAGTACATGGAATGATCAAAACTTATAATACCAATCAATGAATGATTTTCCTATCAATGTTGAATTGAATAGAGAGTTTAATAATATAAACACTAGACTATGTCTTCATGAGCAGAGAAGTGACTGTTTGTAAAGAATTAAAAGTTTATTGCTTGTTTGTAAAGAAAAAAAATATCAGTAATTGGTAGATTAAATGAAGATAATTACTAATAGATTAAGCATATTATTTCTATGCTTAATTTGATAATATATTTTATTTATTAAAAAAAAATTAAAATTTTTGGTCTCTTTTTTGACGGTCAAAAGAATATCTTATCGACGAGAATGATATATACTTGACGACTATTCTGACCACTTTTCATCACAATTTCGACCAAAAGTGTTTTGTAATTTTGACAAGAATGCTATACACTCAACAACTATTCCGACCATAAGACCTCACAATTTCAACCAACATTGGTTGCATAGATGTAAGGCATGGTCGATAATCCTTCCAGGTTGAATTGACTATTTCGACGATGGGTCCATCAATAATTCAACCACTATATATGTCATAATTGCAATGACTATTTTTTTTGTCATATAATCGATGAAAAAAATCTGATAATAGTTATGGTTGTTTGGTCGACCAAATGGCATCTAAAAATTGACTAATACTCGTCGAAAAACAAGCTAAAATTTACTAGTAGGTGTTGGCCAATCCATGATAGCTTTAATATTTGATGGGTCAACTATGATCCCATCTTCTAATATCACATGAGAAAGATAGTAATCCTATGAACTAAAGAAGGCACACTTTGACAAGCTATCAAACAAATGATTATCCCTCAAGCACTGAAAAACCTATCTTGGACACCCCTCATGCTCTTGGTCATCTAGAGAGTAGATCAAAATATCATCTAGGAACACCACCACAAATCTATCTAAGAATGGGTGAAATACTCCATTCATGAGACTCATGAATATAGATGGAGCATTCATGAGTCCAAAAGGAACCACGGTGAACTCATAGTAGCCATATCATGTACAGAATGCATTCTTGTGGATGTCACTCTCTACAATTCTCAATTGATGGTACCCTGACTTTAAATAAATCTTAGAGAATACATAGGCACCCTAATGTTGATTGAAAAAATCATCAATCCTAGGAAGTGAATACTAATTCTTAATAGTCACTTTATCCATCTATCGGTAATCCATGCACAACCTAAGAGATCTATCCTTCTTCTTAACAAAGATGATAGGTGCACCCCATGGTGACACACTATGATAAATACGCCCTTTCTCCAAGAGCTCCTCTAACTAAACCTTGAGCTCATTAAGCTCATGGGTAGTCATCATGTAAGGTGATTGAGATATAGGCTCTTCTCCTAATACAAGGTCAATATGAAAATCCACTTCTCTAGGTGGTGACATACCAAGTAGCTCTAAAGGAAATACATCTACAAAATGGGATGGTCATTGAGGGAAGGCTCATCCACCTCCTCCTCTTTGTCACTGATACTGATAGTGAACAACTAGCTTCCCTTTTGTATGCACCACTTAAGTTGCATAGAAGAAATCACACGAAGGGATATGGGCCTCTAAACCCTTGAAATCACTAAGGACACACCAAAATCATCCACACACTCAACTCTCTTATGCCTATAATCCCTCTTGGCATTGTGGGAATAAATCCAATCCATGCCAAGAACAACATCATAGGATCTGAGTGGTGTTCATGTCCCCTATCTATATCTAATATCCTCTCACCAAGGAACTAAGTAACACCCTAACACCCAAGGATAACTCAACCTCCCAACTCACATCCTGCCTAGCTACCACTAGCCCATAATGCTCCACTATAAAAGGAGTAATAAAAGAATCAGTAGCTCCTGAATCAAAGAGAATGGAAATGATACTACCTCCAATCCTACCTGTGGCCTCAATAAATATGGCCTGGTGCTTATCTTAGTGGTTATCAACCTTTGCAAATACTCAGTGAGATCTCCCCATGTCTCCCACTATAGGTGCTGAAGTGGTTTCCCTCTGACTGCCAGCTGGACGAACTGACAAACAATCTCTAGCAATGTGTCCCATAACACCACAAGTGTAATATGGGCCTTGTGCTTGATTTTGGATCCCCTATGGCCTGGACTATTTATGTCCTCCTTTCATGTTAGATCCACTAAATCCACCTCTAGAAGACTACTGAGTCCTAGTTGGAGGTGCATACTGCGTCTGTGATCTATGATCTCATTGAGGACCCTATGGTTGTGATTGTTTGGGCTTGGATCCATGTTGACCTTGAGGATGCCTATGTCTCTGACTCTGTTATGAATTCTACTACTACTATGGATGAGGGGCTCTAAAGGATCCCAATGAATGTCTTTGATTCCCTTTCCAATGGGATCTCTAAAAACTAGAAGACTGAGGTGCAGGATTATGGTTCTAAGACCTATCCCATGCATCATGAGATCTATTATGGATCTCCTTGACTATCACGGCCCTCTCTATAGTGTATTGTAGATCTCCTAGAGGTACCATGTGCACTCTATCATAAATAGTGTGGTTCAACCCCTTAATAAACTAGTTGACCTGTAGTTTCTCATCCTTCATATAATCAACATATGGAAGGAGCTCAAGAAACTTGCTCTCATAATTAGCCACTCTAAGACCCCTCTGATGAAGGTCATGAAACTCATCAATCTAGCATTGTCTAAAGTTCTCTAACATGTATTTGGCTCTGAACCTCTCTAAAAAATTCTCCCATGAGAGGGTATCTATAACCAAGTGGTTCTTGTACTCCTATTGCCTCCACCATGTAGAAGTAGTCCCTCTCAACATATGCACTGCAAAGTGTGTCTTTAGGTTTCTCTCATAGGGACGCAACCCAAAGTAATGCTCAAGGCTCAAGAGCCATGCCTCAACCTCAATCCCATCTGTAGATCCTGTGAATGGTGGTAGTTGAAGGTGAAGAAGCTCCCTAATCCAATCCCCTACATTACGGGGCACTCTCTGCACTACCTCAGGTCATGGCTTTGGCATGTGAACTGACTCACCCTCATGATCTTCTTGTCCCTCAACATTTCTAGGAGGAGGGATCCTACTCCACTTTTGGACCTCAGTTTGCTGACCCCCTAAAGGTAATCTATCCATGATAACACCAGTGAGATTCTAAAGTGCATTCAGAATGTCCTAGTTGGGATTATGTGGCAGTGCGGAGGGGTCTCTTCTCACCACCTACTCCCTTTGTTATCTTCTCAATATCCTCATCTATCACACGAGAAACCTTAGCACTCACCCATGTCAATGACCATTATGCATGACTGGAGGCATCCTACACCAAGGTAAAAATAAGAGATGAGTTGAAAACGCAATGGGTTTAGGTTCCTAGAGTGAACTGTACTCTGATACCAAAATGTCATGCCCAAAAATTAGGGCAAAATACACACAACAATTTTTTTTAAATCGCAAAAGATAAAAAAGGTAACACACTAAGGAACACTCAACATGAATGAAACGCATAACCCAACATAGGTTAACTCTCAAGAGGTATCATGGCATGTGTTGGCTTGTCAACATCCCTTGATTTTTAACTGCATTAGTTAATTTGAAACCCTAACAGGGTTCAAACCAAATGATTAATAAAAAGAGATAAATCAAAAGGAAAAATAAAACTTGGATGATAATATAAAGTCAAAGATTGGGTCAACACACTGTTATGTATGTGGAGCCTAATCAGACTTATCCATGGGGTCAAGGGGTAGAGCCCCTGATGGCCATCTATTTTAATAATATTGTAATGTATCGGCCATCTATTTTTCTATTAGTCAGAGTATTTTTGCCCTAATTTCGTTATGTCAAAAATACTTGTAAAAAGGCTTAGGGTTTTGAGATTCATTATATGAGGGATTATTGTAGCTTCCTGTGGCAGTATTGAGTTACAGGTTTCAGATTGTAATTGTTGGATAATAATAAAGATATTGGACTCACTGTTGGTGGACGTAGCCCAAGGATTGGGTGAACCACATTAAATTCTGTGTTATTGTGTTCTCTCTTGTTTGTTAATATTTGCATTTTCTGCTTATTATATTAACACACACCAAAAAAAGATTTAATTAAAATAATGATTAATTCAAATGCAATAGTAACCCTAATGGTTCCTATTGTGAACCAGGTTACTAACTAGGATAGAAAATGCAAAACAACATCAAACAATTAAAATGATAAAATAAGGCCAAGAAAATTACCCTACGTGAAACCTACGATTATAAAATATTACCCATTAAAATATTAATGTTCAAATATTTTATTACAAAATATTATATTTTTACTTAAAACATAAAGTCATCAAGGTTTATTAATTAATTTGAATTATAATTAAAGGCATTAAAATAGCCATATAAAACATTAATATTAAATTTAACATTAATGCAAAGGGAGAAATACTTATCTAAGTCGCATCTTGGACATTAGATAATCTCACCTAAAAATAACCCATTAATTATTAAAATAATGTAAACAAATTAAATATTAAGTTTTTACCACCAACATTATATGAAAAATAAAATTAATGCTCAATTAAAAATAAACAATAAATTTTAAAAATGGAAATTATTAGATCTCAAAAATAATATTAAAATGATAAAGGTCTAATGAATAATATTTCAACATTATTAAATTTAAATAAATTAAAAACAGTCATCCAATAGCTAATTATTAAAATCCCAATGATTAATAAAAGAAATATTTTATAAAATCTCAAAAAAATAGAAAAATAATAATAATAACAGAATTCAATAAAGTTACTGTGAGAAGTCAACAGTCATTAAATAAAATAATCAGAGATTATAATTCTAAACAGAATTAAATGAAAAATATAATTAATAAATTCAAATTTTGGAAATGGCTCCAAAGGCCAGCCCTAACCCTAATTTCAAAATTAGGGTTAGACCTAAAAAAACATGATCCAAACCCTAATTTCTTCATTTTGTCATTGCAGGTTTGGGCATGGAGCAAAGGTGAATAAAATTCAAGTTTTGTATACACACAAGTATACATGTGTGATACATACCCAAGTGTGTATATATGCTATCAAGAATCAATAAAGAAGTGATTCAAAAATTTACAAAGAGATCTACAATAAGCTTCAACAACAAAATCCATCAAGGTAAAAAGATAGGTTTTTTTATTCCTCAATATTTTGTTGTAGATTTATTATTTAAGACAGTAAAAGAAATGTTATTCCATTTTTTTCTCTTAGAAAAATCTTTGTTTTTCTATTACAATCTATCTATATTTTTTTGTTTAAGTCTACTATTGCTACACGTTTAATTTTTCTTTTATATAACAGTGAAGTGAAGCTTTAAATTTCTTTATTTTTATAAAGTACATATAAACTAAATTTTTCTTTTAAATCATCGTAGGGAAGGGTTGCACATAGCCTCACGGGGTATGAGAAGGCTTGGTTGTATGCACCCTTGTGGATTGTGGAGGCTTCTACCACTGCACCCACTGGGTGGCAGAAGGCAAGCTCACCGCATCCCAAATGGTGGTGGGAGCTCTACCCACCGCACCCCAATGGATGGCAGGAGGCAGGCCTACCACTCCCAAAAAGGCGACGCAATGGTTGTGACCACTGATTCACTTTGGGAATGTGGTGCGGACACAGGCGCCCCCATAAATTGCATATCGGTTAGTTTTTTTAACTTAGTTTTATTAAAAAAATTGAACTCTTTTTTTATTATATAATTTTATTTTTTTAATATGAATATATATTTATGTATATATATTCAACATAAAGAGGGCAATGAAAAGTAAGTGTATATCTATCATAAGTATATACACATTATATATATATATACTTCCTTGAAGTAAAATAAGAAAGAGATGTAATACTAAGTCTATTCTTTTTTAAAAAAATCAACATAGAAATGTATTTAAATAAGGTATATACATCTACAGTATATATACATAGCTGTATATACAAGACTTTAAAAAAAAACTAACATGATATTAAAATGAAATTTTTTCTAACAATGGCAAGTAGAAGAGTATGTTTACAAACTAATTTTTCTTTCTAATGAATGTATAAAGTAACCATTGTCTACATAGGAAGAGACATTCATTCATAAAGGAAATCTAACTTTTCTTTGCAAATGGAAAAACAAAACCAACAAGTTATTTTGCATTCAAAAGCATAAGAAATCATTTTTTTTACATTCTCTTTTCCTTTTGAAATACATAGAAAAATGGAGAAACTTTACACATTCAAATACAAATATTTTACAAGCATGTTAAATACATTTAGACATTTACATGGCCTTTAATCTGCTAATCTTTTTTTTACACATGGTTTTTAGCCCTTTTACAATATAAAAATCTGCAACTAAGAAATGACATAAATCATTTTTCTTCAATAAAATCAAAAATTCCTTCATTTAGAAATCTACAAATAAAAAACCACTTTGACCATGGAGGCTCACCTCCCAATCTAGGCCATTACATGGCCACCCCTGAGCTTGGGGAAATAAAGATGGATGCAGCACACACATGCTTAAACTTTCATACACGTACAAAAACCAGCAAATATATTTTTACACAAAATTCTCTTTCCCATGGATTTTCACATTGGATCACCTCGAACCCATAAGAGGGGTGAAGGTAGAAATGTACCCAAGTAAGAGAAGCCATAAAAGTAGTACCATACCGTCAACAAGACCCAAAACAATACACTATTGTCTTCACAAGGCCATCACAAGAATCACCATTCCTTCAATTTTCACATACAAAAGTAACATCTCTTATGGCCCCCAAATAAGTAGATCAAAATGATGGTAACATGGTGCCCATACATCTGTGTCATATCCCCTTCTTCCATGAGGAAGGACTACACTATTTGGGCATTCCCAACTAAAAACCCTTCACCCTCAAGGCTCTCTTCCCTCCCAAGAGTGAGTTTAGCATTGCACACCCCAAAAAAATAAGAAAACAAAAATAAAACCAGCAAAATAAACTATACAAGAAGCATGAGAGACAAGCTTGAAGCTCCACAAAAAACACATACTAACACAACACAAAAATCTGCATAAAAATACATGAAGAGAAAACAAGCCTTCCATGAAAGGAGCACCAACCTTGCTCCAAGCTATGGAAAATGATATTTGAGTAGAGATCTCTTTCTACAAGTCTTCCTTTGCTAAGCCCACCAAAACCTGCTAAGTTCACTAGAAGTCTCCAAAATTGGAGAGTGGACAATCAACCTACCAAATTCCTCTCCATCCCACTAAAAGGAAAACCCTGCATAACATCCTACCTAACCTCAAAGGTGATTGGACACACTATCCAAGGGTTCTTTCTCCAACAAGAGGGAAATTAAAATTTTCAAGTGAGGAATACATGGCTCACTTCCCAAATTCGTCACATTCTAAAAAGGCATTTTTAGAAGAGGCAAAAATGGGACAAAATCATCTTATTGGTCAAAATTTGACCCCCAACCCAAAGTGCACCTATGGGGTTATCTTATTTTAACCCTAACTAACCCCTAGGGCTACATCTAACCCCTCAAAATTCCACTAAGAGTTGACCTATAAAAATTTAAAATAAGATTCTCTCCCAAGACTCAACAACCAGGATACCTAACCTTGGGAAACTACAAGGTGACTCAAAGGTGTGAAACAACTAATAAACAATTGACTTGGCAATGAAAACTCACTTACACATGTCAATTGACACCACATAAAGTCACAACACATCACTACAAATGGCATGCCAAGTATACATAAATATAAAATAGAATAAACACAACTTTAATAATACACAAACTAATCCAGGGGCATTCTAGGGTAATTGGTAAATCTACATGGTGTTGTGTTGAACTGTTTCTGTGTTACTTGGTTGCAGCTTTAACTGAGGATCTCAGTCATTGAAGGAGGCTTGGTCACTAAAGGAACTCAATAAACTCTAGCATTCGGCAAAACTTGTAGTTGGTGATGCTTGTGGTGCTCAGTCAACATACTTGCTCAGCGATGCCTAGTCGGCTTAGTTGTTTTGCTAGCGCTTGGTAGTTCTAGCTTACTGACTGGAGTTCTTGGAGATTTGGTTGCATGAATTGGTGTATTTAATGTTGGTATCTTGTGTTGTATTCTCCTATGTGGATCTAGAGGCCGACATGGAGAATTAATTATTTGTAAGGCTATTTGAGAGTCGATTGTTGTTGCATTTAATATATGTTTATAGTAGAAGCTGACTTGGATAAGGAGTTAATTGTTTCTTCTAGCCAAATTTTGGTTGAAGAAATGTATTTAAGGAGTGTTTAGGTATTTGTTTAGGAGATAACAAAGTCAGTGAAGGACAAGGATAGTAATTGGATCCTGTGTGATCTTGAAGATCATATTGTTTGTCTGATATTTGTAGAAGTAGAGCTAGTGGTTTGCATGCTTGGAGACAAGGAGATTGTTTGGTGGCTTGTGAGCTCAAGTTTAGATCTGCCTTAGTGTTTCAGCTAGTTACTGATGTGCTACAAAGTTGGCCTAGCTAGAGGATTATAGAATTACTGTTGTGATTGATTGTATTTGACCCTAACCTAGAAGGCCTTATAGTCGGGCATGTTGAATGAAATTCTATTTTGAAGCATTATATTGTTGTTTTTCCACTGTTGTTGTTGTTATTATTATTGCTGGTGTAGATTTGGACTATCCATCCTGGGATTTTTTGTTCTGCCCTGCATCAGGTGGTATCAGAACTTGAAGTTCTTGAGTGTGTAAACAGACCACCGAGTTGAGGCAGTTTGCACCAGGACCTTGGTTTGGTGATTTTTTTCCTTGGGTTTTTGAAGATCTTGAAGAAGCCTCCAAGAAGATTGGACCCTAGGGCAATTGCAAATCTTTTTGATGTTGTAGAATCGAAGATTACGGAGAAGGTTCAAGTAGATTTTAGATATGAGATGGAATTGATGAAGAATGACATGATTATTGAGATCATGAGGGCTATTGCTGGTATGCTGAGGAATCTTAGTACTGAGGATGGCTATGAGGAATTTTTTGAAGACTTCAAAGCTACTTGATCTAGTGGAAATGATAGAACCGATCAAAGGGATAGATTTGGTGAAAATAGAACTAGTCGGTTGCATAGTTCTAGAGCTCGATTAAGTACTAATTACTGAATGGAAGTTTCTAACTTCTTTGGTACTTTGAGACTTAAGGACTTGAATGATTGGATTGGTGAGTTAGAAGATTTCTTTGAGCTTGAAGAAATTGACAATCCTCTTAGAGTAAGATAGGCACAAACTAAGTTGAAAGGGCATGCTACTCTTTGGTGGAAAGAATTGCAAAGAGATAGAGAAGATGAAGGTGAAATGAAGATCAATCATTGGAGGTTGATGGTGACTAAGTTGAAAGCTAAGTTCATACCTTCTGACTATGAACAAGTGACTTGTTTAAGAAGTTGCAGAACTTGAAGCAGGAATATTTGAGTGTGGAAGACTATACCGAGGAGTTTTATAAGTTGACTATTTGGTCTAGACACAAAGAACTTGGTAAGGAAAAAGTAGCTCGGTATGTGAATGGTTTGAGATTCAATATTTAGGATGAGCATCATATGCTAAAGATTGATTTGGTTGAGGATGCTTATCACTATGCTCTGAAGGTAGAAGATAAGTTAAAGAGGAGACATGGTAATTCCTGAGGGAAGGAGAAGCTTGATCACTTAGTGAAGGATAAACCAACTGCTAAAGATGAACCGAAGCCTATTGAGCCGAGAAAAAGGATAGGTGGGGTTATCTTTAAGGGTACTTGTTATAATTATGGTGAAGAAGGACATAGATCTTTTGAATGTTTTCATAAGAATCTCGATAATAGAAGGAATGTTGTGGTGAATGAGAACATATTGAATGAGCCTGAGGTAGAATCAGAAAACTTGCTGGTTCAAAGAACATTGCTCGGTACTAAGGTAGAACCTTGTCAGAGGAGTAATTTGTTCAGAACTCGGTGCAAGTCAGGAGGTAAACTTTGTGATGTGATTGTAGATAGTGGTAGTACTGATAACCTTGTAGCTGAGGAGATGGTTCAGAAACTTAGTTTGAAGAGATTGAGACATCCTTATCCTTATAGGATTGGTTGGTTGCAAGATGTTCATGCTTTGGAAGTGAGAGAGCAATGTCTTTTTTATTTTCAGATTGGCCAGTATAAGGATCAAGTGTTGTGTGATATTGTGAACATGAGTAGTTGTCACATATTTCTTGGTAAACCTTGGCAGTATGATTGCAGAGCTATGCATGATTGTGTCAACAATGTATTTACGGTTGGGAAGAATGACTGGAAGTTTTCCCTTATGCCTTTGATGGATACAGCACTTGGTAGGAGAAACCTGAGCTTTGGGAGCTAAGATGAGTTGAAGGATGTTGAAAGGACTGATGATCAGTATGGAGAAAATAATAGTGTGTTGTCCATGAAAGACTTGAAAAGATAGAAAAAGCAAAAGTGGAAGAGTATGCAAGGTGAAGACTCGAAGGACTTATATGTGAGGAACCAATTCGGGGTTTAGGTGTTGAATCCTAGAAGATGTTCTCTCATCCTTTGAGAACATCTTTTCAAACCTGGGGTGTCTAATTCAGGGGAATTCAAGGGTAGTTGGTAAATCTACATGGTTGTGTGTTGAAGTGGTTCTGTGTTACTTGGTTGCAGCTTTGACCAAGGATCTCGGTCATTGAAGGAGGCTCATTTCCTGAAGGAACTCAGTAAAATTTGGCTCTCGGTAGAACTTGTACTTGGTGATGCTTGTTGTGCTTGGTTGATGTACTTGCTCAGTGATGCCTAGTTGGCTCGGTTGTTTTGTTGGCGCTCGGTAGTTCTTGCTTACCGACTAGATTTCTTGGAGATTTGGTTGGCCGACTTGGTGTATTTAATGTTAGTAGCTTGTGTTGTATTCTCCTATGTGGATCTAAAGGCTGATGTGGAAAATTAATTATTTATAAGGCTATTTGAGAGTCAACTATTATTGCATTTAATATATGTTTGTAGTAGAAGTCGACTTGGATAAGGAGTTAATTGTTTCTTCCATCCAACTTGTGGTTGAAGAAATGTATTTAAGGAGTGTCTAGGTAGTTGTTTAAGAGATAGAAAAGTAAGTGAAGGACAAGGATAGTAATTGGATCATGTGTGATCTTGAAGATCAGATTGTTTTTTTGATATTTGTAGTAGCAGAGCTAGTGGTTTGCATCCTTGGAGACAAGGATATTTCTCGATGGCTTGCGAGCTCAAGTTTAGATTTGCCTTAGTGTTTCCACTAGTTGCTAATGTGCTATAGAGATGGACTAGCTAGAGGATTGCAAAATTAATATTGTGATTAATTGTATTTGGCCCTAACCTAGAAGGCCTTACAGTCAGGCATGTTGAATGAAATTCTATTTTGAATAATTATATTGGTGTGTTTCCATTGTTATTGTTATTGTTGTTGCTGGTGTAGATTTGGACTATCCATCCTGGGATTTTCTATTCTGCCCTGCATCGCAAACATTACTTTACAACATTAATACATAACAATAAGGTTATTTCTCCCTTTGGAGTTAACCTTTGCTTTACAATATTTTCACATGCATCCATCTTTAATTTCCCCTCATCTTAATTCCATGGTCAATTTCTTACACACTAGATGAAAATATCAGTAGCTCATGAAAGATCAAATGACACATACACACACACACACACATATATACATCATTAATAATCACATAAAAATACATTTTATAGTCTAACTTCATCTACAAAACATCTCATTAAATTCACTTAATCACAAGAATGCATTTCTTAATTTCTAACAAGTTATTTCAAGAACACATATATATCAAATAACCTAACTCACTAACTAGGTTCATGTCACATAAATATTTCTTGCATCAACATGAAACTAAAGCATAATACTCAGAATAAAATAATTCCTCAAATACCATATCATCAAGACTTGAAAATCAAAGCATGGAAATATATCCTAAATCATCATCCACATAATCATAGATCATCACATAGTATCAAAAATATGAAATCCATGTCCAAATAGTCTAACATATCAAAATAATGTATCATCGTGATAATCATAAGATGGAAAAAGTCTTCTATAAAATGATGGTACTGGGTGAGGCCTCACAGAAAGCATGTCTAGCAGTGGTTTTTCATCAAAAAAAATTAGACACTATATTTTATCACACAAGGTGAAGCTAATTGTAAAAATAGATCCACTCAAGTATTTGTTGAATAGAGAAACATTTACAAGAAGATTACCAAAGTGGGTCCTGATATTGAGTGAGTTTGATAATGATTACATTGATAAGAAAGCAATAAATGTACAAGTGATAGAAGATCATCTTGTCGATGCACCCCTGATAGGTGAAAAACCACTACATATTGAGTTTCTTTATGAAGCAATCATGCATCTAACTAAACAACCATGGAAGATGTACTTTGATGACTCTTTTACATGATAAGGGTTAGGAGTTGGATGCCTATTCATTACACATCAGGGATCTAAGATACCAAGGGCTTATAAGATGATTTTTCCTTTTACAAACAACATTGTAGAATATGAAGCCTCAGTCAATGGTTTGAATCTTTCTATAGAATGGAAATTTGTGGAGTTGGACATCTATGGAGATTCACAACCAATAATCAACCAAGTTAATGATTACTACCAAATAAAAGATGATAAAATGGTGCCTTACAAGAATATGGTTGATGACATCAAGTAATAATTTGTGTAAATCACATTTGAGCAAATACCAAGGTCAAGAAATAAAGCTTTTGATGTGATGGGTACTTTAGCATCCATGTTACAACTAGAGGAACATCAATTTTTCTATGGTTTCCTAGTGGAAGAATTACCCTTCCCATCCTATGATTCTCTCAATTCCCAAATTAAATGTGTTATTGAACCCCAAATACCATCATGTTATGCCCATATTTATTTTTATCTCAACGACCAAAATTTTCCCAAAAATTATTCAAAAAAAAGAGAAAAGATGCCTAATAAGAATAGCATCCCACTATTTAATCATTGTTAATGACTTGTATAGACATTCTCTTGATAGAACATTACTTATATGTTTATAATGTGAAGATTAGAATCATGCATTAAAAGAGGTCCACGAAGGTGTGTGTGGATCTCACTCGAATGAATTTTCATTAGAAAAGAAACTTCTCAGGGTGGGATACTATTGGCCCACAATAGAGAAAGATGTTATTCACAATGATAAAATATGAAAGATGTGAGGCCTCACCCCGACCCATCATAGCACTCCTAATTAGTCTACATTTTGATACTTCATGATTTGATACATTGATACACCTTTTGATTATCCTGACAGAGACTCGAGATATTATGTGGACTACATTCTGATGTGGATTAGAACCTAGAATATGTCATTGATTTTGATTATGCATGTTTAGTTATGTGAATTGATGAAAAGACTTTATCATGATTAGATTTGATAATTTCATGGATGATATGTTATGATGTTTATGGAGTTATGATGTTTAAACATTATTGGATAAAAAATTCTAATTAGAATTGAATTCTGCATATTGATTTAGGTTGCTATTTATGAATTGAATATGTATATTTCATGTGATTTTATTACCTTGGACTATTGATTCTCGAGTTTAGTGTGTAGGAAAGAGAACCATGGAATTATTCAGAGAATCAAGGCTAAACATATGTGAATTGAGTAAGTCGAGGTTTAATCTGACATGGGATTGAAAACCTCATTGTAATGTGAACTTGTTGTAATTTGAATTGCATGTGTGTTATTATTTTAACTTCATGTTGCCAATTAGGACATGTCATAGTGGATGTGATGTGTATTTTGTTGGTGTCACTTGACACTTGTATTGAATATGTGGAAGATGACATGTCAATTAGGGCTTGTGAAGAACCTCCTAACCCCATATAATATTGTATTAAGTCTCACTTGCTTGTAGATGTCATGTAGGGATCACATCAAGTTGGGAACTCAAATTTGGACTTTAGGGGTACTTTAGAGGGGTCAAAAGTGATCCTAGGGTGTAGTTTTAGCCTAAATTAGCTAGCCCTAAGTAGGTACCTTGGGTTGGGGGTTAGTTTTTACCTATGGGAAATCCTAGAACATCATGATGGGCCTCCAAAAAGCCTACTTTTCAAAAGTGGCGAAAATGAAAGTGGCCACATGCATTCTAACTTGCCCCACACTCTTTTCCAAACCCACAATTAAGAGGGGAGACAATATGGAAGACTAAGGACAGGGTGTCATGTCCCAATTAATGCTAGTTGTTGAGTACATTTTAGAGGCCTTTTTAGTGGGATGGGAGAGACTTAGTGGGTGTTCACCCACTCTCTAATTTTTGAGACAATTAGGTTTGGAGGAGGAAAGTAAAAAGGGATTTGGGCTCTTCTCAAAGATCATTTTACCATAACACTTGTGAAGGTTGGTCTACTCATCGCCATGGAAGTTTTCTTGTTGTTTCCAATAGATTAGCATGTTGTTATTGTTCTCTCTTGCATATGGATTCTATGTTTTGTTGTGATATTGTGTTGTATGGGATGGGATTTGGGTTGAATTCATGTTTATGGTTTTATTTTTTGTTTGAATGGGGAAATTTTGTTCATGGGAGTAAGGCATTACTCACCCTTTGGGAAGGGAAGAAGTGGCCTTGGGTGAAGAGGTTAGTTGGGCTCTCCATTGGAGTGAGAGTCTCTTCTCTTGGAGAAGAGGAACAAATTCATGGGGTATGGGCACCATGAAGCCATTTGTTTCCTTGCATCTTTAGGATGTTGATAATGAAAGTTTTTGAATGGAGGTTTGAAAATATAGCCTTGAAGAGGCAATGAAATATTCAAGTTGAGAAAATGTAAATGCAATGGCATTCTCCTCATTAGAGAAGCCCACCTTCACCCTTCTCAATGAGTTTGGAAAACTCATTTGTGAAGCCTTGGGAGGGAGTTAATTGTTGTTTATGCATATGTGTATTGTTGTGAGCATTTTGTTGAGCATACCCATTTAGCCTTGGTCCTCCAAGCTTAGGGGTGGTCTCCTTGAGACCTTGGATGGGAGGTGAGCTTCCCATGGTTCTCCCCTTCATTTGCAGGTATTGATGTCAAGATCCATGTTGCTGAAGCTTTGAAGAAGTTCACTCTTTTTTGTGGTTGTGTGTAAGCACTTTATGATGTTGCATTGTTGATCCTTATAATGAGATTCTTCTCCTATTGCATATGCAATGTTTATTGAAAACCTTCTTCAAGTAATATGTGGAATGCTTCATTTCATGATGAAATAGTTCATCAAGGAAGGGAATATTGTATGTTAGTCATTTAAATGTGAAGACTTCTCCATCATGAAGAATATTTATTTGTATTTGAAGATATTACCATAATGAAAAGGATGAATCAATACTTTCATACCTATTGTATTCTATTTCTTGAAATAGTGAAGTTATTCTTTCTTTGTGAAATGATATCCAAAGTTGATAGGATAGGCAATGTAATAGTTTCAATAGCACATAAAATCTAGTTGATGTATGAATTTAGTAATCTCTCTAATGTTGATTGTAATTTTTCAAGTTCAATATATTCATTTTCTCTCTTTGAACAAAACTCTATTTCAATAGAACGACTCCCTAACCTTGGAAACCAATATTGCAATCTCTAATTTTTCTAAATTAAAGCATGATAACAATGAATAAATGAACATGTTAGAATTCTATGTAAAGATCACATATAACTAATATTCAAATCATAGTCTTCCTAGTGTAATGCACTAATTAAAATTATCAAATGCATTCAAATAGCTCTCCTATAGCAAGCAAATAAATCAATGTGGAAGAGCTATGGCCAAACTATACAAATGACACTTTTCAGATTTTAGAGCAAAAATGCTCTCTTGAATTTGTATGGAAGGGAAATAATTCTCCTTGACACAAAGAATATTCCCTTTCCAAGATGCTTTTCCTAATTAGAGTTACTATCCTAGCTTCTCTATTATAATGTGGTTATAAAAAAAAACTAATCCCCTAAATAATATAAGAATTATGAAACAAATGGCAAACATAACTTGCCTCACCACTTAAATTCTAGTGGGACCCATATTCTCCCTTACCACCTCACCCACTTGTGTAGGAAACAAGGGTGTGGGGCACTTTTAGGCATTCATTACACTCTGTCATATTATGACAACCTGCCTTGTCAAGAGGTCTCCTCCTTGGACCATTTTTACAAGTCTCCTTTATTACATTTGAAATGTAAAGCCTTGAGGTGGGCCCAAGACCTGACTTAAATCTGCACCCATGCATAAGTTACTTGGCTAGGTTAGTACCTGCTGACATGCCACCTAACCCTTCTCCCCATTCCATGTGAATTTTCCTTAGGCTAAGTTTTGACATGTTTTGGTGGGCCCCAAACCCCCATGTCACCATCAAATCACTCCCCTTGCATACTTTCAAAAGTTACCCATTTGCTGCATTGAAATGGGGAAAGCCTTGTGGTGGGACCCACAACTCCATCTCTTTTCCCACACTAGCTGGTCATGACTTAATGGTTGTTGCAGACATAAAGTTAATTCTTGTTTTGTTTTCTTGCAAGTCAGCCATTTCCTTAGCATACGAAATTCTATGCTTGGAATAAGGATAGGGTATGGTGGGCCCTCCAAATCTCAATGTCTTTAAAACTTGTTCTTTATACCTCTCATGATTTTTGAAAATCCCTTGAAGTCTTGTCTTTTTCTTGGGCTTTTCACCCACTTGGCACATGGGACCCATGTTGGGATAGGGCTAGTTAGTTTAGTAGGGTTAGTAGATTTTTTAACTAGGATTTATAGGTAGATTGTAGACTAATAAGATGGGAACATTTGTTCTAATTTATTTATTCTATGTAATTGTTTTAATTAGTATTTGTTAATAAATCTGCTCACACTATTAATTATTAGTGTTACTATTACTTAATTGTTAATAAGTTTAATTGGGATTAGTCATATGCTTTTAGATGTTAATTTTAGTTGTTAGTTATTAAATTTATTTTGGTGATTAATGAAATTGGTTATTAACAAATAGAATTATTGTTTAGACTTAAATAGTAATGAATCAAATTATTTAATTAATAGTTTTATTGGTTATATGTTCAAACTCATCTAGTAATAAAACTTCTTGTTAAACTAATAATCAATTTAATTAATGGTTAATTAGCTAATAGGATCTTCACTATTAATTAGTTAAAAGTCTAATGTGTTAGACTTATTCTTTTAAATCAACTTAATGTTATAGCTCATTGTATTTGATTTCTAAATGTTTAACACTAGAATATTATTACTAAATTAGTTAGTTCAAGTTAAATTATCGACTTGTCTTTGGTTAGTAGGACCATAGATTATCGAATCGATGAACCTTAAGTAATCTCATTCCTCTAGAAGGTATTTAGAAGATGGTAGTATAACTAATAGTCCTTTGCATGATTAGATAACATTGTATCCTAAATAAAACCAATAGGTCCATTTTCGAATGTTAATTGAAATTCAATCGTTAATTAAATTATCCCATGAACCCTCACCGCGGGATTAAATATCCTATAGTTAAACCGAACCCTATTCAAGAGCCATAACCTAGGTAGACATATTAATTGTGGGTGTAGTCTAATTGGGATTAATTAATTATCTAATGCTCTAGGTATCTTTGAATTGATCCTGAATGGAAATCCTAAGTGGAAACTGTACCCTCTAGGGTTTCGCTATCTGAACAAACTTAACACTAGGTTGTGACCCGCTTAACTATAGATAACGTATCCTTATTCTTGAATGTTATTCTCTATCATCTGAACCTTTAAAAAAGAAAAAAAATTGTTGCATTTTTATTAGGTAAATTTTGTGCATGACAAAAGAAATGTCAAGTCCATGGAAACCTTATACATGCTCCAGCTACAGAGTTAATTCCTTTCATCACACATTGGCCATTTAAACAATGGGCCTTTGATCTGGTAGGACAAATTTATCCGAGTTCATCCAATGAACATAATTATATTATCACAGCTATTGAATATTTTATGAAGTGGGATGAACTAGTTCCATTGACCATTGCTACATGAAAACAAGTCTTAGTGTTTATCCTTAACTACATCAATGTAGGTATGGGGTAACCTCATCAATTGTAACTCACAATGGAGGGAAATTTAAAAATAAAGATATGGATGACTTATGTCTACACTTCAAGATCGCATAGCACTGTCCCTTAATCTATTACCCTCAAGGTAACGGACAAGCTAAAGAATCAAATAAGAAAATCCTAAAAATCCTACATAAAATAGTAAGAAAATTAGGGAGAGACTAGCACTTGCAGATCAATCCATCATTATGGGCTTATCACACCAGCATTAGAACACCAACAAGAGAAACTCCTTTCATACTTGTCTATGGGTTAGAGGCAGTGTTACCAATTTAAGTTGAGATTCCATCACTGAGAGTTTCTTTTAAAAATCTAGTCACTAATGAGGACTGTAGAATATCATGTCTACAAAAACTTGAATTGCTAGATGAATGTAGACAAAGGGTGTTTGATGATCTTAAAGTCTAGCAGCAAAGAATGTCCAGAGGATACAATAAAAAAGTGAAACCAAGAACATTTCAGGTAGGAGACCTTATTCTAAGAGAAAATCCAAAGGATCAACAACACAGAGAGAAAAAGTGGAAATTTAAACCCAATTGGTTGGGTCCCTTTGTTATCACAACTTCCTATGGATCAGGTGCCTATCTAGTGGCTACACCTAAAAGAGATGTCCTATCATATCCAATCAACAGTGTCCACCTAAAATAATTTTATGCCTAACAATCTTGAGGGAGCACCTGTACACCAAAAATTTATCCTGAAGAAATCCAAAAATAGTGAAAAATGATCTTGAAGAAAAGAAAGATTAGTAGAAAAGTAGAAAATCCAAAAAAAAACATTGGAAAAAGTCTTGAAAAAATGATCATCTTGGTGAAAAATTGGAAAAGAGGTGCCTTGATGAATCGAACAAAAAAAGTTAAAAATACAAAAAATAGAAATATAAAAATTACAACAAAAAGGAAAAGGAAAAAAAAGGGTTCCTTGGTGAAAACCTGGTAAATAGGTGTCTTGGTAGAAAATAAAAATTTTCCAAGTGGTGAACACGTCGTAGACAGGTGCTACTTGTAATCAATGCTCCATCTATCAATACAATGCTTGGCTATCTGACTTTCTTAAATATATCCTTTAGTCACTTTCATGACACCAAACATGTCCTGATCTATTCAAGCATCTTATCTTCCTTGCTTGGAATCTATCTATACCTGACTCCTAGGATAGTCTCTTCTCATTGGGGGCACCATTCTTAACAATTTTGATAGTCAAGTCATCATGTCAGTAGTGGGTTGGTCCACCAGGATATGTCAGTCAACCTAGGTTTTTTTCTAGGGAAATCTTCCACTAACATCAACATAATGTTTCTTAACACTAACCTAATAAACTTTCACTATCACAAAAAGGGTGTTTCTCAACACCACCTAATTAACATAGACATAAAACTAGTATTTTTCAACACTTATCAGGCCATAATATGGAATGAACCTAATAAAAAGTGTCTATGAACACCATGCACACCCAAGAAAACATCTTTTCACATTCATAAAACACATCACATAAACCTAAAAATGCTTATGTTATGAAAATGATGTCCTTTTAGTAACTCGATGATGTCCTCGGACTAGAGAAGCATGACTAGGAAATTTGACTATTGTTTGCATAATATCTTTTTAAATTGATGATTTTCACTTATCATAACTCTTGAGTAACTCAAAGATGTCAAAATGACTAGAGAAGGAACGACTAGGGGCATGATTTTTTATTTGTTTTATTCTTGTGGTGATTGATCCAATGATCTTGAAATTTCACATAAACTGGGTGTCTATGGTCAGAGCCTCTATCACAATTGGAATGTTGCACATACCTTGACCTACTCTATCTAGAAGAAATAGTGAGGTTAGGACATTCTCCTTGTCTATTTGTTTTCTTGAATATACTTCCTATTAAATGTGTATGCAGGATCATGTACCTAAGGATATAAGGGTCATTTTGGGTTACATATCATATATTACACACGAATAGAATAAGGTTATCAAATCAAAATGAAGTAACAGACGCATCATCCTAGCCTATATGCCTTGGTTATTAGGTTCACTTTCGACATTGCATCCAATTTAGGTAGTACTCATATCTTCATGATTTCTAAATCTATCAGTGAAGGTTGTACTAACCTATGATGTCTTAATCTAGATGCATTCATGGTTAATCTAGTTGCATTCATATTAATCTTGCATGAATATTTGAGCTTAGAATGATAATATCACACATGACTTTTAAAATAGAATCTGAAATCACAATAACCCAAGTTTGACTACTTAATCTAATATAATCAAAATTGACTATACTCGTATCAATGACTGACTACTCTAATCATTGATACATACCTACAAATCATATCAGTACCATCATGACATAAACATTTGCATACATACATCCATAATCATTGAATAGGTGGAAAATGGAGGCTTTAGTAATGTACTTCACATTCAACACCTTTTCATTTGTAATAGATTTGAAGTTGAAAAGACATAAGTAAATTTGGAAATACTTGAAAATTAATTAGGTCAAGATACATACCTCATTGTGAAATTGATTTAGAAATACTTGTTTTTTGAAGTCTATTTGAGGTTTTGGAAGATTCTACAACTAGATCTGTGATCAAAAAGTTGAGATAGAGAAAACCCAAAAAAGTTTCATCTTTCTGGTAGCAGGTCAATTTTGACCCTCATAAAAGGTCAAAGCCCACATTTTTATTCTGCAGCCTGATTCTGATTTTTTTTGCAGATCTCAAAAGTTCGGTGAAAAGGGTACTCAAATCTGTCCTCTAATTCTCAAAATAGTGACTGTAGATATCTAAAAAAGGGGGCTTTTGGGGTGGCTATATAGGGTTTTGCCTTAGTCAAACCCCCATTTTGGTGGTCTCCACCTCCATGAATAGCCGATTGAAATAGAATGTGTGTGTGTATGTATTGAAAGTGTAATGACAAGATCTAATCCTCTAGATCAAAACCCTAGCATGAATGTGTATGAAACAACAATGCATAGATTTGAATGAGATAGAAAAGCATACCAAGCCCCCAAGGCTAAAGTACTTCTACCAAACTCACAATCCATAATTTCTATTCCATGATTGAATGCTTGAAAGTTGATAATGGTGGATAAAGGAGGAAAGGATCTTTCTTGCTCCAAACATGTGTTCACAAAGATGCTTGATGTCAACAATGGCTTAATATCATCCTCTTGCTATCTTGCATCTTCACCATTCCTTGCTTGCTTGAAATCTTCTTGCTCATGAAATTGACTCCTTTAGAGAACTTGATCATGAGAATGCTTGGTTGTACTTGGTTCTCACAAAACTTGATGAAGAGATGTGAATAATGGATGAGAAAATGAGAGAGGAAGGCCTCCTTTTATAGTAAACTAGGGTACAATCTTCTAGAGGGGCCATCTTAGAGAATTAAATCCCAATTAGGTCCTAACCTTTATAAAATATACCTAGATTAAATGCAATTAGAGGATTTACCATCCCGAAACCCGAAATGGCCAACCCGAAGATGGGAAAACAAATATCCTGAAAGCCCGATGCCCGAAAATCAAGGATTTTGAAGATTTGAAGGAAGGGGGAAAAATCAAGGTTGGGACTAAACTAGTTAGGTACGACCTCGATCCTGACCTAGTCAGGATCAACCTTGAATTTGACCCTGGGCCTAGATCCAATCAGAATCAAGACAAGAGGTCCTGGGGATGCCCAGAGACCTAGAAATGATATCAGAACATGACAAAATGCCAGGGATAAGCATAAAATCCTATAATGACCATGATGAAGGCAAAGAGGACTTATTTCTAAGTCCTACCTAGAAAATAGAACCATGGGAAAAGGGGAAATTTAGGAGAATCCTCAGGATCCTAACCATAATTTTACCTAGAATGAAGAAGATAAGTGCAAAATGCATCCTAAATGCAAGTCTATCATGATAAATGTACTAAAAGAGGGTGATAAACCTATCAAGATGGAAGTTATTCCATTTTAAGATGATACATTTAGTCCCCACTTTATCTTAGATATGACACTACGTGAATATGCAAGGTAAAGTAAGAAAACATCATAGTAAATAAAAAGGATATAGCTAAGTCCTCGATGTAAAGATCCTATAGAAAAATGTTAGAACCTGCAAGACACAAGGTTAATTAAAATCTATAAATCACCTAAAGCTTACTATATGATAATTTGAGAAGTGTATAGTGCCCCTTATGCCCCCCCTATTTTGGCTTTCTACTTCCGAAGGGTGAAACAAAGTGATAAGAAAAATTCTATATACTGGAAATGCAGAGTGTTGAAAATTCCTTTCCTAAACCAATTAGAAGGATTCCTAACCTTTCTAAATCAGTTCAAGGAGTTATTTATCTGAATCATGATTCCAACACTACTGACGGCACTAAAAATAGAGTTACCAAACTCAAGTTATGATGAAAAGAGTGGATGTCTGTCTAAATGCATAAGAAGGGAAAATCTGAGTTTACCCTAAGGAAACCCTAATTTGAACTTGTAAATAAGTAAAAGAGATAAATACTTACTCATTCTTACCATTCTCAAATTCGAAACAACGAAGCAAGATTTTGAGAAGAGAGGAACTTCAAGCAACACGCCTGGAGACTTTGAGACACAGCTTGGCTACCGGACGGTCACTACCTGAGGTGAGTTTACTGTTATCCACCTTTGTACTTTCCAAATTCCTATTTTTTATAAGCAAGGTCAATTTTTTCCCTTTTAGGTCAACCTTGACCCATTTAGGTCAACATTGACCCATCTAGGTCAACTTTGACCCATGAAAGTTGGCATTGACCAAAGGGTTTCTATCAGTGTTTTGAGATGAGGTCGACCTTGACCCAAAAAGGTTGACCCTGACCCAATAAAGTCAACATTGACCTAGTAAGGTCGACATTGACCTAACTAAGGTCAAATTTGACCTAGTTCAGTTAGTTTTGTAGATTGGATGATGTAGATGACTGATATGATCTTTGTTTGTGCTTGAAGGACTTGGTCTACTTCCGAGAGCATCCTTTTGGGGAATTGCTAGTGAAATTCAAGGAGAGACTATCTGAGCTTGATGATGAGGGGATGCAGTTACTGAGGGATGTGGGACTGTACTGGGTATCATTCCTTCCATAGCTTAGACTACATTGAGCCATGTTATCGACTCTGATAGAGAGGTGGGATGAGGATACATGCTCCTTCCATCTTCCCTCTGGTGAGATCACAGTGACCTTAGAGGATGTCTACAGGATCATGCGGCTTCTAGTCTGAGGGGAGACCATTAGACCCAGAGCACAGTCTGGTTTTGAGGAGATCCATGTAGACACATAGTATTGTACAGGAGTGTAACCACAGATGTGAACCCGATCATATCAGATTCTACTATCTTCCATACTATCAGGCCCTACACCTTTAGTACAGAAGGTGATGTTATGTATAGTAGCCTTGGTTGTGTTACCCAACTCAAAGGGTACCATATTTTGTTCACCTCTGACACATCTCATATGAAGGATGGAGAGAGAGGGCCATGTTCTCGTGGGGTCACAGCATGCTAGCTCAGCTATACCATGAGCTAGGTCAGCTAGTGAGGTATCAGCGGGAGAGTTTGTCGACATGCACAGTTCTGTAGATATGGATTTTTGAGAATTTCACATGTACACATCAACAAGGAGTTCCAGTGATGGTAGATGTGAGCATAGAGAGAGCCTTCACATACCCTTTGAGAGATGTTTGGCAATTTGGGGATATGCTCTACTAGAGAGTACATCTAGACCATATTGCCAGCACTGATGTGATATGGAGACCCTACTGCCAGATGATGGAGTGGCCTGATACATGATTCCATATGAGACATTGACAGTAGCGTAAGCTGCTAGAGGGTCATCAGACTCATATAGTGATGCCCTATTATTATGATCAGGTGATGAGGCAATTCAGCCTATTACAGGGAGTCCCTAAGGCAGTACCTCACTATGTTCATCTGATGAGATATTATCAAAGACCCAGTGCCATATGCTGACCATGGATATCAGACATAGAGGATAGTGATGTAGAGGAGATAGAGGATATAGAGGTACCATAAAATGTAGCCTATTCAGGCATGAGTTGAGATTACATCAGGTACTGGACTTCGGAGGGGACCCATCCTATCTTTCTCAAGGATTATCCTACAAGTGATCCAGGCTTTACAGAGGGGACACACTGGGATAATGGAGCCACCAAGGAGGATGAGGATATTAGAGATGAGGAGGAGCACATCTCTAAGGGAGATCCCATGGAGGAGGAGGAGAGAGCATAGGAGATAGTCGAGGACATGCCCCTGGGTGGTGATACTGGTGCAGATATACCTATTACTCATGCATCACCACTGAGATCACGATGGCCCCCACGGCCCCACACAAAGACACCACCATTGAGACCAAGATATAGTGATTTTGGAGAGAGTAGTCAGTCCATGCCCCCACCATCTAGACACTTTAGTGACATCCAGGAGGGCGACCCAGGTATGAACTTAATTGAAATTTGGTTGAATATATGATTTGAATAGATAGGATATTGGATTGATAGAAATTTTTCTTTCTACAGCTAGCGTGGTGAAGTGGAGGAGCTTTTTATCTAAGATTATCAAGGATACCATTATATCTTACCAACTACTAGCCGATGAGCGAGAGTCTTCCATTCATCACAAAGATCCCGGCAAACATGCCAACATCTTTGTATGTATCCAGCAAGAGTTGAGAATGTGTAGAGAGAGAGAGGAGAAGCTGATGGAAAAGGTACAGAGTCTTCGAGGATGTGTACAGGGTATGAGCATATCCAGGAGCCATACATGGACACACAAATCTTCATCTTCCCATCAGAGAGTAGAGAGATCTGGGAGTCATCAGCCATCAGAGTGACATAGTGATAGATAGGGCCATTGGCCACTTATGTATCAAAAACTTTGAAAACTATTTTTTGATGAATGAAAAGCTTTCTCTACTGATTATTTCTATGTTTGATTACTTATGCTTTCATTAATATAAAACTTAATAGAAAGAAAGAAAGAAAAGAAGTTGCATAAACATATTCAATATGTAATTTTGGCAAAACTACATAACCTATAAAACAAATCTTTATAAGGAATACATAAATGCACATGGAACAAAGGTAATTAAGGATAATAATGTTTAAGATGCATAATATTAATGGGTTCCTTAAAAGAAACACCATCCATATCAGCCAATTTATAAGCACCTGAACCATAGTCTTCAATAACAACAAAAGGTCCAAGCCAATTAGGGCTAAATTTTCCTTTTTCACCTGATAAAGCATTCACATTTCGTTGATTCTCATAAAGGACTAAATCACCAACTGCAAATGTTTGTTCGATTACCTTATGATTGTATTGTTTCTGAAGAGATTTATAATAAGCTTTTATATGTTCTAAAGCATGTATTCATTGTTCATCTAACATTTCTAATTCTTGTGAGCATTGTTCATGAAAAGTATCTTTATCAATTATCCCATGAAATGAAACATGTAAAGAGGGCATTTCTAGTTCCAAAGGCATAATAGCATCAATACCATAGACAAGGTTGTAAGGAGAAGTACCTTTGGTAGTACGAACACTAGTCCTATAGGCCCATAAAGCATAAGTCAGTTGAGTATGCCAATCTTTCGCATGCTTACTAACTATTTTTCTCAAAATTTGTTCAATAATTTTATTTGATGCTTCAGCTTGTCCATTAGATTGAGGATAGTAAGGAGTTGAAAATCAATGTTGAATCCTATATTTCTCCAAGAATTTTGCAACTTCTTTTTTTTTAAAAGATGTTCCATTATCCAAAATTATCGTCGAAGGAATACCAAATATTGTTATGATATTATTAAGGATGAAATCACAAATAACATCCACCATTGTTGAATGAAGAGGGACAGCTTCAACCCACTTCATAAATTAATCCGTAGCGGTGAGAATGTAAGTATGTCCTTGAGAAGAAGTCGGTGAGATTTTTCCAATAAGGTCAAAACCCCAAACACTAAAAGGCCATGGAGAAACTTGATTATGAAGATCACGAGCAGGAGCATGAATCAAATTACTATGTTGTTGACATTGAGGACATTTCTTAACAAACATGAAAGAATCTTATTCCATTTTTTGCCAATAATATCCCATTCAAAGTAATTTATTAACCAAGGATTTTCCACCAAAATGTCCCCCACAAGAACCAGAATGAGCCTCTACTAAAGCTATAGGAATTTTAGTTCTATTAAGACATCATAATAATAATCCTTCATAAGAGTGTTTGTAAAGTGTATCTCCTAAAATGATGTACCATGCTACAAGTTTCCTAATATGATTACGCATGTTCCTTGTTGATTCAGGAAAAGTACCATCCTTCAAAAAATGAAAAATATGTGAATGCCATTCATCTGAATGCAAGTTAAAACAGTCAGAGGTAATCTTATCAGAAATTGCAGGGCATTTAAGAGTTTGCATAGTAAATTGAAATTTTTCTGCATTGTTCTCGAGACAAACCAAGGAAGCTGCACTGGCCATGGCATCTTCATGTCGATTGTCCTTCCTAGGTAAAGGCCGAATTGTATAAGAGGAGAATTGTGAAAGCACATCAAGAGCTAAATCTCTATATTGTGTCATTTTAGCATTTTTAGTCTGATATCCTCCTTTAATCTGTTCAACTATTAGTTGTGAATCTCCATATATATGTAAATGTTTGATATGGAGGGATGAAGCTTCTCATAGTCCAGCTATAAGAGCTTCATACTCTGCAATGTTATTAGTGCAAGGAAAGTTTAGTTTATATGATGCCCACACCGGAACCTGTCTTACACTTAGACCCATCAAAATATAATTCCCAAATATCCTCGTGGTATCCTCCTGTGAGATTCAACAAGAAGATAGTAACGTGGTACACATTCTTATCTTATTTTCTCCTTTTGACATAGGTACTATTTGAAATCCAATCTGAGTAATCAATAGAATGGATAAATCCAGAATCCAATAATTTTTCAATTTCACCTTTGACTAATAAAGCAATTCATAGATTCATCTTTCAAATTTTCTATTTCACAGGCTTCATATTCGGCTTTAAAACAATGTTATGAGTAACAATCTTACAATCTATACCCGACATATTTGAGTATGTCCAAGAAAAAATATCCTTAAATTCAAGCAAAAGGGAAATCAACTGATCACGTTCATCCTGATTCAAATATTTCCCAATTTTTATCATCCTTTCAGAGTCATTTTCATCCACTTGAATATCAATAGTTTCAGTAATTAACAAATCACTTCTTACCGGAGGATTCATTGGTAAAGGGAGAATATCTTGTTCTTCATATTCTCCAAAATAAGCATCAATTTTCAAACAATAAGGCTTTCCTCGTTTGTGATGAAACTTAGGTAAATCCTCATAAACCCTTAAAAATTCCATTAAGGCTTCATCTTTAGGAAAAATATCTAAAGAGGATTGTTGATTAAGATCAATAAGCAATGGGTTAACCAACTTCAATTGTCCACTGCAAATATGATTAACATTAAGAGGAAAAGCTGATGGTTGTCTATAGGTTTTGGGAATTATATTTTGGGAAAGTTTAGTTTATATGATGCCCACACTGGAACCTGTCTTACACTTAGACCCATCAAAATATAATTCCCAAATATCCTCATGGTATCCTCCTGTGAGATTCAACAATAAGAAGATAGTAACATGGTACACATTCTTATCTTATTTTCTCCTTTTGACATAGGTACAATATTTGAAATCCAATCTGAGTAATCAATAGAATGGATAAATCCAGAATCCAATAATTTTTCAATTTCACCTTTGACTAATAAAGCAATTCATGGATTCATCTTTCAATTTTTCTATTTCATAGGCTTCATATTCCTCTTTAAAACAATGTTATGAGTAACAATCTTACAATCTATACCTGACATATCTGAGTATGTCCAAGAAAAAATATCCTTAAATTCAAGCAAAAGGGAAATCAACTGATCACGTTCATCCTGATTCAAACATTTCCCAATTTTTATCATCCTTTCAGAGTCATTTTCATCCACTTGAATATCAATAGTTTTAGTAATTAACAAATCACTTCTTACTGAAGGATTCATTGGTAAAGGGAGAATATCTTGTTCTTCATATTCTCCAAAATAAGCATCAATTTTCAAACAATAAGGCTTTCCTCGTTTGTGATGAAACTTAGGTAAATCCTCATAAACCCTTAAAAATTCCATTAAGGCTTCATCTTTAGGAAAAATATCTAAAGAGGATTGTTGATTAAGATCAATAAGCAATGGGTTAACCAACTTCAATTGTCCACTGCAAATATGATTAACATTAAGAGGAAAAGCTGATGGTTGTCTATAAGGATTGAATCCTAATCCATATGTATGATCATAAACTTCATTATCCAAAGGTACTTGTATACCTTGTTCATATTTACCACATCCTTTTCCATTAAATCCTGATTTCTTAAGCAAATGATAACCAGGACCATATCAATCAGTCATGTTAGAGGGAGTCCAAGGAGCGGCATATGTCACAATGTCATAACAATCAGGCTTTATAGTGTCAAGTGTTTCATTAATCAAAGTGGCAACAAAATTACTTTTTAATTCTTCAGACAGCGGAGAAGAAATAAACACTTTTTTCTCAAATTCATTCTGTTGCTTCATGAATTCCAAATCAGAGACCTTGTATTCTCCAATAAATGTAGGATTAAAATCCAATGTCCCCCAATCATCCTCGATCAAAGAAGAAGAAGATGGAGCTTCTTGCTGTTGAATCTCAGGTTGTTTTATCTCAGATTGTTGTATCTCTGATTTTTTTTCAATCTCTTTACTAGGTTGAAGAGGTTCAGAGATTTTGGCATATCCTGCATTTAAGCAAGGGTTCGGGTTATCATCCGCATGTAATGTATACATTAGATTGTTATAGATGAACCTAACCTTGTGATGAAGTGTAGAAGGAATTGCATGCATAGTATGTAACCACGGTCTTCCTAAAAGAAGGTTATAATTGAGAGGTCCAGGCATAACAAGAATAGGAGTATTTAGAATAACTGGACCAACTTTAACAAGTAAGGTAATAATGCCCAAAGTTCTTTTCGCAATGTTGTCAAATCCACGTATAGGCACATTATGAGGTTGAATAGTAGATAGATCAGCCTTAATTGCCTTGAGTATATCCATGCTAAAAACATTAAGCCCGAATCCATTATCAATTAAGGTTCTTCAAATGATACTCTGATTAATAGAGACAGCCACCATAAGAGCATCATATTTATTTTGCACCTCTAGGGAAGGTAAATCATTATTAGAAAACACAATAGGAGGTACAGAAGGCATAGTATGCATACAATCCAAAATAGAATGAATGTTCTCTTGATTAGGAGGTGAAGAAGGAAGAGTAGATAAAGCTTTTTGCAATGCCTCATGATATGTTAGGGAGGTTTGAAGTAATTCCCATAAAGATATCTTAGCAGGAGTAGCATGTAATTGGTCAACTAAGTTGTACTCCTTAAAGGTAGATGGATACCTAGGTGCTTGAGGAAGCATAGGTTGAGAAGGAGGTAAAGAAACCGGAATAGTAGGCCGAGAGTTATTCCATTTGCGATAAGCATGTGAAACAGAATCAGTGTTATCAAAGAAATCTAAAGGATCTCTAGGTTTACACTTAATTTTTATACGAGGACATCCTTTTACCGTCATCAAAGGTGTAGGATATAGCATTTTAGGTTTATCAATATTGCAAATAGTGGGACATGAAGGTAACCATGCACACACCCTATGGTAAAGGTCAATTGGAGAGGTTGTGGAGGAGAGTGAAATAGGAATAGGATCCATGGAGATCATATTCGAACCATTTTCATCCTCACTACCATGTACCTCATTAGGGAATCTATCCTCTTGTACAATAAAAGCCTCATCAAAGTACTCAAAATAAGAATCATACATGTTGAATACAAAGAAAGTACTAAAAGCATGAAAATGTAAATATTTTTGTATTTTTAAAGGAATTTTGCAATGTTTTTGTATTTTCAGATATAAATGCAAGAAAATGCAAGAAATCTAATCTTACAAGATTTAAATCTAACACCATAAAAGAAAGAGTTGTCATAAACAGGTTCACCAAAATGAATAGGTGGAAAATGGAGGCTTTAGTAATGTACTTCACATTCAACACCTTTTCATTTGTAATAGATTTGAAGTTGAAAAGACATAAGTAAATCTAGAAATACTTGAAAATTAATTAGGTCAAGATACATACCTCATTGTGAAATTGATTTAGAAATACCTATTTTCTAAAGTTTGTGTGAGGTTTTGGAAGATTCTGCAACCAAATATGTGATCAAAAAGCTGAGACAGAGAAAACCCAGAAAAGTTTCATCTTTCTGGTAGTAGGTCAAGTTTGACCCTCATAAAAGGTCAAATACCACATTTTTATTCTAAAGCCTGATTCTGATTTTGTTCATAGATCTTGAAAGTTTGGCAAAAAGGGTACTCAAATCTGTCCTTTGATTCCCGAAATAGTGACTATAGATATTTGAAAAAGGGAGTTTGCCTTAGTCAAACCCCCATTTTGGTGGTCTCCACCTCCACAAATAGTTGATTGAAATAGAATGTGTGTGTGTATGTATTGAAAGTGTAATGCCAAGATCTAATCCTCTAGATCAAAACCCTAGCATGAATGTGTATGAAACAACAATGCATAGATTTGAATGAGATAGAAAAGCATACCAAGACCCCAAGGCTAAAGTACTTCTACCAAACTCACAATCCATAATTGCTACTCCATGATTGAATGCTTGAAAGTTGATAATGGTGGATCAAGGAGGAAAGGATCTCTCTTGCTCCAAATATGTGTTCACAAAGGTGCTTGATGTCAACAATGGCTTGATATCATCATCTTTCTATCTTGCATCTTCACCATTCCTTGCTTGATTGAAATCTTCTTGCTCATGAAATTGACTCCTTTAGAGAACTTGATCATGAGAATTCTTGGTTGTACTTGGTTCTCACAAAACTTGATGAAGAGATGTGAATAATGGATGAGAAAATGAGAGAGGAAGGCCTCCTTTTATAGTGAACTAGGGCACAATCCTCTAGAGGGGCCACCTTGGAGAATTAAATCCCAATTAGGTCCTAACCTTTAGAAAATATACCTAGATTAAATGAAATTAGAGGATTTACCATCCTGAAACCCAAAATGGCCAACCCAGAGGCGGGAAAACAAATATCCTAAAAGCTCGATGCCCAGAAATCAAGGATATTGAAGATTTGAAGGAAGGGGGAAAAATTGAGGTTGGGACTGACCTAGTCAGGTATGACCTTGATCATAACCTAGTCAAGTTTGAGCTCGATCCTGACCTAGTTAGGATCAAGCTTGAATTTGACCCTGGGCCCAGATCTAATCAGAATCAAGACAGGAGGTCTCAGGGATGCCCAGAGACCTAGAAATGATATCAGAACAGGACAAAATGCCAAGGATAAGCATAAAATCCTATGATGACCATGATGAAGGTCAAGAGGACTTATTTCTAAGTCCTACCTAGGAAATAGAGCCATGGGAAAAGGGGAAATTTAGGAGAATCCTCAGGATCCTAACCCTAATTTCACCTAGAATGAAGAAGATAAGTGCAAAATGCATCCTAAATGCAAGTCTATCATGATAAATGTACTAAAAGAGGGTGCTAAACCTATCAAGATGGAAGTGCTTCCATTTTAAGACCATACAATCATTATAAAAATAAATGCATCCATTATATCACATTACATTTCATAAGTGCATCTCATACAAGGATATCAACAAAGAGCATAAAAACAAATGCATTCATCCATAGTTGCATCCATACATTTATATGCATAAATAAAATACAAAAACATACATCAATCCATATAGGAGTCACATTCAGATCTGCATATCTCATATATATCAGTGAAAAGTTAGAGTACAATGTTGGTATCAAGTGAGTATCATCAATATCAATATCAATGTCAATATATGACCAAGTACATCACAAAATCAATCATCAAATGTCATAAAGCATCAAAAATGGCTACATCAGTGCTATAAAAATGTATCAAGAAAGAATATATCAGAATGAAGTACATCAGTGTATCAAATTTCACAAGTACATCAAAAATACAAGAGAATGTAATTGGAAGAGATATCAACTCTAGCTCCCTCCCTCATTAGCTTAAGGTGGAGGAGGATGTGGAAAATCTACTTGTTTAGGCACTAGTGGTAGCATGGATCCCTCTGACTACTAATAAATAGCTGAATATAAAGGTTATCTCTGAGCTATAGGAATAGCCATGCAATATAAAGAAAAGTAATAAGCTTCCCTCTATCCCCGATTAGTAGTAGTGTGTTCCTGACGGCCTCTCTCAGATCTCACAATCTCTAACTGTATATCCTAATCTAAAAGAAGAGCCTCCAATGTAGAAACCCATGCTCTAAGCTACTCTCTCTCACTCTCACAATCTAATACAAGATCTTTATCTTTTCCCCTATCCCTGGAAGGATCTTATGGTGGATATCTACCACTATCACTACACTCACATGTATGTATGTGTTGACAAGGTCTTTGTTGTTGTCTAGGTAGTAACATAACAAGATCTTAGTGAGGTTGAAAAAATATTAGATGAGTGCACCTACCATTACCTCCTTCATCACCTCAATCATCTCCTCTTCCACCACCACCATCTCCCCAAGGCCTACCAGTAGGATGAACACTTCCTACTCTTTCACCCCAACCTCCTTCATCTCTCCCTCTACCACCTCTATCTTATCTACCTCTACCCCTTATAGGACCATAATCTACAAGATCATAATCAAGTGGGTCCTCTATCCTCAGGAAATCTCCTCAGGAGAAATGAATTGTGGAAATGTATTTTGATCAAGGTAGTCCTTATTCTCATTTGTAATCCCACCGTCAGCTATCTCTGGAAAATAATCCCATCCAATAGGAACTATCTGGGAGATCTTATGGGTGCTAGTCTCATAGGATAATCTCAAACCCCACTATGCCTCCTAATCTCTAATGTGAGCGTATACAAAAAGATCATGTTGATTACCTTGTACCCTATCAGATTGTCTAAATACACGGGTAACAACAAATGTCTTAATAATATATCGAGTTCGGACAACTAGGAATATCCTCAGAAAAAAAATAAGGTATCTTCCTCCTATCAGTGGTCCACTCCTCAAAGTCAAGATGGGGCTATAGGACGTATCTTGAATACATATAAACATAAGGATCATCTGGATCTAGTTGTCTATCAACCACTGGCTTAGTAGCTGGGATATGCTCCTAGGCCCATATCTGTAGGATAAGGATACCTACTATCATGCTCCTAGATGACTGATAAACAATCTCATGAATCTCTCTCTATATATGTCCTAAAATGCAACTCCCCCATGTGAATTGATGGGGTGCACCCATCATATCCTCTAATAAACAAGCTCATCCACACATAAATCCATGTTGTCCTCGGTCAGGCATCAGAATCCAACCAATCAATCTAGAGAGAAAAATAGGAAATTGATCATAATGCAACTGCATATGGTCCCATGTTAGTATCAGTGAGAAATAGCAGGATCATGAAAACCTCTCTACGCATCTACAATGGCTACTATTGAACATGACTTAAAGTATACATAAACACCTATCACAAGTATACCCAAATTTCTCCAGACATCCTCTAGAGTGACGGTCATCTCACCTGTGAGAAAATGGAAGGTGTTGTGATTTGAATGTCATCTCTTGAAAAGATCAGTCAACAACCATTGATTTACCCTGATGTTGGGTAAATCTATCAAACTAGCAAGGCCAATACATCCCATAACATGTCGCTCCTCAACAGTAACCTAGTTTTCTAAACCCAGGACACGAGTCGGTCTCATGCCATGAAAAGAAACACCTCCTAATATAGCCTACAAAAGATAATCAAGTACAAAATCATTTTTGGACAAAGAAAAAATTTGAAAAATCAAGCCTAAGAACCTACAGAGACAGCTAGCAGATCAAACAGGCAATTAAAATTGGCAAAATGACAAGACAAACTGGTTGGTTTACCAAAAACAACACAAGATAGATTCAAAGTGACTTTTCTGCCAAAATCAATATGGGATTTACCAAACACAACTCTTTATCTAGATGCAACATTAAATTCACCAGAAATGACACAAAAATCATAGGATGCGATACTACAACTATTTGTGACCATGTTCTCACCGGATGCAAGACTGGAATTTTCTTAAACAAGTTGGGAAATTAAAATCATATTATAATGGATTTAATATTGATTTTGGTTTCTGATCTAAAAATAAATAAATATCAAAAAGTGGGTATGATAGCTTTTTGAATTAAGTGATGTTGTTTAAAAAAAAAAAAATCAAAATTTAATTGCATTGGGCGGAGGGGCTTTTAACTCCCCCCCAACCCACGGGCCTCACGGTGTCCTCAAACTATCGTGCGGTAGTACCCAAGGGTACTGTCACACGACAGTCCTTTGAGGAGGGCTGTCGTGTGGTAGTACCCTAGGTACTGTCGCACGGAGTTCTGTGTTGTGCTATGGATTTGACAATCGCAAGTTGTTAATAATTTTAAATGTTATTTTTAAAATTTGCTTTTTAAAAGTTAAGTTTTATTAATACTAAATTCTTTTTTTTATGTTAGCTAATTTTTATTCTTTATTAAAATTAGAACTTTTGATAAGTTTGTTATTTTATTTACTTTAGTATATTAATTTTTCATTGTTAAATTTATTTATCATTTGAAATGATTTTGTTTGATAAGTTAGATAATTGCATCTATTTATTTTATAAAAATGTTAATTCTTTTTATTAGAAATTAGTTAATTTTAATATTTGAATTATGATTTTTGTATTCATTTATTAAAAGAAATTAGTTTAACCTAATTTCTAATTTAATAATTTTGTATTGTTAAATGATTATTGTGAGGCGAATAATCATAGACCTTAGATCATACTTTAATCATTTTGCAATTGGTTTGTAAAGTATTGTCTCATTTTGTTTATAAATTTTAATTTGATAAATTTAATTATCAAACTATTTATTACCTAGATATATTTGAAAGCTAGAGTAAATTTGTATTGCTTATTATCGATTGTATCTAGCTAAAGTATATATACCCTAGTGTATGTTAGTGATGAAATCGTTAGCGTACATGTTTTATATGAAGACTTTTGATGCCCTTGGTCGATTAATCTTGGATTAATTTTTAGGGGTTGTAGTTATCTTTTACCATGTTGTTGCCTTGCATGCGTAGTTAGGTTGCATGAGATGTTCTAACCCTAGGTGGGTTTGATCCTAGTGGTTTCTGGTCTTGCATGTTGAATCTAGTTGTAGAGATTCATGAGTTGTGATAACTCAGAGTTCATAACGTTCATGTGAAACCCTAGGGTAGGTCATCTAGGTGTTTATCAGGAAGTGGCTTGTAATTGGTGTCGGAGCCCGGAAGTGGTTACCAGGAGATCCCATTACAAGTAGTTTAATAAGTGATAATTAATAAACATTGGGAATTTAAAATGAACCTAAAAAGATATTTTGTGCTTCACCCATGCTTGAGATCCCGAATAAGTTTGACTAGGATGGGAGTTGTGATGATGCTTTCCGCCTTTATGGATTGGATATGGCATAGGTAGTACCTTGTCTACACGAAAGGTTACTATAACCACATAGAGTCACTAGGGTGCCAGGGTCTTAAGATACTACCAGGATAACCTTAGAGTTGACTTGTGTGATGACACTTCTTGTATACATCTTAGGTTTCCTACGTGTATTGGTTGCCTCTAGTAGAGTTTATTATTCCTTGTACTTTTTGGTACCTTGAGTTAGAAACTTTCAGGACCTCTTCCTTGGTTTTTGTTGTTTGTTATCCGAGTGAGTTCTAATGTTATCTCCTCAGCACAATGGGAGTGGACCATTTAGGTTCACAAGGTCGGGTGGTAGTGGTTCTTTTACCATTTGAGATTTTGACGTTCGTGCACTGAGGCTGAATGATCCATGTTGCAATTGTTCTTTCTTGTTCTTCTTGTTCTTCTTGTGATCTTGTATCATTGTATCAGATATTCAGAGTTATCATGTTTTTTTTTTCAATTATTGTATTCCCATACCCTGCAACATGTGCAGTGGATGCTTATTATTATGGTTACCTTAAGGTACCAATTGTATTTATGTAATCATGCTTATGATGTTGTATTTATCTTTCAGATGTAATCTTGGGATTCATATCTTTATCTTATATTAATTAATTAACTCTTTCGTAATCTACGTCAAGGAACCCTTAAGATTTGTATTCTTTGTTAGTTTTTTATTGCTATGCTTTGCTTCCACAATGTAAAACTTGATGTTGTTTAATGTTAACTTTAAATAAAAAAATGCTCTACAAACTTAGTTTCATGTTTAGGTTAAGTTCTCCTAGGTTCCCTGGCGGGGCATTACAAATTTCATCAAATGTGATACTATTGTTGGACCGGATGCGACACTATTTTGATGGGGTACGACATAGGAAATCTGGTAAAACTAGAAGAAAATTGGGATTAACAACCCCAAAAATGATTCAAAATTAAAAGTTGCATAACTATTTATCAATGTGTTAAAAGTCAAATTGAAAAACATGAGATGAAATTTTATTGGGTACTCACCAAAGGGGCATAGTGTGAGGGTCTACAATGTCAACAGTTGAGCTTGAATCTATGCTTCCCCACAAGGACCACCATCTTCTCTCTAGAGCTCAAAATTTACCAAGGTAAACAGTGAAAATGAAATGGTAAATTGACCTTTTTTGGGCCTATTTTAACCCCTCAGGGTTATTATTGACCTGGTTCAGCTGAGCATAGAAGTCATACAAAACTAGTACCCCATAGACATGTCAAGATCAAAATTGAAAAAGGGCCAACCAAATCAATCCACATAGTAATAATTAGGCAAAGTCAACCCTTGTAGGGAGAAATCAACTATGGTCAAAATGCAGTTGACTAGGGGTAGAATGAGTTCAAATAAGTGCATAAGGGATATAGAGTACTTCCAAAATATTTACTGGAGGATAATTGAAATCAAAAAAAGTCAACCAAGGTTGAATATTGGTCAAATAGGGTTCAAAGCTAGTCAAACAAGCTACAAAAGATTATCAAAAGTTGTAGAAAGTTGTTTTTAATCAATAACATCAAGTCAACACATCAAAATCTTGGTCAACATCATTAAAATTTGGTCAAATCTTACTTTTAAAAGTGGTCAAATTATGTTCCTACTAACACATAATCCAACCAAATCAGATTCTAATTGATCCTTCACACATTCTCATTGATCCAACTATATCTGATATCAATTTCACATTAATATCAATGCTTGAAATTAGGATTACATCAATTATCATTTCAATTTCTCTCCCAAGAGGGCATGATCATACCTAAATCAATCAGTTTCTTATCAAAATCATATCAAGGATTCAAAGGATTACTCACCACATCAAGTCTAATCAGTGAATCAAATCAAATTTCAATAATAGGGGAATCAACTTCATCAGGAACCATATCAAGTTGAATCTTTCTTATCAATTTTGAACAAGTGACTTCATCAAGATTCATATCAAATTACTCGGTCTTATCAATCAAACAGGGCATGTTAGTTTCCTTCCATCAAGTTGGGGTTGTCAGATAATTGACTTAATCAAGACTCGTATCCAGTTAATTATATGTGTCTAATCAAGTCATCTTGCAGATATTAATCAGCTTCATTGCATCAAATCAAACTAATTATTATATTGAATCAAGCATTACTAGTTCTAACATCTTTTTAAAAATTGATCAAATTCATCACTTCAAATCAAATTGATTATTTTTCATCATCATGATCTTTCATATGTTTAGTTTCATCACTCCAAATCAAACTAAACATTCTAGTTAGCTCTTATCGATCTTCATCTTATCAAGCTCAGAGCTAGTATGGTCAGTTCTTGTCCAGACAAGTTCAAAATCGATAGCTACACATCTTCAATCAATTTATTTTTGTTCAATCAAGCTCAGAATTCTCAATCATCCAATCAGGAATAGTTTCATCACTCCATATCAAACTATTCTCTAAGTCAACATCATCGTTTCTTGTAATCAATGTGTTTCTCACACATCGATCCAAAGATGGGAAAATGTAATCACCCTAAAAATGGGGTAGTCTAACTAAAGACCATATTTTCCCTAATTCGGGACCATCCCCCTAATTATGCTAGTCTGATTATTTGATCACTGGCATAATTCATCAAAATCATCTAAATCCCTAAATCAAGCATCAAACATCATTAATTGACCAAATACTCCCATTAATTACCCTTAGCCTAATTAATTAAATCAATCCCACTTAAATACATGGCTAAAGTAATTAATTAAAAGAAATAAATAAATGCTCCTAATTCCAACTCATCACTAAAAGACAAGTCATTTCTAATTGAACCAATAGGAGCTAATCACGTGGATTAACACACATGGATCAACCAGAAATCAATCCTAATCACTCATCTTATTCAATATACACCATTCAATTGATCTCATTTTCTATAAAAAGAATCAATTTCAAGCTCAAATCATCTACTTTCATAATCACTAACTTCATGTTGCAGGATTGAAGGCTCATTTTGTGCATTCTAGTGAGAATATCTTAATTATATTTTACCTCAATTCAATCATGTTTAGTTTAATCTCCATTCCTAGTTGCATAATGTGCATTGTAGGATCTTGTAATCTTCCATTCTAGTGTTGTAATGTGACCGATTAGGATCAACATAATCTGAGAGAAATCTTAATCCTAATTATACTCTCTCTAGATAGGAAGCAATAGGATGTTCTTTTTTAGTCAATTGCATTGTATTGATTTTTTATTTTGATTGACTATTGAAACTAATTTCCTATTGAAGTGTTGTATGTGCAGATGCAAGTGCAATATTGATACACACAACACCAAGTCCTCAGCAAATCTGCATACCTCCCTCTATATGCTTTCTATCTAATCTTTTGCATTCTAATAAAGTTGCTTGATTCTTTCAATATCTTCCACTAAATTAGTTGAAAGAGTTGTAGGAGGAACACAATCTTGGATTTATTCCCTCACTAGATGGGATAAGTTATATAGATATTCACACAAATCCTTGTTCTCACTTTTTTATTTTCTGGTATTTTCCTTCCAATTTCCTCATCTTTTTTTTTAATTGCTTGTGCAAAATCCTCAAATTCTAAAATTGTGTGTTCCCAAGAGGCATGTCCCAGATCCAACTCTATCATATTATATTCATCTACAAGAGTGTGATCCTTTGTTTTTTTATTTGAGGCACTATAAACTATAAATTTTTAGATCCATATTCACCTCTGATGACCTTTGCAAACTTCTTGGCTTTTCCTTTCTCTTCTATTTTTTGGACTCGATTTAGAATTTACTGCAACTCGAATGTCGGGTCAATTTCTTTCTCCTGGATTCTCTACAACCTTTTCCTTAACCAATCTATAATTATAGCATGTTAATCATGGACTGACAATTTCTCTTTCCTTTGTACCTCTCCTTCATTAATCTCTTCCTCAGCAACAAAACTTTTTGTCGTTGTCTCAAGAATCTCCACTTTTTTAATAGGAATTTATGCCTTTGTGACAGGAACTTTTGTATCCATCATTTATTGTTCTAAAATGGTGATAAGGCTCTCCTTAGTAGAAACCTATTGTTACCTATTTCTTCCTTGAACAGATTCCTAATGAACATTTAGGGTCTCTCTATCTTGTACCAACCTCATCAACTAATCTCCCTATTCTATCCTTCTTTTCATTGTTTCTACCTTTCCTCTAGTGAAGGGGTCAATCTCTTTCAAACTTAGAGTCTAACTAGGTGATGAGTGAGTAGTCTCTAACATTCGGATTTTATGTTAGATTTCTTCAATGTGAAGGTCAATCCTACCTCTCATTTGTACTTCTGGAGAAAAAATATTTCCCTTATATCATTGATCACTTTGTGGTGAAATTTCTCCCTCTTCGATTCTCACTCCTTCAGGCTACCTCGTTCTTTCATTCTAAAGCGGTTGATGACCTATCAAGTTATAGGTTAAGTTATCCTTAGGTAGCTTCATTCTACTTATTTGATGCTCAACCCACCATTTCATAAATTTTACAATTGACATAGATAATGAATCCATGTCCAACACTTCTTTCCTGGACCAATCCTAAGGTTGGATGATTGTTTCCCTTTCCAGGTCATATGTTGACTAGATCATGTTCATATTATCACTAGAGGTCAAGCTAGACCAATTTTTTGGGTATCTCAGAGTGTTTTCCTTTGTTCTTTCGTATCCACTTATGGTTGATCACACCACCACAATGGTAAATCCTAGTTGTATAGGCTATAATCACTTCCTCCTTTTATTTCAACAGCATTGTCCTATAGGTTGGGATTCTAAATGCCTCTGAAATTCTTGGTGAAGAGAGATCTAATAAAAAAATTCCATTTGAATCCTTGATTGTTCTATCCTTGAAGTAATAATGCCTTGAGAATTCTACAATCAGTTCTAAATGTTGGAAATCTAGAAGATAACCAGTTGTAGCCTCAATCTCCCTTTTGATAATTTGAGTAGCCAAGTATGTTCAAACATGGTTCTTGTACCCAAACTTCCTCCTACTGAATTTTTTCATGTCTAGACCTCCAAGATTCATGTCACCAATATTCTCTTATTTTCACACAATTTTTGATTCAGGATAAGAATCCTCTCTGCTCATTCTTGATCAGGGTGTTTATGGTCAAGCTTGGTCCTCTTGGTTCCACCATTCTCCTTCATGCAAAATAGAATAAAAAGACACAAGAACATGCAAGATGTGAAAAAGAAAGCTAAATTTCTTCCTCATAAAAAAACATATCTTTGGAGAAAAGAAATTTGTTTAAAATTATAAAATATTCACTCACTCTCTATAAATAGGTTTTCTCTCTCCTCAAGAAATCCATGTCTCTCTAATTTTTCACCCTTATTGTGGAATTTCTTCCCTCTAAGTTTCACGGCCTCTCTTATTTTTAGCTCAAAACAACTTTTCTTCTCTAGAAAATATTTTCTCTCTCCAATATTTTTCTCTCCCTTTTCAAAAAATATCACATTGCTTCTTCAAAAATTTCTTCACAAATCTCCAAAATTGTGACCAAATTCTTCACCTCAACTCGTTCTCCAATTCTCAAATGTGAGAATGGCTTGAACTTATAAATACATTGAACCTCAATGCTACTATATTGTTTGTAAGCTAATTTTAGGCAACTACTTTTACTTCTCTTCCAAGATTCTATTTGAGAGAAGATTCTCTTACAAAAAATCTCATTTGTCACTGATCTTTTATTGTTTTTTGGCAAGATGTCATTTTGGGCACTTTAACTTCATCATGAAGTTCTATCCATGTGTGCATGTACGAACAGGTTGGTTTTTCTATTATTTTTTGCAATAAAATATTTCCCACTTTGAAATCAAATATTGAACAAAAAATTTTAATATTTAATTAATTTCCAAAAAAAACTATTTATTTTCTATTTTTTTAATTTTGATCAATTTTCCCATTTTTCAAAAAAAATTATTTATTAATTAAATATTAAATATGAAATTCAATATTTAATTCATTTTCATTCCAAACTCAACTTGAATTTTGATTTTGACCAATTTCAAATCCACTATTTTGTTGATTTACACGTCCATTGCTTGCAATTTTATTTTCTCCCAAATTATGCTTCCTTGAGTTTAAATTCATCATTGAAATCTCATCTAGGGCCCAAGTTATTTACTATCAGAATTTTTTTTTTTAACCTATCTCCAATTATTTTCACAATTTATTAAACCTCGAATTAAGGTAGGAGAAATAATAATAATTCTATCATTTAACGACTTCACTTCTCCTCAATTGGTCATTACCATGGCCATAATGTTATATCTCTATCATTTTCTATGATATCATTTTGAAGACATAAGATTTAAATAATTCCTTCTCTAAACTTTGGGAGATCTTAATATTTTTTAAATTAATATCTTGACCCTTGTACAACTTAGCATTATAGAGCACAAATGAGAAAGACTTCAATTTTTCAAATGAAATTTTATCGACCTCGTTAACTTTTATTTTTGGTCAAAAACTTATTATTGAAGGATTGATTCCATTCCCCAATGTGATCACCCTTAGATCATAATGGAGGAATCTTTATGTGTCCAAAGCCCATGTTCATTCTCGATATTGAGCGTATTCTTAGAAAGGTTTAAGGACTTTTGACCAAGGGCCTTAACATTTCCTTCCCCATGGGTTTAAGTGCATAATGATATATTGTGACACCTTGATATTTGTAGGTGATTTTGAAGTTTTTTTTATTGTCATACTCAAAATCTCATCTATCAAGTAACTCTTGAATTCATTCAACATTCTCAATTTCTCTTTGTACAACTAATCAAAAAGAATTTTTTAAACAACCATTGTAGTGCAAGAGCTTCCATTTGTTGTGCCTTTAGGAATGTGTTGCACCAAATTATCTCCATTGTTGTGTGGATCAATGGTTTCAACCCTTCCACTTCCATTTGACCTACCTCCATAAACGTGTAGTGTCAAACTCTCCCTCATGTTTGGTGTTGTTATTCTCTTTCTTGCATTAGACATTATGTTATCAACATTGTGCATCAGAGTTTCCCCCCATGTCATCATTGTGTTATGTGGCTCCCATTCTTTTCCTTCCATTTGACATTCTAGAAGCATTATTGGGTGTCAAATTTTCCCTAGAATTCCTTCTTGAATCTAACTTTCCTTCCTTGATAGGTTGACTAAAATTCTTCCTAGCATCATGATGATTTGGATCTCTCTCCACCTCCTATCATACAATCTATTTGTAATGTTTTTTTAGAGTTGTGTCGTGTATCATAACAACCTAGAGTACCATTCAAAACATGTCATATGGAATTTTCTCTACCATTGGACCATGTCAGTGCAGAATTAGTATCTTGCTATGCAAAATTATCCTTACCACTCAATTTAGTTTCACTCTCTTCACTCTCCTCCAAAGATGACACCTCTTTTCCCAAAACTGGTGTCTTCTCTAGTTTTCAAATTGTTCCTTTAAAGGGGCTTTTAGTTGAATACTTCACTTCAAGTTGTAGTTCTCAATAAAAATAAGGCTTTCAAAATTGAAACATTAGAGGGAAGGGAACTAAGTTCACCATCTCTCAATTGGACCATGAGACAACTCGGAAGATAAGAGCTAGAAATACCAAAGACTACCAAACCAAAAGGGCCAAGGAAACAAAAATGTAGGGGGTCCCATCTCGGATGGGAGATGTGTCAATGGGTTAAAATATGTTCTATACTGAGACTTGAATGGCATGAAAGATTGGATCATATTCATATATCTCTTGTATACGCTTGGGCCACTTCCATGCGGAAGTTATGTGGAAGAGTGTTTCAAGATTGTAAGATCAATGGTTTGGAGGTAAAATCTCTTATGGTGCTCTTTCCGCCTAGAAGAGATCAAGAGATTTTTCAAAAGAGATAAACAAGAATGAATCATCAAGAATATCAATTTCTTTGGGTTAATTTTTGGTTAGTTAAATTAGTTAAAGATGTCTTTTATTGTAGACTTAGTGGAATGAAAAATTGTTAGTAAAACTCATTTCATTTAAAGTTAGTTATTAAAGAGAAAATGTATTTTTCTTTCAATTAGCTATTGAAATTTTTAGTTATTCATTTGAAAAGGAAACATTACTTCTATTATTATGGTTAAAAGTAAAGTTTTTATTTCTTATGAGTTGTTCCTTATTTAGTTAAATTAATTTGTTATTGTTTTAGGAAGTTAGCTTGGTATGTTACACCTTAGATGTACCTATGAATCATGTGTGAATTCAACAAGGTTGGATGAAATGGGTTTCCATCCTATCAACCAAGAAAGAACCGTGGTTTTTCATCCTAAGTCCTCTCACAAGAAGCTTCAAAGGTCACAAAACAAAATAAAATCTATGATGAATAAATGAGCTATCAAATCATGTAAGTCAATTTATAATATTTTTTCTTTCAAAACACGTCACTTTATTAAATTAATTAAATTAATGTCATCTAAAATTTCACTTTATTGTACTTTATTTAAATATTTATTTTATATTCCCTAACGAAACTTGAATATAGCCTACAAAAATTAAATAGGCTTAATGGGACACTTTGGGCTACTCCATGGAAGGAGACATCACAATACTCCCTTCCCAACGATTTATTTTCATCATCAATCTAAACCTGTATGCTAATATTGAGATCCGAAATTAATATTATGAATGCTCCACCATGAACCCACCATTTTACAATGATAAAAGTGATAATTACAAATCTATCAATTTTTATTACCCTACAAAGCAATCCAAAAATCATACAAATTCTTAGATCCCAAACATTGTTATTATCGTAGATCCTAAAGGTCGACTCATAAAGTCATCATCACAAGTTTTCCATCTTAATACAATATTGTTGGCAAAAATTTGAATTGTTTCTCTTGCATTATCTCCCAAATGTGTTTAATATTGGTATCCATAATCATCCTCTTCAATAACATCCTATGATAAATTTCTCTTTATTCTTTTGTGTCAATCCAAGCATAATTATAGATGTCCAAGATTAAAAATCATAAATTACAATCCCACTTTTCCAAAATCAGTAATCTGAAAGTAGTATAACAGATTCAATACTGAAATCTACTAACAAGAATAGGGAGGGTGTATTGAAATGACATAAGAGAAATCTGAAATTTATTTCCTCTCAATCATTAACCAAAAACTTTCCCATCCCAAAACAAAAAAAACTTTGTTGTGATGTTTCTACCAAGAGTCAACTATGTAGTTTTTTGAGTCAAACTCATTGACCCATGTTTCATGAGTAGTCATTCAAAAGAACCCATCTCTCATGATAATTAATCGAACACTTAGCACTCATTTCATCTAGGTGATGCTCACAGAGGTGAAGCACTAGGAATTTCGGGGAGGTCACCCATCCTAGTAGCACTCTAACTCAAGCACGCTTAACTATGGAGTTTCCTCCAAGGTTAAACCCACTTGGCTTGCAACCCCATTTGTAAAACCTTTAGAAAGTGTTTTACCTTATGAACCATTCATTAGAAATCCCCTTACGCTCCTCAATGGATAAGTAGGAGATATTTTCCACAGCAAGTCAAATTGCACGATATTGCTATCAAGATTCAAATGTATAGTTTTTTGAGTCAAACTCATTGACCCATGTTTCATGAGTAGTGGTTCACAAGAACCCATCTCTCATGATAATGGATGGAACACTTAGCACTCATTTCATAGGTGATTCTCACAAAGGTGAAGCACCTGGACTTCCTGAGAGGTCACCCATCCTAGTACTACTCCATCTCGAACATACCAAACTACGAAGTTTAATCCATGGTTAAACCCACTCTTCTTGCAACTCCATTTGTAAAACCTTTAGAAAGTGTTGTTCCTTATGAACCATTCATTAGAAAGACCTTTAAGCTCATCAATCGATAAGTAGGTGTCTTCTACACCAAGTCAAATTGTGATATTGCCATCAAGATTCAACTATGTAGTTTTTTTATTCAAACACTTTCCAACTTACTTGGATGCATGCAATCACTCATATATGGTTGTTGATCTACCTTGAAATAGGAGTATCAATGTGCTTTGTCAGAGATCACCTAAATGAATACCAAGTACACTGAAGTAATCTAATCACACTTATACCACACAACTTTGGCTTTCATGGGATCCTCATCAAAAGATATTCCAAGGGTGCTAACAATTTCAACAAATCCCTCATATCCTATAATGAAGGTGTTTGCTTCTACTTGGTAAGCTCAAACTTAAAGCTAAAACAAATGCAAAGATGATGCAATGTAGAACAAAATCTATTATAAAAAGATGTATTTTCTCAATTCAAAACATTATGTACCTTGATTTCATGTTATAATTCAACTAAAAGTGGTATCTTCAAGATGGTGAAGTTTTCATGTAACATGACCTCCCATTAGTGCACTTCACTTGTATCCAACAATCTTTGGTATAAAGAAGTTTGAGAAAAAGTTATTTTACCTTCATTATACAGCTCAGCACTTCTTATGATCACAATTTTTTGAAAGAATATTAATTGTCTATCAATACCATAGTTGGAATTTTGTGAGCAGTTAAAAGGAAGTTATCAAATTTATTATCAAAAAGTTTTCAACCAAATTTAATATTTTTTAAGGAACTCTTCTCAAAATCATGATTTTCAACACATCATTCTACAACTCCATCTCATAAACCTCTTATTTTGAAACATTATTTTCATAATTTGAGTCATCACAAAAAAGGTCAAAAATTTTATCTTCTTTTGCTGGTGCCTTATTGATGTTTGCATCATTTAATGTCTACCATATTGAATATTAAGAGATTTAAAATTAACCAGAAGGTCTTCTTCAACATAATTAACTAGGTATTCTTCAACTGAATACAATTCTATTTTTTCTTCACACTCTACCATCACAATTGGTTTCCCTTAAATTAATAAACATTGTTTCTTAAAAACTCACTTTTCATGGCCCATTTGAACACCTCTTCTTTAATTTTATGTAAATGTTTTTTCGCTTGAGTAGCTATCAAATTAGCTTTCCTTTCCCTTCTTAGCCATTCAATACACATTTTCTAGTTACTCACTACATGTGGTGTGCATTTTGTGATGTGGTTAATTCTTTCCTACCTCAGATTCCTTGTTCATTGCTTGTGTATATGAAAGTGGATCATTAGCTACCACAGATACAACATAAGTGTCAATTAATATTGCTTTTTTTCTCAATGATTAGTTCAAACTTCTTTTCCTTAAATGATAACTCTTCAACTTTCTTTTCCATTCATAAGGGAAGTTTCAATGTCTCTAAATACTCTCCTACCATTTTTGAAAGACTTGTCAAATTGTCAACATGAGTTCTTGATTTGTCTTCATTTGTCAAACTAAAATCAACCAACAAATCTAATACTAGAACTTATGTGTTACTCATTCAATGAAGCAATCTAAAATGATATTTCTACTCTTAATTTATTAGAATGTCAAGATGTATGGCTTTGATACCATTATAATGAATCCTGCCAATTTCTATGCCAAATGCTTGCACCATTTACAATGTTTAGTGGATAGGTATTTTTGTCAAATAGTTTGACTAAAAGAGGGGTAAAAATTTATACAAACACAAAAGAGATACAAACAAAGTGTCCAGCAAAGAGACCACTAGAGATACCTATCACTATCCACTAACTAATCCAACATATGAGCCATATCAAGAGGCAATTTCCCCTTATCTTCTATGTTCCATTCCAAAATTTGATTTGAAGCCCATTTGGCCAAACAATCTGCAACACCATTCCACTCCCTGGGAATGTGGGTGAAATTAATGGAATCTAGGGAGCTGCAAAACTATAGAATTTGTCTAGTAACTAAAGATAACGCTCAACTACCATACCCAAGCTCATGCCTAGTCAAAAAATGCACCACCACCTGAGAATCAAACTCACAAATAATTATGTGATAACCAAGAGACAAACAATGCTAAACAACATACAAAATGGAAAGAGCCTCCATAAGGTTATTAGTATGAAAACCATTATAGACAAAAATAAACTTAACATCACTAGATTTGTCTTGCCCAACTCCCCCAATGCTAGCATGCCCAAGATTCCTCTGAGATGAGCCATTAATATTAATTTTTAAAACTCTGAGAGGAGGGGAAGTCCAAAAACCCTCCATATTGACCTGTCATAAAGGATATATGCCTCTACTACTACTACCTTGGCCAACAAACATAGAAGTTCTTCAATAAAGAGGAAAATTAAGATGAGAGAAAATAGAAACATCACTAGGATCCACACCTCCATTCAGATAACACTTAGCCACAATAGTCTCATGAAGAGAATGCATAATTTTCCACCACAAGTGTATAGTATCCATCCTAACATCATAAAAATTCCTATAATTCCTTTCTAGCCAAACATGCCAAATGATAAAACAAGGACCAAGAGCCCAAGAAACCTGAAGAAAAGGATTTTTAGCATGGGGTACTTACTGCAACATTCCCAAAACTCAGACAAAGAAGAGGCATGGTAGAAAGTATGGCCCCATGTACCCCACCAAAAGTGCTAAATTTCCTTCACAAATGAGCACTAAAAGAAAATATGAGAAACTGACTCCTCACTATTGCAACACAAAACACACATTGAGGGGCCCTAAAAGCTCCTTTTGAAAAGATTATCCCAGGTAATACAAAGGTTGTGAACCATGAGCCATAAGAAAAAATTGCATTTGGGTCAGGAAAATTTATTTCAAACCTATTTCCACCAAGGCACCTCAATACCTCCAAACATCTATCTATTAAACTCCAAGTAACCTACAGAAATAGAGTACTTTCCAGATGACTCTCTACCCCAAGCCAAGACATATGGTCCCCCCAAGGAGTTGCACAACCTAGAAGCAAAATTTGAGTCAATTAATTTTGATCCCTCTTTGAACCACCCAATGGCCAATCATAAGTATTCTTCCATCTATAACCAACAACCTGATCAAAATTTTGAATAGTCGTATAGTGCATAGCCTTATCCAATCTAGCTACTACAAAATGATTATAGAGGGTCTACAAATGTGGATACATGGAAAGAAGAGGGGTATTACTATCCCAAGAATATGTCCAAAAGAGAGCCTCAGAGTCCCTATTATAGATCCAAAAATAGGCTTCTCTTAAGTAACTGAGCAACATTCTTTAGAGTGTTCCAAACCATCGAACCCCTACACTCCAAAGGATACCCAAAGACATCAGAATAGCCAACTCCTATAAAATACTTATGTGTGAGAATATGGGCCCAAATTTGATTATAATTATTGCACTAATGCCATTATAACTTATCTCCAAGAGCCAAACCACTCAAAATAGAAGAACTGAAGGCCAACACCCCCTCTTTCTTAGGTCAACAAAAAAGTTCCCTCTTAATTAGGCTTCATTTGGAATTATTTGAATTATCACTCCAGAGGAATTGGCAAAAGAGGGCATCAAAACCCTTAAGAAAATACATAGGAGAAACTTGGATCAAGATTCTATAAATAGGAAGGGGTTGAATCACTTATTGAAGAAGGGTCACCTGTGTGGTAGTAGAAATCCATCAATGAGTCCAATTATTAACCTTTCGACGCTATCTAATAAGTCATGCCAGAAAAGCCTAGGTTGTTTGCCAACAACAATAGGAATGCCAAGATAAAAATAGGGGAGGAGATCCAATTTGAAATTGCAAGATATTATCAATCCTCCTTTGGATAGGTTCTGAAGTATTAAAACAAAATTGAGGATTTATGCTCATGGACCTTTTAATATAAAGTAGACAAATAAATATCCAACATTCACCTGAAGGTCTCAACTTCATGTAGTCTTGTGATCCCCATAAGAATTGTATCATCCAAAAACTGGAGATCAAAAAGCCTAGGAATCCCATTACCACAACTCCAACCATGAATCTGGTCCTGAGAAACCTGTGACTTAATAAATTTTCCAAGACCCTTAGGCATAATAATAAACAAATAGGGAGAAAGAGGATCCCCTTGGCAAAGACCCAGAGAGGCTCCAAATAACTTAGAAGGTTCCCCTTTTAGAATAACAAAGAAGGAAGAATACGTGATACAACTCATAGTCCAACTAACCCACTCTATGTTGAAGCCAAAGGAAATGAAATTTTTTTGCAGAAAGTTCCACTTAGCTCTATCATATGATTTAGACATATCGAGTTTGATGAACATAGATCTCTCCTTAGAAGTTGTCATAGAATGAATGGCTTCAGAAGAAACTACCACCACATCTAGAAATTTTCTTACAGCAACAAAACCCCTTGCTTCTCTAAGATCACCATAAGAAACCATGGTTAAATCCTCTCAACAATCATCTTTGTAATAATTTTGCAGACCACATTACATAGAGAAATAGGGAAAAAATTTCAATTGAGTAGCACCTTCCTTTTTAAGAATATGGACAAGAAAAGTAGAATTCAGGGTCAGAAGCATTTGTTTACTAACATAAGATTCTCATACCACCTCTAACAAATCCAAATTAGCAATATCCTATAATTTGAAAAAGAATTCCACTGGAAACCTATCGGGGCCCGGAGCTTTACCCTTAAGCATCCCAAAAACAAACTCCTTGAATTTAGACATAGATATTGGACACATAAGAGAATCATTCATCACTTTAGTAACTAAGGAGGGGATACAAGAAAGGATCATGTTCTCTTGATCCTCAGCAGGAGGTAAATGATCTAAAAAGAGAGCATAATAATACTTAGTAGCTTCACGAGATATAGCATGAAAATAAGACAAATGAGTTCCATTTTAATTAACCAAACTGGGTATATAACTCATCATCCGATGAGCTTGCACATAATTATGAAAAAAAGGAAATGTTCCTATCTCCTTCCTAAAGTCATTCAACCCTAGCCTTCTTCCAAGAAGTCTCCTCTCTAAGTTCACATTCCTCCACTTCTCTAATAGCTTGAGACTCCTCTCTACCCAAATGCTCTGAAAAGCCAAGATCCTGAATTTGACAAGTAATAGTAGCTAGATGATCTTGAGCTTACCTCTTCATAGCATAAAGGTTTCCAAAGAAAGACCTATTCCATTTCTCAAGCTTCCATTTAACATACTCTAATTTCCTAACAAAAGAATGCATAGCAGTATCATAGGTTGGGCCCCTTACCTCTTCATAGCATAAAGGTTTCTAAAGAAAGACCTATTCCATTTCTTAAGCTTCCATTTAACATATTGTGATTTCCTAACAAAAGAATGCATAGCAGTACCATAGGTTGGGCAACCAACTCTCCATCACTGAGCCAAAAAATCATGGAGGGAAGGGTCCTAAATCCACATCAACTGAAACTTAAAGGAGGATTCTTAGGAAGTGTAAGTGAAGTAGATGGAAATTTAATAGGTCAATGATTTGAACCCCTCCAATCAAGAATTTTAAAAGAGGGACTCATTCTTGATAAATTACAACTGATTGAATATCTTGATGGAATGTTTGACAATGGATTGGATATTTGAAAGACAATGATTGATGATCACCGATCTACTAAAGTGTATGTAAGACATTAAATTAGTTAATATATTGTCATTTATGTCAACTAGTTTTGACTATACTTATCATGATGGTTATAGACATCTTAAGAAGGAAATAATGGTGAAGGAATGAGATATCTAGATAAAAATGAGATGGATGAGAAAGATATGGATATGGTATTCGTTAGGTGACTTATTGATGAGTCTATGGCATTATGTTAGTAACTAGATTGTATTACATGAATCTATTATGAATTGAAGATCTAGGGTGAACAAGTTTATGTGGTCGGTAAATGAAGAATTTAGTATACACCGAGCAAGTGTTGTGTATAATGAGTAGAGTGTTAACCGAGCTACTTATCACCGACGCATTATGGTATTGATTGAGTGAAAGAAATAAATGGAACTTATGACTGCCGACTAAAGATGATGAGCTGGACAATTGTTAATGATTCTAAGTTAAATCATAATGTTTGTTATGGTGATCAAACGGCTGACAAAATTCAAATATGATCAGATGAAGGAGAATGAAACATGTTATTAACACAACTATTGAGGAAGGTTAAAGCGGCAAAATAAACAGTGAAGATTAAGAGGTAAAATCTATGGATGGAAATAAAATAGTTTATGATGTCTATATAAAGAGACAAGAGATTCATTATTGAGTATGTTGCACGAGAATTTCCGTGAAAACATTGAATTCATGAAAGGTTGATCAAACTGGTTGAAGACAGAATCGAGCAATTCTACAAACAACACCGAGTGACAAAGAAAGCAATTACCGAGCAGAACAAACTTGGAGGAAACAAAGAGATTGAATTGATTATTGATCAGAGGTATTTTTGAGCTTAGCATAGATCTGAAAATCTACAAATTATGTATTTGAACCAGATCATTACTATATCAGTATAACCATTTCTACAGATAAATCTCTTAACTGAGTGGAACTTAACAATCTTTATATTTCAATTTGACATTCAATGAATGTTGATTATTTTATTTTTGACCACATAGTGAATGTTTGGTCAAAGGAGAACTGTTAGTGATAAATCCTCTAACTAGGTCACACCTTACAGTGTGTTTTGTAACCTTTAACAAGGTTGGCTCTTAACCAGGCTCACTTCAAAAGAGTGAATTATTTTGGATTACCAGTCCTAGGTGGTTTTTCCCCTAACAAGGTTTCCATGTTAAAAATCTAAATGTTATATGTGTATGGATGTGTTGAATTGTTATTTTACTTTACACATTACTATAACTAGATTGATCAGTAAACACGGTATTCAATTTGCTGGTAATCGGTATTTAAAGAGAAAGGCATTGTTGATATTTTACCAAGTTGTTTAATTGGTTTGAAAGTTTTTTATATACATCTGGGAGTATTTGGAATTGTAGGATAACTAGACTTAATTGATTCACCCCCCTCTCAGTTATCTAACTATTGGTATCAGAGCATTGAGTGCTTGAAGGAAACATTTTAAGGACTTAAGCTAAAGATCAAAAGATGTATAAGAGAGAGGTGTCAAAGCTGAACAAAGACAATTTCTCGACATGGAAAATCAGAATGAAATTGTATCTATTAGGGATAGGTGAGCATTCAACATACTACTTGGAAAATGAGTTCATCTTACCCTCTGGACCTTTGAATATTGATCAGATGAGAGAAAGATAGGAACACAATGCTATGATGATAGAGCTTGCTTCTTCCTTATCAGATGCCAAATTTGAAGATGTTAAGACATGTACAATTGCTAAACAGATGTGGGACAAGCTCACACTAATTCACAGAAGAGATATGAATGTGCTAAAGGCTAAAGATGAAAGTCTTAGAAGAAAGTTTGATGACATGAGAATGAAAGGAGAGAACATATCTCAATACAGCAACCAAGTCAAGGAGGTTGTGAATGCTATCTGAGGATCAGGTGCAATTATTGATGAAGACACTGTTGTAAGTAAAATTATCAGAACCTTGTTACATGCTTATGCTATTAGAGTCTCTGCAATACATGAAAAGAGAGCAACTCCTGGAAACAATGTTACACTTGATAGTCTAATAGGTAGGCTAACTACATTTGAATTGAATAATTTTGACCATAGTATTATTCTTACTGTTGAATCTACATTTATGTCATCTCTGAAAATTGGTTAAAAAAAGTAGCAAACATATGATAAGAAATGAGAGTGATAGTGAAAGTGATGAGTTTGAAACTTTGATGGCTAGAAGATTGCAAAACGGTAAAGGAAGATATAGAGAAAAACTACCTTTGGTATGCTTTAATTGTAAAGAGATTGGTCATATTGCTACTAGATGTCCTAACAGAAAAGAAGATGAGAAAACTAATGAAAGGAAGTATGACAGAAGAGATAACCGAGAACATAAAAGCAACTGACAGTATGACAAGAGAAGTAATTGAGATTACAAAGACTAAGACAAGAAGGCATGTTACCTTGTTGAAGATGAAGATGAAGATACTGACACTGACACTGATGAAGAGATTGAGGTGGTATTTGTGGCTTTGAAAGAAGATTCAAAAGAAGAAGAAAGGTATGTAGAAACAACACTTATTTCTAAAGTTAGTAAGAATGATACTTGGATTATTGATAGTGGTTGTACACATCATAAGACTAGTGATGAAGAGAGATTTGAATACCTTGAATATTATAATGGTAGCTCTGTTAAAATGGGAAATGATACACCTTGTCTAGTAAAAGGAAAAAGGTTTATATTGTTGAACAATAAGATCAGATGTGAGAATGCATATTGGGTGAAATGACTTAATTATAATCTGTTGAGTGTAGCACAGCTGAATAACACAGGTCACTGAGTTGCATTTGAGAATAGAAAGGTGAAAATCTATAATGAGAAAGGAAATTTGGTCGATACTAGTGAACAATCTAAAGGTAATCTATTTTATCTTGACAATGCTAAAACTTTTTGTTTATTGGCTAGAAATGAAGATGTGTGGTTATGGCACAAAAGGTTATGTCATGTGAATTTTGACAACATGGTTAAGATCAGTAAGAAAAATGAGAGTTAGAGGTTTACCAAGTATATCTAAACCTGACCATATTATGTGAAAACAATGTGAAATTGAAAAAATATCAAAATCTAGTTTTAAGAGAAAAAAAATTCATCTAATGCTATTTTGGAGTTGGTTCATACCGACTTGTGTGGTCCTATGAGAACTCAGAGTTATTCTGGAGGCAGATATTTTATCTTGTTTGTTGATGACTTCTCTAGAATGATGACTTTCATGTTCTTGAAAGAAAAAATTGAATCTTTAAATGGTATAAAGAAAAAGTGGAAAAAGAAAGTGGTAAAGAACTAAAATGTTTGAGATCAGATAGAGGTGGTGAATTTATTTTTGATGAGTTCACTAATTTTTTTAATGAGCATGGAATTAAGAGACAGGTTTCTGCATCGAGGACACCCCAACAAAATGGGATTGCTGAAAGGAGAAATAGATCTATTGTGGATTGTGCTAGAACATTAATGATTGAAAAAGATGTGGCACAGATATACTGGAGAAAAGTTGTTACTAATGTTGTATACACATTAAACCAAGTTCAACTAAAGAAAGATTCAAACAAGACACCTTATGAATTATGGTATGGTTACACACCTAATGTAAGTTATTTCAGAATATTTGGAAGTAAATGTTACATTCTGAAAGATGATAGAAATGAAAAATTTGATTCAGAAGGTGATGAAAGAATATTTTTAGGATATTCTACTAAGAGCAAAGCTTACAAATGTTTAAATAAGGCTACTAACAAGATGATTGAAAGTGCAAATGTGAGAGTTGATGAATTTGCTAAGAAGAATGATGAAGAAAGTAAAAAGGAACCAGAAGACTATGGTAGATTTGTTTACATTGAGGAACTTAACACTCTACCCGAGCAACAACCTGGCGTTACCAAGCAACAAGGTAATGGTACCGAGCATCAGTCTATACAAACTAAGAATCAGCAAACTATTACCGATGAAGATCATGATCATGCATTGAGTGGAGAACATAATGAAGAACAAAGAACTGGACATGTACTTGTAAGATACGTAAGGAGACATCATCCACAAAATTAGATTATTGGAGATAGGAAAGCTGGCATGATGACACGAAGTAAGTTGAGAGACAACACATGCTTAGTTTGTGAATTTGAACCTAAAACTGTTAGAGATGCACTTGAAAATGGTGAATGGATTAAGGTCATGAATGAAGAAATTGAGCAAATATAGAAAAACAAAACATGGACATTGGTACTGAGATTGAAAGACAAAAATGTAATTGGAACCAAATGGATATTCAGAAACAAATTGAATGAAAATGGAGATGTCACTAGGAATAAGGCAAGACTAGTATGCAAAGAGTATGCACAAGAAGAAGGTATTGACTATGGTGACAATTTTGCACTCATTGCTAGACTTGAAGGAGTTAGAATACTGCTTACAAAGGATTTAAAGTTTATCAGATGGATGTTAAATCTACATTTTTGAATGGAATACTTGAAGAAGAGATATACATTGAACAACATGAAAGTTTTGTTGATCCTAATCAGAGGAATATGGTATGTAAGTTACACAACATTATATGAACTGAAACAAGCACTGAGAGCATGGTATGAAAGACTGCACTCCTATCTAATCAGTATTGGATTTGTTAGAACAACTGACAATAGCAATTTGTATTTGAAAGATGAAACTAATGACAAGATTCTTATTGCTGAGATTTTTGTTGAAGTATTACTCAATCAAAGTACATCAAAGAAGTATTGAAGATATTCGGTATGGAGGATTCAAAACTAGTCGGTATACCTATGGTCATCGAATGCAAATTGACAAAGGATGATAAAACAACCGAGGTAAATTAGACATTGTATAGATCAATGATTGGTAAATTGATGTATGTAGTGCATACTAGACCAGATATTGCACATGAGGTTGGAATTGTAGCAAGATTTTCTGCTAATCTTAAAAAATCACATATGACTATTGTAAAAAGAATTTTGAGATACTTAAAGAACACTGAAAACTATGGTTTTTGGTACAAGAAAGAAGACAATTTTGGAAACGTTGATGATAGAAAGAGCACAACTGGTGGAGCATTCTTTTTGGGAGAAAGATTAGTTACTTGGATAAGTAAGAAACAATGATGCATTTCTCAGTCCACTGCATAAGAAGAATATGTTGTTAATGCTAATTGTTCGAACATTGCATGGATAAAACAACTTTTGGAAGGTATTAATGAAGAGATCACTGACCCACTGATAATATATTGTAATAACACTAGTGCAATAAACATTTCTAAGAATTTGGTGATGCATGCAAAGAAAAAGCATATATCTATAAAGTATCACTACTTGAGGGAACGAGTACAAGACAAGCAAGTAAGACTAGAGTATGTGAAATCACAAGAGCAACTTGCTAATATATTTACTAAACCCTTACCTAAGGACACATTTGAGTACTTGAGGAGTAGACTAGGGGTCCATCCCATGTCTATCAGTCACTAAGGTGATTAGGAGGTTGCATCAACCTATACTTTATCAGAATATCAAATGATGTTGATGCATGATGTTCACACTTTGGATTTCCTAAGGTTGTGAAAGAAAACTGAAAGATGGAGAACAAACTAAAACTGCACATCGGTACATACAAGATACTTTATCTGAACTAAACACCAGAGATAATATTTTGGCTACTGAAGAGCTATTTATTTTCTTTCTGGCATTGTTGTCAAAGGGAGAGAAGATTCAATGAAATATTTATCTAAAGGGAGAGAGAATATCATATGATATACACATATGGGAGGGAAGATTCAATTAAGTATTAAATCTGTAGAGAGAGAGACTGCATGGAGAGTATTGATGTTGTGTAGTGATTAAACATATTAAATGTACAAGCTAGGGAGAGCTTACCTAGTTACAACATTTGCATACAGAGTTGTAGAATAGATGTTTGGTATTCTAAGACATATTTCATATTGTGTTGCCATCAATGTCAAAAGGAGAGATTGATAAACTACAACTTATTGAATATCTTGAAGGAAAGTTTGACAATAGATTAGATATTTGAAAGACAGTGATTGATGATCACCGAGCTACTAATGTGTATGTAAGAAATTAAATCAGTTAATATATTGTCATTGATGTCAACTAGTTTTGACTATACTTATCATGATGGTTACAAACATCTTAAGAAATAAATAATGGTGAAGGAATGAGATATCTACATAAAGAGGAGATGGATGAGAAATATATGGATATGGTATTCATTGGGTGACTTATTGATGAGTCTATGACATTGTGTTAGTAACTTGATTGTATTACACGAATCTATTATGGATTAAAGATATAGGATGAACAAGTTTATGTGGTCGGTAAATGAAGAATTCAGTATACACCGAGAAAGTGTAGTGTATATCGAGTACAATGTTAACCGAGCTAGTTATCACTGACACATTATGGTATTGACCGAGTGAAAGAAATAAATGGAACTTATGATTGCCAACTAAAGATGATGAGATGGACAATTATTTATGATTTCGAGGTAAATGATAATGTTTGTTATGATGATCAAATGGCTGACAAAATTCAAAGATGATTGGATGAAGGAGAATTAAATTTGTTACTGACACAACTGCCAAGGAAGGTTAAAGTGGCAAAATCAATGTTGAATATTAAGAGGCAAAATCTATGGATGGAAATAAAATGGTTTATGATATCTATATAAAGAGACAAGAGATTCATTATTGAGTATGTTGCGGGAGAATTTCCATGAAAATATTGAATTCATGCAAGTCTGATCAAATTGGTTGAATACAGAACCGAGAAATTCTACAAACAACACCAAGCGACAGAGATAGAAATTACCGAGAATAACAGAGTTGGAGGAAACAAAGAGATTGAATTGATTATTGATCAAAGGTATTTTTGAGTTTAGCATAGATCTGAAAATCTGCAAATTATGTTGTATTTGAATCAAATCATTACTGTATCAATTTAACCATTACTACAGATAAATCTCTTAACCGAGTGGGACTTAATAATCTTTATATTTTAATATGACATTCAATGAATGTTGATTGTTTTCTTGTTGACTCCATAATGAATGTTTGGTCAAAGGAGAACTGTTAGTGATAAATCCTCTAACCAGGTCACACCTTACAATGTGTTTTGTAACCTTTAACAGGGTTGGCTCTTAATCGAGCTCACTTCAAAAGAGTAAATTATTTTGGGTTACCGGTCCCAGGTGGTTTTTCCCCTAACAAGGTTTTTAGGTTAAAAATCTAAGTGTTATATGTGTATGGATGTGTTGAGTTGTTATTTTACTTTACACATTACTATAACTGGATTGATCGGTAAATACAATATTCAATTTACTGGTAATCGGTATTTAAAAAGAAAGGCACAGTTGATATTTTATCGAGTTGTTTAATTGGTTTTAAAGTTTTGTTATATACATATGGGAGTATTTGGGACAGTAGGATAACTGGACTTAACTGATTCAACACCCCCCCCCCTTTCAGTTATCTAACAATTCTACCTCCAATCCAAAAACTACAAACTAGAAATCTATCCAATTGTTTTGAGATAGCATCTTCTCCTCCCCTTTTATTATTCCAAGTAAAAGTCTCATTAGCCAGTTTAATATCAATTAAATGAAAGAGGTCCACATTTTCTTAGAAGAGCTTAGAGGAAGGACCCAAATGATTTATCCCACCTCTTTTCTCCTCCAAACTTAACATTGAATTAAAACCACCCATCAAAACCCAGGGAAGGAAAGGAGCACATGCACTAACAAACCAAATATGAGACCAAAGCCAAACTTTACCATGAAAGTCAACCGGAGCATACACATTAGTTACCAAAATCATCTCTCTAGTCTCCAAACTAGAAGCAACCATAGAGAGAGTTGAAGGGATAGAAATCCACCATAGAGGAACAATCTTTCTTGGATTCCAAAAGAAAGCTAGACATCTAGAGCTCCCCAAAGAACCAATACACTGGCACTGCCCATGGTGCCAAATACTAGAAGCACAAAGAAACATAGAATCAACTGAAAGCTTAGTCTCGTGAATACAAAACATTGTTAGAGAGTGAACTTCCACCAACTCATGAATAGTCTTTTGTCTACAAGTTATATTCAACCCCCTAACATTCCATGAGAGAATAATAACTAAGAAGAGGAGAAGTATGCATCAATGGGATTGATAGACCCAAAACTCGCCAACAACTCCCCAACTACCTTAATCTTATCCTGATCCTTTTTGTTATCATCTTTTGAGGAACTATCAAAAGAGACTTTATTTGGGGGTCTTTGTTGCAAGCCCAAAGTCGGAGAAGACCTCTTACCATTTCTAGATGCTTGCACCTCCTTAGCCAAATCTGACAAAATAATATTAACTTACAAATCTGCAGGCTCTTTTGTAGTCCCTATGTTAGGATCTGTAGGGGACATGCCATGTTGTTTCCCAGTACCCTAACTCAAGACAATATCCCCCTACTGCATAACCCCCACATCCATACTAGTCACACCATAAGAGACATCAATAGGAATCCTTTCCTCTAGGGTCATAGTATCCAACACCTCAAACCTGTTAAAACCCTCATCAACCTACCTATCCCTGTCGGGCCTCTTTTATCCTTGACCCTTGGCCCGAGATTTAACAAATAGAAAACCATCCCTATCAAGACTATCTACTTGCATTGGGGCTTCCCCTTTGCTCTCTTTATCCACATTTGGAGCAAAGGAGGAAGAGCCACCAGGACCACCAACAGAGCCTCCAGTCTCCCTATTAACTTGAGGACATTGACATTGAAGATGACCATACTAATGACATAACCGACATCAGAAAGGGAGAGGCTCATAATCCAATTGTTGCACCCACTTAGAAGAACCTAAACATATTTCCATCAAATCCGACAATGGGTTATTTAAATCAATTTCAACACAAATTCAAGTAAAGGAAATTACCTTTTTGTCAAGAGTTTGTTGAGCAAGTGTTACGGGCTTCCCTAGCAAAGCTACAATGTAGCACATAATATCTCCCCTCCAAAACTCTAAAGGAAGTCGTGACAAGTGAACCCAAACATGATTACTTGAGGGTAATTCCTCTGCAAAATTAAAACCCGCATGTCAGGGTTTAACTAACAAGCCCACATGATTATAAAAATAAGGTCCTCCCTCAAAAACTTGGTTACAATCAGACATGCAGGACAACACCATAAAATAGTTATTTGCAAGAAGCATAATGTCCATGTCTCCCTCCATCTGCAATAATCGGCGAATCCAAGCTTCCAAATTCGACAAAGAAATGTGAATCCCAATAAATCTACAAATGAGTGCATGTTTACTCCAATAAGCCACATCCTCCATGACCAATTCAGGAGAAATGACAAAGACAAGATGATCCTAAGTTCTTGGAAGGCAGTCATTTACTTTATTTAATTTGGAGCTCGCCCCCACATAAAAGGAGCCAGACCTCTTTGCATGCAAACCTAAAGAAAATCTATGGGCTGGCCCAGCACTAGCAACCACCAAAGAAGTAGAAACCCCAAGCTCTTCCATCCGAAGAGGAGATAAAAACACCAACAGGGAACCCCAAGATAGGTATCCAACTATAGATGTAGCACCCTACACAAAACCCACACACCAAATACCCCTTCAAAAACCCCTAGCAAACACCCACCCTCTGTAACCCTACTTCAGACACCCCTTGTATATACCCTCACACCATATTCCCCCTTTACTGTACGCAACCCCGTTCCAATCAGTAGACAAAGACTAGGGCATGACAACCCCAGCCCAAACCTTCATTGCAGCCCCGCATACGCTTAGTCCAATAGATCCTAACAACTCCAATTCATTTCAATAATTCATACCTGTATTGTTAGATTCTTGCATGTTTTGTAGCGTTTTTGTCAAATAGTTTAAATGCAATGTCTTTTGAGGATTTTCTTACACTAATGTTTTCTGGTTTTTAATGGTTTGGAAAGTTTTTGTAAAACTAAATCATTCATACCATCCTTAATACCTTACATCAAGTGGCAGGCATTCAATCCATCTAAGTGTATAATAGGAATAGAAAAATAACTTAATAGTTTGTTGTTTGTAATGAATGAAACATAGAAAAGAATGGCTTCTCGACCTTAATCAACAGATATAAATATTAAATGATTGAATCTTCGTGAAGTTACCATATATGAATGTTCTACAACTAACACATAACCAAGCTGAATGTAATTTTTGTCTGATAACTTGGAGCATCATAACAACTACTAAAAAACTTGCATTCCCTTTCTAGACAACAACAATGAAAAGCCCAAATCTTGAAGATGTAATGTGACTCGCATCCACCTTGTTGAAGGCCGCTATTCATGGATAGGAAGGTGAACGGGCAGCAAGGACTCACACCAGCAAATAGGGTTTGTTCTTGTATGAATCGATCATTTAAGGTAGGGGTTTTGTGAGGAAGAGGGTGGTCTTATGAACAAACAAAAAAAAATTGGCTAAGGGATTATTTGGAATCTTCTTCATTAAAATAGGAGCTCCTAATTTTTAGCAGGTGAAGAGATGGGGCTAGAAATTGCCCCATGAGCTTAGAAATGCTTTTGGCCACTTGTGAAATATTTAATTTCAATTTTTTCTTAGGGAAAATGATTTTTCTCTTTTTTTTAATGCACAAAATATGGAAGACAAAGGTATTGTATTCATGAGACCACCAACTTCCTTAAATGTTAGTGTTTAAATTTAAAGCTGAATTAGACTACAAAATAATGGCAAGAGACACTGCACAAGTCCTTAAATGTTATAATTGATGGCAACTCAAGTTAGTTTGTCCATCTGCATTGCACCATTCAATCATATCGGGAGTCAGTTTGAAGATTTCTCCATGTCTGACAGTGAACAAAGCATATAGTGTATATAGTATTTGGTCTCGTACTTACCCTCAGATCAATATTTTGAGTCGCAGATCTAAGGGAAGATTTATGGATGCCTAGCCTATGTTATTCTAGAATTTTGTTGTCAGCTGATAGTTTGTGTGCAAGTTAGAAGCTTTTCTATATCGGTTTTTGGGTTGATAGTGAAGAACATCATATGTAGTTGATCCTTATGCAGATCTAATGGAGCAACTTTGGTAATTGATTTTGGGATCCAATATGTTTAGCCGACATGTGTGTTAACGTATGATCAATTGTTTTGGTCTGCCTTAGTATTTGCTTTCAAATTTAGCCGACAGGTTGTACACAGTCCATTATTTTGTTTAGTGTTCTTGAGCCGGCATGTAAGCGATATAATCTCCTGTTGCGGATATATAAGATCAATGTATTTGGTCATTTCGGTGTGGTGGATGGTGTATGAAAGGCAACTATCATGATTGTACGCAGTTTAGGTCTGAACCAGAGTAGAACAATGTAACAAAGCAAAGGATGATGAAATGTATGAAATTAGTATATAGTACTTATCGGGAACTGTATTTTGGCATTTGCAGATGATGTTTCTCAACTCAAACTCTGTGACATTATAATTGTCTTATAGGTAGTAACCTTCTTTCATTTTGAGCAGTGAGCTCTAGGCAATGTGCCTGAATGCATGTGCATTCCCCATTGTAATACTTTTGCAGAGTATTTTCATCTTGTGGGTTCATCCCCACCATGGTTTTTCCCTTAACCAAGCTTCCACGCAAAAAATTTGGTGTTATGGTGTTGTCGATGTTTGTGTTATACTTTTGCATCTTACTTTTCATTATATGTGTTAAGTGGCTAAAGAATCAGATTAATAAAGTCAAAGATTGTGGAACAGTGATTCACCCCCTCCTAGTGCTCCTTAATTCCAATACTAAATTCATGGGACGGCCACCTTAAAATATTCCTAAAAAGTAGCAAGCAACTCTAATTCTATTTTTTTAGGAAGCCCCCTTCCATGAAACCCCAGCCTAGGCCAGCTGTTATAATATTTGTAACCCTATACTACACCATAAATAATGGTGTCCACAAGCACCCAAAATGGGCACCAATTGACACAGAATTGCAATGCCAAGCTAATAAATAACAATGCCCAGCAATAAGTACCACAGTCCTTACAGACTTAAAAACTCTCCAGCCCAGCCACTGAATTGTTCTCCTTCAGCATAAACAAATTTTTATAAAATGGCATCAACTTCATGCTTTGGCTTCCTATTTGGATGATGTCAAAAAAGAAAAAGAGCAAGAACAATATAATAACCTTTCACCTAAAACTTGAAGAATAATAAATTTTTCATTTTTCTACAAGCCTCAAAACATTTAGGCAACTTCAATCGTTCAATCTGCATGATTTCACTTACAATCTGCATGATTTCACTTACGATCAACAACAGTTGACATTTCACCATAGAAACCAATTCACTTCAAAGCACCTACGAATTCTGTATGAATTCATCAAGGTTGACTAAAATGAGATTTCATCTAATTAGCCAAGAAAGAACAGCGGGCTTTTCGTCCTAAAATTGCTCTGACAGAAAACATAACTGACAAAAGAGAAAAAAAATCCAGGATGAGCAGTTAAACTCTCAAACCAACCTTTTTAATTGCCCATATAACTTTCCCAAAGGTTCTTTTTATTTCCTGCTCAAAATATCATCAAAGCTCCTTTGTGAAGTGAGCTTTTATAATATTTATCTTTTAAATCACTTTAATTACTTATTAAATTAATTTTAAAAAAAAAGACATCGGGCATTTTGTTTTATTACATAGCTTTACTTAATTAAAGTTTTTGCTCTCTAACATGCCTGAGAAGAGGGACATTACATATGCTATGATTATTTTTATATTAATTTATTTTCAACTTTGTGATCAAATTTACTTTTGCACATACTGCTTGTAAAAATATACATTTTGCAACTATTTCAATTATCATATACATCATATTTTAACTTGCTTATGTGTTCGTGGTTGTCCCATTACTACAGATATCCCACTATCTACGCATAAATGATACACTAGTATTTGTGGTGTATTTTGTGTTGAGCATGCCCCATATATTTCTATTGTGATTGTGTCATCAAATATTGTGATGAGTAGGAAATTAAAAATCTATATTGTAATTAATACAATTTAATTTTTTTATTTTAGTAGCACTAAAATGTTGTATTGTGTATGTGTTTAGCAAATTTAATTTCTATCAAACTTGCTCAATCATATTCTTGATTTCCCAAATGGAATCTCCTATAAATATATTGCAGATTTCATATGGTATGCATCCTTGAAGTTCTAGGAGTAATGCTTGAGCTTCAGCTTCATTGTTATTTCTATTTAGAAGTTGTATGGAAGCTGCCCGTGCTGTTTTCCCATTCCAATCTCATATGGAAGCTGCCCGTGCTGTTTTCCCATTTCAATCTCATATAAAATAGCCGGCACTTAACACTCATAAGCTGTCATGTCTCACACAATTAAAATACAGTTTGAGCATCAGATTTGCAGGGAGTGTTCCGTATGATGAGGCAAACTGATTTATTTCCATTTACCCATAAGCAACTACTCTTCAACTCTGAACTACAACTGCACTGTTCCTCCAGTTATCTGCTGAGCCTGAGGATAAAAATATTACATGAAATGCACAAGAAAATTCTAGCAAGGGTTAAAAGGTATTAACCTTTTTTTTTAATTAGAATTTCCATTTTGCCCTGGTACACATCAATGATAATCTTGGGCACTCCTACATATATGAAATAAACCAGGTAAAAAATTTCCTCATATATTTTTTTATCTCAACTGAATAATGATGAATTCTCAATATTTGCAAAGACAAACAGAATGAATAGTACACTTGCTTCTCTTTAGTAGTAAAGCAACTGAAATAAATAACCACAATGTGGGAAGTCGGGATATACTTCAATTCATACATAGCTTTCCTTGTCCTGTATTGGATGTTTTCATACTGGAAAGGAACGTGGCTTTACGTCAAATTATTTCCGGGATAACATCTCTCACACCATCTTCTGATTTTACTGCAATCACATTCTTGTAAAGTGAACAACCTAGAAGGCTTTTCTTATTTTTTTAAGTGAGAAATTTTTACTATCAAATTTCTTTATTAGTCTCCTCTGAATCAGAATCGGAATCAGAAGATAATTCTACCATCTTCTCAAGGGAATCCATGTCAGATGCCTCAGACAGTGTCTCGATCCTAAGAGAATCTGCATCTTCACTGAAAAAACAATACAGATTGATGATTGAAATATGACAGTCAGGTAAGGAAGAGGAAAAGACAAGATTAAACAAGGTAATTAGAGAACAAACAATTGAGTTCTCCAAAGTAAGGGAGACGAGCACTCACTCAGTTAGTCCAAAGATTTCCTTGATACTAAGCGAGCTCCGAGCTGTTGAGCAAAATTCATCGAGCTGCTTCATCCAAAAAAGGTTAGTAAGTGTGGCATCAAATCAAAACAGAATTACAGTATAACTATAAACAGACTAGAGAAATGAAACATGAAACTTCAAATATTCAAAATCCTAATCTTCTTTAGGCATTAACGTTTATAATTATGCTTGGCATTTTATGGCTGACAAGTCTCAACTATTATACTGATATAGCACTGCTTTTTTTATGTGGTGGTCTCCAATGGCATCAAATTCGAGAGCTAGGAAGAAAGCAATCGCAGAAGACGAATAGGGTGAACCAGTCTCAAACAAAATACTACTGGCAACCTTAGCAAATTCAGACTCAAAATCCATGCATTACATCAAATGCCTTCTTAGAGAGTATTATGAATAAGAAACTAGGTGTCAAAGATTGACATTAAGTCTCTGCGGGGAAATTTCTGCACAAAGGTTAAGAAGAAAGCGACAGGGTGACAGACATAAACCTTTAATAGGAATACTTTTCTTTTGTGTTACAACCCTCTCTTGTGAAACAACTGCTATCTTGCTTTCCTGCACTTTTTCTTGCATTTATCTTGCACAATAATGTTGTTATGAATGAATGTATGGTTTTGTGGGCAGAATAGACAATGATTTATTGAGTTACAATGCAATGAATGTATGTATGACACAAAGATTGAAAGTGCAACTGATACTTTGATATATATAAATGACTGAGATGATTAAGAATTAGTCTAACTGACTCCAAGTGGACGCAGTAGACTTCACCTCCCTCCAGGAGAGGGAGAGTATCATTGGGGAGAGGGACGCATACATAAGAAGAGGTCAAAACTGCTATCAACACCAAATTCATGCCTTTTGAGATAAGTTCATCTACATATGGTTTATTGTTGTTGATCTAGTGCACAATGGGTAGTGTCGGTGTCATAGTGGATCTAGTGCCTAGACCTTGAGTTGACTTTATTGTCTTGTTCGGATTGTCACTACCTTGTATCAACATCTTTTTTAATATTTGATGTTAATCGCCATGTTATTATTCCTTATATCATCAATACAAATGTGGATCGAAGAGTTACGTATATATGTATATGTATATGCTTACACATATAAATGGTATATAGATGCAAGCATGTGTATATTAGTATATACATAATTCAATGAATAACATATTAATACTGAAGTTATAAGAAAAGAAATAATTTAAAATTAAATTATTAGAGAATTTATTTCTTTAGATACTAATTTATTATTAAGAGCTCAATCCTTGGATATTAATGCTCGATGTTCTTAAAGTATCAACCCACTCAATGTTGGGGCCATAACATCTCAATCACTGTGGCCTATATAAAAACATAAAACCGACTTAAATCAGCTGCAGATATGGAAATTGTTTTAAGATAATTATCAATGGGAAGATAATGTTGGACAGCTCGTTAAAGCTCAAATACCTTGATGAAATAATATTAGTCTTTCCTTGCAATTAAATAAGTAAGCCTTTGATGTTAATATAAAAAAAACATTCTAATGTTATTAATCACAGGGGAGCATGAATAATAACACTGCCAACATAAGCTTATGCAATGCAATGGAAATATTTCATTAATATTTATTGCAGAAGAACATTTTGGTTTAACTCCATCATCTTACTTGCGCAGTGTTTACTCCCTACAGGGTATATTTTTTAATACTTAAGAGTAAACAAAAATATGAACAGAACACATATAACATAGCAATTCAGATATAATCATATAACACATTACACCTAAGACTCGCAGAAAAATATAGCTTTATTTCAAATGTAAAGTCTGTACAATCATAATGTTCCTGTTCCTGGTACAAGCCCGAAATATAAAGCCGTCAACAGTTGGTTAAGAGTGCCAATCATCGGTAACCAACGACCGGTACCCAAGAACCATATTCATTACATTGCCATTTAACAAAACAAGGATAATGATTTGAACCAGAATAGAATAAATGCAATAAACTGAAATGCAAAACACACAATAACAAGGAACACAGGAGACTTATCCTAGGAAAACCCTCCTCTCGAGGGTGAAAAACCCAACCCACAAAACTTTGATCTCTTTATTGAGTTCTCAAAATAAAATACAAAAATTCTTGCTTATAATTGAAGTCTTCAATCAGTCAATCAATAAGCCTGGCATATTGCTTTCAGATATCTCACGGTCTCTCTCAGAACTGAGTTAAAATGTTTCCCAGAAAATTGATCATGACCATCATACACCGATTGTATATCCAAATACAATATATGACACTTAACAATTACACACTCAAGAATGATAAACTCACAACACAGAATCACCGTAAAATCAACTGCACAATAAATGTGTCGAGGCTGAATTTTTATAATTTCATCTGCGATACATGAATCAACCACATCAACATTAGACCATACAGATACTCGCAGAAGATCAAGGGACATATGGGTTATGAAGCTCGAATGACATCCTTCAATGACAAACCAATGTCTTCAACATGAACCAACGGCAACAAAAAAATATGAACTGTCGAGACATAAGCCAACAACAAGTCCAAGCTGCCAAGTCATCATAAAACAGTGCCATGTCAACAATCGTACTATGAAAGGACACCTGCTCAGCAAGAAAGAGGACGTGTCAATATTGACGCACGAACTCATCACTCAACCGGCTCAAACATGAATTAATATAGCTATAGCTCAAACTCAAATGGGACAACTAGGTTGAAAGGACACCCACTCAGCAAGAAAGAGGACGTGTCAATCTTAATGCACGAACTCATCACTCAACCAGCTCGAACATGAATTAATATAGCTATAGCTCAAACTCGAATGGGACAGCTGGGTTGAAATGAAGGCACAGCGCAAAACATTAACTAAAGGCTAGTAACCAATGCAAGAGTTGCTCAAACGCAACAAGAGCAAACAGACAGGTCATACACGATGCCATATCAACCATTTCCAGCGGTGAGGAGGATACGTAAACCAAAGGAATGGAATACTGAAGAGAAACATCTTAGTCACAGTAAGAAAGCCAATGCAAGAGAAGGAACCATAAGTCAAGATGGAACGATGAATATAGGACACCATTAGATGAATGAATAATCTCTATCACGGCTATCAAAACTTCAAGACTCCCTCTTAGCAAGAGAGAGATTATTTTGAATATGACAAACATAAGAAGTTGCATCCAAAAAAATGTCTCCCTCTTAGCAAAGGAGAAATCATTTGCAAATATCATGTCATGAAGTCTCTCATCATGACAAACACAAAAGGCTAAACCCATAATGTGTCAATAACAAAACTTCATCACAGATTTTCTCAACATAATATTGTCATCTCAGCATGACATTCACCATGGCTAGAACAGAAAACTAAGTCATGGATTCTCTCACATGTCATCTACCATGGCTACTCCTAGAGGGTGGATCCACCATAACTACTCCCAGAGGATGGAACAAGGGCTTTCACCTCAAACTTCTTTTGCAAAGAAGAATGCATTAACAAGGGATTGCACGTCGAACTTCTCGCTCACGGAGAACTCGTTAACAAGGGATTGCACCTCGAACTTCTCCCTCTCAATAACTCATTAACAAGGGATGGCACCTCGAACTTCTCCCTCTCGGAGAAGAACTCATTAACAAGGGATTGCACCTCAAACTTCTCCCTCTCAGAGAAGAACTCATTAAACCACATAAAATATCATCTGAATGCTGAGATTCCCTCTTAGCAAGGGCAGCATTCTCACTGCTTTGATTATCGTAACAAAATAGAGTTGATTCCTGTGTTGACCAAACAAGGAGCTTTTGCAATCACACTGCTACATAAGCTTTTTGGTCCTTTGCAAAGGACTTGGCACTCTACATCTAACACTCAAGCTCCCTCTGAATCTGATTTCTACAACTAAATAGTCTCCCTCTGAATGTCATTTCTTCCTCTTTGAAGAAACTAAACTAAATGACAATTTGATCAAGTTCTTCCTCTTAAAAGAAGTTATGTCCCACCAATTCAGTCTCATGGCTGCAAGCAGTGTCCCCATGTTCATTTCTACATCTTGCATGACATGCATGAAATTCTCTCATCATCATGTTGCTTCTCGATCCGTCCTAGAAGCATTCTTAGAGAGATTAGCAATAGTTCGTAGAATCAAACTATTCATGAAGAGAAATATACATATCAATGCTAAAAGCATGCATGATACACTATTCTCAATATTATAGCATGAATTAACTACATAAAATTCATGATCAATATTCAAATACTTCTCTTTATTGCCTAAATTTCTTCACAATCCACTAATAGACCTTTTGCCATCACACAGTTATAGTACAGGCAGAGAATAAAAATTCGAACACCAACACATCTGCTATCCTCATAGACACAAACGCTAAACATGTAAGCATAGACGAGCATAACAACATCCTCCCCGTCCAGGTAAGAAGCTTCATCAGAGATTCTATCCTCTAAGGCTTTTCAGCTACACGTTCTCATATGAATCCCTCATTTCGAACAGCATATTCAACACCCATTAGACATCACTATTCTTCTAGAATCCAATTGGTCTATTCTAGTCTAGATCGATTCCTTACACCCGCTCTGATACCATGTTAATGATTTGAACCAAAATAGAATAAATGCAATAAATTGAAATGCAACACACACAATAACAAGCAACACAAGAGACTTATCCTGAGAAAACCCTCCTCTTGAAGGTGAAAAACCCAGCCCACAAAACTTTGATCTCTTTATTGAGTTCTCAAAATAAAATACAAAAATTCTTGCTTATGATTGAAGTCTTCAATCAGTCAATCAATAAGCCTGCCATATTGCTTTCAATATCTCACAATCTCTCATAGAACTGAATTAAAATGTTTCACAAAAAATTGATCATGACCATCATACACCGATTGTATATGCAAATACAATATATGACACTTAGCAATTACACACTCAAGAATGATAAACTCACAACACAGAATCACCGTAAAATCAACCACACAATCAATGTGTCGAGACTGAATTTTTAGAATTTCATCTGTGATACATGAATCAACAAAATCACCGTTAGACTATACAGATACTCGCGGAAGATCAAGGGACATATCGATTATGAAGCTCGAATGACATCCTTCAATGATGAACCAACATCTTCAACATTAACCGACGGCAACACAAAAATATGAATTGTCAAGACATAAGCCAATGGCGAGTCCAAGCTGCCAAGTCATCATAAAATGTAATGTCCCCTTTTTAGCATGACCATGACTATGGATGGATTAGCCTATCATGTAACCCTCATAGGCTAATGAGGATGGATAGAGGGTCTCTTTCAGTAGGCATCTACTTCTGGATTCAGTATGTTTTGCTTTGGCTTTCGTTTGGCGTCATTTGGAGTTCATTTGCTATACTTTTGCCACGTTTACTATTTATAGTAAGCTTGATGTTGTTCAAGAAGGACCCTTTCTATTTTTAAAAAGTGCATTTGGTCACGTGGGGAAATAATAAGTGACTCCTATTTCAGGCGGCATATTTACAAGATAAGTATTTTGGGAGTTATTATTATTTTAATGGCCAAATTATTATTAAATCATTAAAGGGTTTTTATAAAGTTATAATTTAACTTTCTAATTTCACTTAAGTTGAGGGTTGAGTCATCATTGGAAGGGGCCATTTATTCAATTAATTTATGGAAACTTAAGCCAAGGTATTAATTAAAGTATTGGAGTAAATGAATTATTACAAGGAAAAAAGTATATCTATTTATCCCACATTGGCTGGGAACGTGTGTGAGTTCTCCCACAAAAGTTATAAAAGACTCACATGAGTTCTTTTTCAATATGTTGATTATGCTTTTTTGAAATTGGTGAAGTTTATGAGAAGAAATGATTTCAGCCATTGGAGAAATGAATTCTTCAAAGATTTTTTGCAATTAGAGGTGGTGAAAGATCCACTGAGTTTTGCTGCTAGCTATGGCTTCATACAGAGGCCATGATTGTGCCAAATGGTGATGAAATTGGGGTTTGATATCACAGATCATAATTCAGATTGTGTGCAGAGGAATGAGAAACAAAAAATAATACAAATTGTAGCCATTCAAGACAGCATAAGAATTTAATATGGCAGCCGCATAAAGTCTGGAAGCTGCGTGAGCAATTGAAGGGTGATGTGGGTGTTTTGCAAGGCACGTTTGGGGATTTTTGAGTGCCATTGAGTCATTTCTTCTTTAGCGACTGGGTATTTATTTTCAGACAGCTGCAATCAATTTTAGGCAAAGAACTCAAGCTGCGATCCATTTGCCAGGTTTATACTAGTTGCAATAAATTTGTTTCTCATAATATTAGTTGATCATTATATGTAATTCATTTTCAAAATTGGATAAAGAGGAATTTTCGTGAATAATTGTAGCAGTTGGTTGTATGCAAAGTGTATGACAAAATGCCATGTTGAATATTAAGCAAATTTGAATGATATTGCATAGCTGTTTGCAAGTTTATTGCATTTTAAATCTGATTATTGGTGAAACCAACTTAACTAGTTTGCATGAAAAGTGTTTGACTAAATGTCAAACATTTAAAATTGACAACCAAAATCAGATTTGAGGCAATATCCTAGTGTGGGATATCACATAAAACAGTGCCATGGCAACAACCGCACTATGAAAGGACACCCGCTCAGCAAGAAAGAGGACATGTCAATCTTAACGCACGAACTCATCACTCAACCAACTTGAACATGAATTAATATAGCTATAGCTCAAACTCGAATGGGATAGCTGGGTTGAAATGAAGGCACAGCACAAAACATTAACTGAAGGCTCCTAATCAATGCAAGAGCTGCTCGAAGGCAACAAGAGCAACTAGACAGATCATACACGATGCCATATCAACTATTTTCAACGGTGAGGAGGATATGTAAACCAAAGGAATAGAATACTGAAGAGAAACATCTTAATCACAATGAGAAAGCCAATGCAATACAAGGAATCGGAAGTCAAGATGGAACGATGATATAGGACACCATCAGATGAATGAATAATCTCTATCGCAACTATCATAACTTCAACCAACAAAACATAATTTATTCTAATTTATTCTCGCTGGCAAAACTGCCGCCAACATCAAGAACTTATATTGCCACTAGCAACCATTTCTTGATATGGGAAATTTGGCATTCGTTTGAAGTCCGCGATTATAAGGAAAAAAGGAATGAACTTTTCTTGATTATTATTTACGATCTGGGAACAAGAAGCTGGGAGAGAAAACACAATAAGCAGAGAGAGTGGAAGCTCCTTCTTAGCTGCAATGTAGTTACATCAGTCATTTCCAGGCATATTTCATTCTGACTGCATTGGGCAATGCATTTATAAATTGTATGGTGTGGGAGGGGGAGTCGTGTTCCCTCCACACTAGTCGTCACCCTTAGGGGATGTGACCCTTCCTTATTACGTTGCAGCCTAAGTTTTAAACAATCACCCTTAATCATTTATAATATATACTATATTTATATTATAATATAGATAATATATATTATAGTATATATAATATTTTATATTATTAAATGGTTATTAATAATTATTAATAATTAAACAATAATAATGTTATTAATATATTATTAATGATGTTTAATTTATTAAAGTGGCATATAATATATATATTATAGTATATACTATAATATATATAATACTATATATATAAATTGATTATTATTAATAATTAAATGTTATTAATATATTAATAATATTTAATTTATTAAAATGGCAACATTGTTTAATTATTATTAATGAGTAATAGTTCCATTTTAATACAAATTATAGAACACATTTACTTTGTAGGAGTTTTAATTGGGGGACATCACAGTTCCCCCATCTTCAATTTGCTTGTCCTCAAGCAATTTGAGGTTCTCCTCTCTTTCCCAAGTGGCATCTTCATCCGGAAGATCTTTCCATTTTATCAAACATTCGATGATAGTTCGGTTCCGTAGCTTCCTTTTTTGTGTGTCAAGAATGATTTCTCATTGCAGAATGAGTTTCCCTTCTTCATCTAAGGAGGGTAATTCATCACATGGGACTGTGTGTTGTCCAAGGACTTTCTTAAGTCTGGAGACGTGGAACACATTATGTATTTCTCTATTCTTGGGGAGTTCTCCTTCAGAAGCTACTTCCCCAACTCTTCTTATTATCCTGTAGGGTCCATAAAACCAAAGTTTCAACTTTTTTGTCCCATTCTTCTTGATAGAAGTTTGTTTATAGGGCTGTAATCGTAAAAATACAAGATCTCAAACTTCGAAGGTTCTTTCTATGCGCTTCTTATCCGCATAGATCTTTTGTTGATTTTAAGCCTACTGTAAATTCTCTTTCAAGGATTTTATGATGTCTCTACTCTACTAAATAAAATCTTGTTCTTTTGGTACCTTGCTCTCTTGAGGGATTAATTCTCCAAAGGATGTAGCCTCATACCCATATAATGCTTGGAAGGGACTCATCCCTATGGACATGTGGTGTGTTGTATTGTAACAGTATTCTCCTAAATGTAACCACTTAATCCACATGGTCTGTTGTCTGGTAACATAGTTCCTTAGGTAACCTTCTAGCCATTTGTTTAACACTTCAGTTTGCCCGTCGGTTTGAGGATGGTAACTAGTGTTGGGGGTTAAGACTATTCCGGCCAACTTAAAGAGTTCTTGCCAAAATTGGCTAATAAATTTGTTCTCTTTCGCTGACAATATTCTGAGGGAGCCCATGGAGTTTAAAAACTTCTCTAAAGAATAGATCTTCTATTTGAATTGCCTTATACTCAGTTGAGACTGCACAGAAGTGGGTGTATTTAGTGAGTATGTCTACTACCACAAAGATGCTATCCTTCCCTTGTGTCCTTGGTAATCCCGTGATGAAGTCCATAGATATGCTCTCCCATTTCTAGTTAGGAATAGGCAAGGATTGGAATAACCCAGTGGGGTGGGAGTTCATCTTTGTTGCGCTGACATGCCATGCATTCTTGTACATATTTTTGTACATCCTTTTTTAGATCCTTCCATGAGTATTTCTCTTGGATATGTTTATAGGTTTTATAATATTCTTGATATCCTACTAAGGGGTTGTCGTGAAATTCTTGGAGAATTTTGTTTTTGAATTCACACTGGGGAATCAAATACACTCTTTCCTTATAGAATATGAGATTATCTCTAACTCTAAATAGTTTTCATTAGGCGGGTTACCTTCTAGAATTTCCTTTCCTTGTGAACCTTGATCATATTCCTTGATGATCTCTTCTTTCCAATTCTTAGAGATACTAGTGATGGCATTGAGGTGTGCCCTTCTAGATAGTGCATCTATGGCGCCATTACTCACCCCTTTTACATATTCTATATCAAAATCATAAGCTTGTATTTTGCTTACCCATTTCCGTTGCCTATCATTGAGGTCCTTTTGACTTAAGAAGAAGCGCAAACTGTTGTGGTCTGTTTTCACAATAAACTTCCCACAAACTAGGTATTGACGAAACTTGGCTAAGGCATGCATTATGGCTAACATCTCTTTGTCATGGAATAGTGTCTTTCCCCTACTGTGAGTTTGCGGCTTTCGAATGCTATAGGATGCTTCTTTTGCATGAGTACGGCCCCAATACCTTCCCCGGGGGCATCACATTGAAGTTCAAAGGGCATGGAGAAGTCGAGTATAGCCAGGACTGGGCAGGAGCTCATGATTACCTTAAGTTGTTTGAAAACTTGTTGGGCCCTATCATTCCAAGTGAAAGCTCCCTTTTTTGTTAGATCGGTGAGCGGGGCCGCAATTTTTGAAAAACCCTTCACAAATCTTCTATAATAACTGCATAGTCCCACAAATCCCCTTAGTTGTGTTAAGGTTCTAGGGGTCAGCCATTCTTGAATAGCCTTAATTTTTTCTTCATCCAAACTTACTCCTACTTCACTGATTTTGTGCCCTAAATAAATGATTTCCTCTAACCTAGATTCACATTTGGAAATTTTTGCATATAATGACAGTGACTCTAAAATGTTCAGTACTTCTTCGATGTGTTTGAGGTGTTTCTTCCACGTCTCATTGTAACTGAATATATCATCAAAGAAAACAAATAGAGATTTCCTTAGCTATTGCCTGAAGATATGATTCATACAAGACTGAAAAGTTGTTTGTGCGTTAGTGAGTCCAAAGGGTAGGACTCAAAATTGAAAATGTCCATAGTGACACCTGAAAGCTGTTTTGGGGGTATCTTCTTTCCTCATTCTAATTTGGTGAATACCTGATCTTAGATCGATTTTAGAAAAATATTTAGCCCCATCTAATTCATCCATTAATTCATCAATTCTAAAGATGGGGCATCTGTTTTTTATAGTCTTTTTATTCAAAGCTTTGTAATCTATACACATTCTCATAGTATCATCTTTCTTTTTTACAAGTACTACGGAGGAAGCAAACGAATTGCTGCTAGGTTGAATATGACCCATTTCTAGAAGTTCTTTAATGGTTTTTTCAATTTCTTCTTTAAATTTGTGGGGGTGTCGGTAAGGGGTTGTGATCACTGGTTTAGCTCCTTCCTCTAGTTTGACTGAGTGTTCAAATCCTCTTTTGGGGGGTAAACCCGAGGCAATATCTTCAAAGACCTTTTTATATTTTCTAAGGATGGGACGAATGTCCATATGAATTTCTTTTTCATTAGTGGATGATTTATCAAGGACCGTACATTGGACCATCCACTCTCCTTGACCATGCCTGAGGACTTTCTCCATCCTATCACATGATATCACTTTTGGAGAGCCATCTAGCATTCCCTTCAATATTATTTCTTTCCCTTGATGCTGAAAACAAATTTCAAGATTGGGATTATCCATTGTAAATCACCCTAATGAGTTTATTCATGGCATTCCTAGAATGAGATCATTTTGCAAATTCACCACAAAGAAGTTCATTTTGATTATATATGCTCCCATCAGGACTTCTAACTGGGGTACCATTCTAGTACATTGATAGATTGTCCCGTTGCCCATGATTACTTCAAACCCTTTGAACTCTTGGGTTGGTATCTTTCTCTTTGCTACAAGTTGCTTGCTAATGAAGTCTTGTGAGGCTCTTGTGTCCACCAAGGCAATTATCTTTTGTCCTTTGATTAGACCCTTAAATCAAAAGGGTCTGTTTTTATTCCCCTGGGCGATGACGGCTAATGTTCCTTGTTTTGACTCTTCCAATCTAGCTCTTTTAATGGGTACCCCTTCATTTGGTGTCTCCTACATGTTGTTCATTTGCCCTCTTTTACATTAGTGACCTTTAGTCCATGGTGCTTTGCATTTAAAGCACAACCTTCTCTGAATGAGTTCGCCCCTTTCCTTACACCGGTGATCATTAATCCATGGTTGTTGACATAAGAAACATTTTGATTGATCTCTCCTTGGACCTTCGCCTCTATTGTTGAAATATAGTAAGAGATGTTAAGTAAACTAATCATATCAGTTAAGAGATGTTAAGTTAGACTTATTGCTATTGTTCGAACTTAGACTCTATTACTATTATCGGTGGAAACTTACTCTCTGTCATGAGTGCTTGACTATGTCTGAGATGATAAATGATCTGATATATTCTAGTGTTGTTGGTACTCGGACTGACTTGTAACTATGGTTATAGGCTGAGTGATAACCAAATCACTGCAGTGAGCCGAGGATCATTTTTTATGCCAATGAAGGATTACCATTAATGAGGCTGTGACTGCTATTACCATCCTCGAGTGATGTATACAATTTTCTTCAACTCTGATTCCGCCTGAGTATTGTCATCGCTCTGAGTCTTCAATACGGGATGATCAATATACACTCTAGTATGCTTTCGTAGTGTTTCTTTGAACTCGATCGGATATGAGTGATTGTGCGGCATGATAATATGTGTATCCCACTGGATTGCAAGTGTAAAATTGATTGTATCACTATGCTATACCCAAGTCAGCGCAGGATGATTTTAATCAGTGGAGATCACATTGAGGTGTTATGGATTCCAAATTGGTAGCTAGAGCTGATCGTGGGTATCTTGCAAGTTTCTTAATTCTCACCCAGCAACAGCGTACAGGTTGTATGAATGTGATGCCCATTCTCTGCGATGTCTAATTCTTACTTATGATCAGGTGAATTAAACTGCGAAGAGTATTTGAACGTTGATCTATTTGAAGAATCATTACTGCTGCTCCAGCTCATGAATCGACATTCTCTTTGTAACTGTCAGCTGGTTGTATGCTGCGGCAGTCAGAGACACATGTTCGTGACTGTTGAGACAGTGAAGAGAATGAAGAGCCACCGCCTAGTAACTGGTGTGACATTCTATAGCGTCAGAACTTTTTTGTTTTCTCAGCGGCTTGTAATCTTGGAGTCACGTTTTTGTGTACTGAGGTTTTTCGTTGCGGCCGTAGCTGTTGATGCCAATGTTATTGGGAAATCTATCTGTGGTGTGTCATTCTGTGTATGCGATCATTGCGGGAGTTTCTTTTATTCATTAGAAAATAGTATAGTGTCCATTCAAAGCTGCAGTGCTATATGGAGGAGCCAGTGGATTATAGACAGGACAGGGAGAACATCAGGTAGAAGGGAAGGGGAGCCTAGTAGGAAAGCCAGGGAGTGGATGTTAGAGATTAAGCAGTATCACAGCATCGATACAAAGATACACGAGTCTTGCGTAGAAAGAGGATTAGTTATCCTATTGCAATATCAAAAGGTGTGATTAGCAAAGGAACACGAGGAAACAACCAGACACGCCCCATTCATTGCAACTCTTCATACGTAAAAGCCAATATAAGAATGCTCTATTCATGGGAGGGAAGGGGAAGGAGAGAACGGGGAATATAGTACAGATTTGTATAATACAACAAGAAGCTTAGCATCGTAGTTTCTCTGCAACTGATAATTATTGTGAAGTGTTAGAACTGTGACAACATACAATTAACCACTCGTAAGACAACCGCTACTATGCCTTAGACAAGGAAGAAATATGATTACGGGTGAAGGCAACAGTTGATATAAAAATAACAATTTTAATAATCAATATCGATGGAACAGGAGGGATGTCAATCAAAGTCAAGGATTAGTTGAGATTGGTAAAGTAGAATATGGATAACCAAACAAGTGTAATTGGTACTGTTATTTAACAAATACTAATTGACTCCCTATTTGGCACGATAATGAAGAATCATTACAAGTTGATGATAAAAATATCAAAAGACAAAGGATTACTGCAAAATAAATGTAGAGCTGTGAACTACTGGCTACAAAACGGAATTGTGAGAGTACTATTTGATTGGATCAAAGGTCCATTCAGGTCAAATACATTAGCGATCCATCTCTCATACAAATCAGGCCACATAGGGAGTTCATTCGCCATCTCTCATACTGTCAGATACAATCACTATAGAGACATGCAAAATCAAACTTATGGAAATCATTAGCCACTGGTCTAATGAAGACTATTGAAGTAACATGGCAACGGTTAGATATTCTGGATAAAATAATAATTTCAATGGACAACATTTTGAGTCTGACAGAAAAGGCACTGCTCAACATACAGGAGAATATATATATAGAGAGAGAGATGGTTGTTCCTTGAATGAGAATCATTGAAATAAATATATCACTGGATATTTCTGCCAATGCTAAAAGATGAGATGTTATCAATATGATTTCGTTGTGGTCGAGTATGAATGTCGATCCAAGCATGAAATGGTATCGTTGATTACTTCAAACTATAAGGCTAGAAAGAACAAGAAATTGAATTAAATTGAGATGCCCTCTGCATACAAATCAATCTCCACATCATTCAGCAGCCAGCTTCCCACTGACCCATCGTGTGCACTTCGAAGATCTAATTCTTTGAGATTAATTTCAATTTTACCAAAATTCTTGTTCATCCATTCAAAATCCCTTCTAAAGTTTAAGACAGATGAAACCTCCTCATATAGTTGTTCTGTCATCATCAACAAGATCAACCATAACAGATGCCATGTCTAAAATTTTAAATAACCAAAAAAAAAAAAAAACTGCTCGAATATTGATCAATTAAACCTCAAAAAAAAAAAAAAGGGGGGAAATAACATTCAGAGGGAGTCTGACATCTTCAGAAAGGTCAAGAAGTTGGCAAAATTTAACCTCTAAGGAAACAAATGATTCAGTCAACTTGGACAAACTCGATCATATTGAGAGGGAGTTCACTATTGAAGGTAAAACAATTCTGAGATTATAGTAGTGGGAACTCGTGGATAGAGTCGCCTATGAGATGCACGTGGATAGAATCCCTAATTAAGGAATTCCATACATCTTGAGACTACAACTCATTGAGATAAACATCATACTAGAGGTCTTTATTATCTTCCCTCAAGTCCAAGAGGGAGTGTTAATGTTGTGGCCTTGGAAAAGATCAAAATGCATCTTATGCTAGCCGATGTAACCTTGTGACTATTCAGATTATTCGTATTGGTTCTCTTAGGAAGGAAGGTATGAAGTGACATCCTGCAATAACACTGAGTTGAGTATATAAATAGGGTATGCCTTCGTGATAGAGGAAGAAGCTAAAGGATCTGCATAAATGGACATTCGAGGATCTTGATTTAGAGGGAGTAGACCATGTTTTGTTGGTTCTCTATTAACCAAGAAATTATAGCATAAAATTGTGATTATTATTATGTGAAAAGGCTATATGTCAGAGGGAGAAGCTAGAAGATCAAATTAAAGTTGGCACCCCAAGATCTTGGTCATACAAATTCAGAGGGAGTATACCATGTCAAGATGGTGTATACTTTGTAAGCTCAGAATTCACCAAGACTATGAGATAGTACAAACAAATGCAATTCAGTAGAGAACTAACGACCGATATTCTTAAAAAACACCTTGCTAGAAAGAAGATTGTGTACTTTCAATTAACCTTGGTATGTTGAGGAGTAATGCCTTAGCTGAAAAGAAGGTTTCAGCTTCAGTGATCCATCATTTTGTGTCTTAAATGATTCTTGTCTTTGATAGACAAGTCTAAGGTGGAAGTCTTGGTTTCCACTCTCGGGATGAGCCATAGTGTAATGACCCTTACTATAAAGGCCACTGAAAACCACTAATACTGAACTGAGAAAATTCGTCAAACAATTGGCATGTACTGAATACACTGCTGAAAGAAAAATACTGATTGTAGATGGCTGCAATAATTTTTCGGACTGCTTTTTTCCTCTTGCAACCAAAACTCAAACCCTCAGGTAAATCTGAGGATTCCAAATAAGCTCAACTTGAAATGGCTGAATACCATTTCCAAACTTGCAACCCTTCAGTAAATATTTCACTACCTCAGTTATGCCAATCTAGGGGAGTGATTCGTTCCCAAAGATCGAATAGTATTTGCAGACCACAAGGCTACAAATTGCTTCACAATGAAGAAGTCGAAGAAATCCCAAATCCAAGCATGTAGAAATGATAGCCCAAGCCCCCTATTTATTCTTTTTCTTGAGAAGTTACTAGAACTTCTAGAAACATCTAATTATAATGTACTTTATAATAAAATAACATTATAATAATAAAGTACATTTCTCAACTCAAAAATATAACAATGTAGGCCAAGATGTCTCATAACCGAATGTAGGCCCAACTAGACTGAATGTAAGCTCGAACTGGATGTAGGCTCGCTTCTAGACGTAGGCTCCACTACAACTGCATGTAGGCCTCAAACTGGATGTAGGTAGGCTCTGCCGAATGTAGGCTCTGTCAGCAATAAGCAATCAAATGATCCACACAACGACTCTCTCTCCAAACTATTTGCCTACGAGAGTCGATGATAGGCAAACCCGTCATGAACGAACATGTCTCTAGAAAGGGGACATGACAGTCCGCCCCTCCTAAAATTGCTTGTCCTCAAGCAATCTCAAAGCTGGATGCTGCAAAATCTCCTCAGACTCCCAAGTAGCATCCTCAACAGGAAGATCTCTCCACTTCACCAAATACTTCCTGATAACTCTCCTGCGAAGCTGTTTCTCCCTGCTATCCAAGATAGACTCTGGCACCAAAACCAACTTCCCCTCATCGTCCAAGGGTGGTAACACTGTAGAAGGCACAACATGCTGCCCTAACGCCTTCTTGAGGCACGACACATGAAACACATTATGCACTCTACTATCAGCTGGAAGCTCAAGCTCATAAGTCAACTCACCAACACACCTAATGATCCTGAAAGGCCCATAGTATCTCGGTTTAAGCTTCTCCGACCCACTCTTCTTGAGAGTAGACTGTCTGTATGGCTGAAGCATGAGGTAAACCATATCATCAACCTCAAAGCTCCTCTCAATCCGCTTCTGATCTAAATACTGCTTGTATTGATTCTGTGCCCTGGCTATATTATCCTTGAGAGCATCAACAATGTCCTTGCTCTCCTGAAGCAAATCCCCGGCACGTGGAACTCTAATATCAGACATAAGCAAATCAATGAAGCTAGGCGCATCATACCCATATAGAGCCCTGAAAGGTGACATCTGAATCGACATGTGAAATGTGGTATTGTAACAATACTCACACAAATGTATCCATCTCACCCATGCCCTTTGCTGACCAACCACATAGTTCCTCAAATAGCCCTCCACCCACTTATTGACTATCTCTGTCTATCCATCCGTCTGCGGGTGATAACTGGTGCTAGGTGTAAGCTCAGTGCCACAAAGTCTGAATACCTCCTGCCAAAAGTGACTCAAAAATCTGCTGTCCCTGTCACTCGCTATGCTGCGCGGTATCCCATGCAATCTGAAGACCTCTCTGAAGAAGACCTCAGCTACCTGTACTGCTGTGTAAGTAGTAGTGATGGGAAAGAAGTGTGCATACTTCGTCAGTCTATCCACCACCACGTAGATACAATCACGCCCTTGGGCCTTGGGCAAGCCCGTAATGAAATCCATGGATATGCGCTCCCACTTCTGATCAGGAATGGGAAGTGGCTGTAGGAGCCCGGCTAGAAAGGTGTGCTCTTGTTTGTTCTGCTGACAAATAGGGCACTCACGAACATACTACAATACATCTGTCTTCAGTCCTTTCCAAGTGAACCGCTCCCGCACCTGTCTATATGTCTTAAAGTACCGAGGGTGACCAGCTATAGGTGAATCATGAAGAGCTCTCAATATAGATCGCTTCACCTTCGATCTTGGGGCTAGAAAGATCCTGTTCTTGTAGATAATCAAATCATCTACAAGTGTATACCGGGTATCAACAACTGACCCATCAACTATCCCTGACGCCCATGGGTCTCTAGCATACTCTGCCACTATCATATGTCGCCAATCCTCTGATATCTCAATCAATGCACTGAGATGTGGTCTACGTGACAATGCATCTGCTACCACATTCTGAGTCCCTCTCACATATGATATATCAAAATCGTAAGCCTGTAACTTACTTACCCACTTCTGCTGCCTATCGTTGAGATCTCTCTGACTAAGGAAATGCCTCAAACTGTTGTGGTTAGTTTTAATGCAAAACTTACCACCCACTAGATACTGTCTAAACTTAGCCAACGCATGCATGATGGCTAACATCTCCTTATCGTAAAAGCTGAAAGATCTCTCAGGTCCATGGAGTTTCCTGCTCTCATATGCAATAGGGTGCTTGTCCTACATCAACACAGCACCTATACCCTCTCCGGATGCATCACATTGAAGCTCAAATGGCTTCGAGAAATCAGGCAAAGCTAACACCGGACATGAAGTCATGATCTCCTTGAACCTGTCAAAGCAAACCTACGCCTCTGGTGTCCAAACAAAGGCCCCCTTCTTCAGCAAATCTGTCATAGGGGCTGCATGACGTGAATACCCACTCACAAATCTGCGGTAGAATCCACATAGGCCTAGGAACCCTCTCAACTGTGTCAGGTTCTCTGGAATAGGCCACTCCACTATAGCACGAATCTTATCAGGATCCATCCGTACTCCCTCTGCACTGATAATGTGTCCCAACTACAAAAGCTCAGTCATACCCAGATCACATTTGGACTCCTTGGCATACAAGGACTCCGTCTGCAATATACTCAATACAATCTCCAAATGTGCTACATGCTCCTGCCATGTCCAACTGTATACCAAGATATCATCGAAGAATACCAACACAAACTTCCTCAACTGATGATGGAAGACCTTATTCATCGTGGACTGGAAAGTAGCTGGTGCATTGGTCAACCCAAATGGCATGACCACAAACTCAAAGTGCCCACAATGGCATCTAAATGTAGTCTTCTCCACATCCTGCTCTCTGACTCTGATCTGGTGATAGCCGGAACTCAAATCAATCTTGCTGAAGTAGCATGCTCCATGTAGCTCGTCTATCAACTCATCAATCCGAGGGATGGGATACCTATTCTTAATAGTCCTCTTATTCAGCATCCAATAATCAATGCACATCTGCATTGAACCATCCTTCTTCTTCACCAAAACTACCGAAGAAGCAAAAGGAGACTTGCTTAGTCTAATGTGCCCCATCTCAAGTAGCTCCTTGATGGTTTTCTCTATCTCATCCTTGAGCCTCGTAGGATGCCTGTATGGTGTGATCATCACTGGTTTAGCACCCTCCTCTAACTCAATGATGTGCTCAATCCCTCTATCAGGTGGTGCGCCAGGTGGAATGTCACTGAACACCCTAGCATACTGCTCTCTCAATCTCTGAATATCAAGGTGATACTCTGTCATCTAATGCTCCTCCTGTGTAGGCATGAGAGTACACATGGCTGCCCATCCGATCCCATCGTGTCTAACCATCCTCTCCATGCGCCTGAAAGAAATAGTCCTCATATCACTATTTCTGATAGCCCTCAAGACATGCTACCTACCATCTACCTCAAACTTGATCTCCATGTCCCTGAGTCTGAAAGTGACCTCGCCCAATGAATGCAACCAAGTCATCCCCAATACAATATCTAGGTCGCCCATGTTAACTACATGGTAATCCGCTTTGAACTCATAATTGCTCAAGCGTAAGGGCATATCTCTAATCATCCTGTTACACTTAAGAGTGTAACCATCAGCAACCTGTACTCGGAGACCCTCAAATTCCTCTGTCTCAATGCCACGGCGCTCAACCAAACGTGCATCAATGAAATTATGCGTAGCACCTGTATCAACTAGGGTAATCACCTTTTGTCCTGCTAGAACTCCACGCAATCTAAAGACCCCTCCTGCTGAATACTAGATAAGCATGCCTACTGCAAATGTAGCTCCGGCTCCACCTTAGGCTCTGAAGCCTCTGCCTCTACCTCAGGCTCTGTGTCACTATGCTCATCCTCATGTGCTGTGCTATCTGAATCTGAGTCCTCATAGTATGTCCACATAACTCTATTGGCCTTCCCCTTAGGCCTCAAAGGACAGTCATGATCCCTATCATATGGACCTTTGCAATAGAAGCATAGCTTCTTCCTGTGTAGGTCATTAAGTGCCTCAGTATCCAAGGGTGGAGTGGATTTCCCCTTGGTATCAACCTTCTTCCCCTTCCCCTTATCAAACTTCTTATTATCTCTGAAAGAAGTAGAACTCCTAGGGGTGAATCTGCTAGAAGGTGTTGTAAGCTCCATACTACAAGCTTTCCTCATGGCCTCCTGTAGTGTCGATTGATCAAATGCCTTGATCCAACCCTTGAGGGGTTCAGACAATCCCTCAGTGAATAGGATAACCAACCGCCTCTCCGATACATCCTGGACCATAACTGACAACCTCTGAAACTCACTGATATAAGTCTCTAAGCTGCCTATCTGTCTCAACTGTGCAAGATCACGGAAGAAGATCTCTGGATCCTTCCTGTCAAAACGCTCCACCAGCCTATCCACAAAATCCTGGTACGATGTCACCTGGTTTTGCTGCAAGGTAACCATACCATGTGACCACCAGTCATAAGCTGCGCCCTCCAAATGCAAGGTGGCGTATCTGATGGCATCTATCTCTGACATGGGTCTCAATGCTAAGAAAGTATCCAACTTATGTATCCATGCCTGTGCTGTCATCTGTCCACTACCATCAAAAGAAGGTAAAGTGAGCTTGCTAGCAGCTCGCTGCAACTCACTGTCATAGCCTCCTCTAGGTCTCATGTTCTGCCGAGTATTCCTCATGTGCTCTCTCCTCTGGTTCAAGTAGCGATCAAAGTTAAGTAACTCACGCACATGTAGTGGTAATGTCTGCCATTCTACAGTAGCAGCTCTAAGATCATCCTGAAACTCATCCTGTACATCACCCTCTCCTGCCTCCTGAGCCTCCTCTCTAAGGAAAGTAGGACGAGTAGATCTATCCGCTGTCCAAGACCTGTGCCTAGGAGCACCCTGTGAACCTGCCACGCTCCTATTATCATGATCAAGTGTACCTCTAACCTGTTCCTGTGCTCTGGGCTGAACCACTCTCTCCATCATAGTGGTCAAATTACGCAAGGACTGGACCATCTCCTGCTGTCCTGTAGTCATAATCCGAAAGAATTCCCTCTCATCATCAGGAATTCTAGGTGGGCTCTGTGACTGTCTCTCACTCATGGTAAGAGTATCTCCGAAGTCCTGTTCACCCTCTAGTGCTGCTCTTCTTCGTGTGTAGTACCTGTGATGCCCAAATGTTGAAGGATGCATATAGGTTTCTTACCCAACAGGATGGCAAGAATACCGCTCTGATACCACTATAATGACCCTTACTATAAAGGCCACTAAAAACCACTAATACTGAACTGAGAAAATTCGTCAAACAGTTGGCATGTACCATATACACTGCTGAAAGAAAAATACTGATTGTAGATGGCTGCAATAATTTTTCGGATTGCTTTTTCAGACTGTTTTTTTCCTCTTGCAACCAAAACTCAAACCCTCAGGTGAATCTGAGGATTCCAAATAAGCTCAACTTGAAATGGCTGAATACCATTTCCAAACTTACAACCCTTCAGTAGATATTTCACTACCTCAGTTATGCCAATCTAGGGGAGTGATTCGTTCCCAAAGATCGAATAATATTTGCAGACCACAAGGCTACAAATTGCTTCACAATGAAGAAGTAGAAGAAATCCCAAATCCAAGCATGTAGAAATGATAGCCCAAGCCCCCTATTTATTCTTTTTCTTGAGAAGTTACTAGAACTTCTAGAAACATCTAATTATAATGTACTTTATAATAAAATAACATTATAATAATAAAGTACATTTCTCAACTCAAAAATATAACAATGTAGGCCAAGATGTCTCATAACCGAATGTAGGCCCAACTAGACTGAATGTAGGCTCGAACTGGATGTCGGCTCGCTTCTGGACATAGGCTCCACTACAACTACATGTAGGCCTCAAACAGGATGTAGGCTCTGCCGAATGTAGGCTCTGTCAGCAATAAGCAATCAAATGATCCACACAATGACTCTCTCTCCAAACTATTTGCCTACGAGAGTCGATGATAGGCAAACCCGTCATGAACGAACATGTCTCTAGAATGGGGACATGACACATAGTGGATCTACCCTCTGAGAAGAGTCAAGGTGACTTTATGGGTCCATTCATTTTGTGTTCATAGAAGATGACAATCTTCTGTGTAAATAATTGGGGTTACTATTTCAAGGTGACGATCTTGACAATAGTTAACCAAGCTTCAAGATTGACACCCGAACAAGGTTGTCCTGGACTGTGCCGGATATCTTGATGCTTACGTTATTACTAGATTGTGTAATAAATACTATATCATGACTGACACCCTAACAGGGTTGTCCTAGATTGTGTCAGCTATCATGATATTGACAATAATTAACCAAGTGTCAAGAATGGCATTATCAAAGTAAATGATCCGGATTGCGCCGGATATCTTGAACACTATGTTATTACTTGTTGTGTAATAACCATATCATGGCTAGACAACATTAAGTTGTTGGTTTCAAATTGTCATGATGTGTTCCGGACTGTATTATGTTCATGGCTAGACAACATTAAGTTGTTGGTTTCAAATTGTCATGATGTGTTCCAGACTGTATCAAATATTATGTTCATGGCTAGACAACATTGAGTTGTTGGTTTTAAATTGTCATGACTGAGAGTTTGACTTAAATCTTCTTTTACTAAGAGGGAGTGTTGAAATATAGTAAGAGATGTTAAGTAAACTAATCATATCAGTTAAGAGATGTTAAGTAAACTAATCATATTAGTTAGTAATTAATGGACATCATGAAGAGTCATGATCCTCCAAGTTGCTAACCCTTTGTATAATATATATGCTTGATTGGAATGAGGAATCAATCAATTACAAAGGCCATTGCATTCCTCAGTCCATCAACAAGAGCAGATTATTCACTTACCTATTCATCCTATATTCCTAACATCTATTTGGTGTTTTGGAGGAAACGCCTTTTTGTTTTACTCTAGTTGTATCGTATTCCATCATTTTTGCCTTCCTAATGGCATCTTCAAGGGTTTGGGGTTCGAAAGGTATCACCCTTATTTTGATGTGTTCTTTGAGTCCTTCAATGAACATATAGACCCTCCTCTTTTGAGATATATCGGGGACCATGACTAATAGACTCTGAAATTTGTTGGCAAATTCTTCAATAGTTCCTGATTGTTTGAGGTGGGTTAAGTCTTAGAAGTACCATTCTAGTTCCCTTTGGTCAAACCGACTAATGAGTTTTTGAGTGAACTCACTATAGGTGTTAATACTTTTATGTCCCAAGGTGATGATTCCATGATGCCACCAATTGTGGGGCCTCCCGGTCAAGTGGATTATGGAAAATTTAATGGCGTTTTCTTCGGTCATAGGGCTGAAGCCTAAGGGGGAGGTAAGTGTCTAGTTTTTGGACCCAAGCTTGAGTTGTTTCTTTTCCCGTCCCATCAAAGTGTGTTAGGGACATTTTGCCTATCTTGGCTTTAATGTCTCTTTCCCCATGACTTCTTTTCCGACCATTGCTTGCCAAGGTTTTGGTTTCATAGTATTCTTTAAAGGGAATGAGTCTTTGTATCTCTGGTTCTAAGCTAGCATACATTTGGGCAATCTCCTCTATTGAATGGGTGGATGGTTCTCCTCCTATGACAAGTTCTTCTCTTGGAAGAAATGATGGTATAGTGGGTCTCATGGTGGAATCTTGAGTTGAGGGCTCATTCTCAGAATGATTAGAACGTATATCTCTTCCTATCGGAGAAGTGGGTCAGCCATTGTGGTTATTGTTATTGCTCATGTTTTGGATGGCTTGAAGAATTAACTGATCAGTTTGCTCAAAGCTCTCATTAGTTTTCTCCATGAAACTTCTTAATTCATTGGCTAATTGCTCGGCGAAAGCTTTTGTGTCTTTCTTTCGTTTATATGTTTGCATGAACTATCTTCCACAGGATGGCAGGATTATGCTCTGATACCACTGTAATGTCCCTTCTTAACCTCCTTGTGTAGTTTCCTGCAAAACTCCAAGATTCCACAGTGAACTGAAACTCCACTGGGTGATGGATTCGAAGGAGATTTTTGTGGAGGTCGTGCATGTAAAAAGCAAAAAGGGCAAGATGTCTATATATTCTTCAGCCTGTGAAGAATATTGTTTGCCTTCATCGTGCCAAAGAAAAAGAGTGAACCTATACGCTGAGAGAAGCTATGAAAAGGTGAAAAGAAGAAGAAAAGAAGAGTGTGGAAGGAAGCACAACAGTCGAAGGAGAGCATACCTATGGTGACTCACGATGACTCTCAATTGAAAAGCACAGTGATCTTATTAGACTCAGCAAAGCCATTTCTAAAAGATCAAAACTGTTATTGCTATCGGACAATTGCAATAGCAAAATCCCAGTATTTTGGGTGGACATTAATAGGTCCCTTGTATTAAATCCCTTAACCGGGTGACATCTGTGTAGATGTTTTAAGTCCTCTAACAAGGCAGGCTTTAACAAGCCTTATTTCCTAAATCCCTTTACCGGGTCTCATCTAACAGTGTGTTTGTAATCCTTCAATAGGGGCTCTTTACAGGGCACACTTCAGAAGAGTGCAAAATTTGTGAGGTTTTCTCACACCATGGTTTTCTCCCGATTTGGGTTTCCACATGATAAATCTGGTGTTGTTTATTGCTTGATTGTGTGGTAGCTATTTCTATGATGAAGTTTGTTCCGCTTACAGTTTTATTTAGATTATATCAGATTTGATTCTTAAGTAGAATGGGTGCTGATTCACCCCTCCCCTCTCAACACCAGTTGGGACCATCAGACTCGCTTTCGAAGAAGAAAGATAAAAGAGAATAAATCCACCACTGACAAGCAACACTAACTCAATCCACTTATCTTCATTGCACCAATAGATAATGAATGAATGTCCACATTGTTCACAAATACTCATCACAACTCAACCAAACAAGGAGACAGATCCTCTTCCATGTCTTCTTCGCATAAGTATGCAGTTATACAAGTATACAAATGCCACTCTCTGCTTTTGCAACGACACACGATCTATAATGATTTTGTGATGTCCCTTCAATTTTAAAATCAAGAACCTAACATGTAAATAATGAGGCAAGGAAATAAAACATACCTTGTCATGTACATATAGTTCATGCATAGTAGTTAGCTCCTCATTGCATCTGCATTCTTAGAAACATTTCCATCATTCACTCATTCATAATGCATCACCACATACATGAGCATCATACATGTACATATATACCCATGCATCTACACACCTATATATACATGCATACTCGTATACATACACATATCCACATATATACACATGCATATACATAGATACATGCATTCATACTCATTCATACACATGTACACATGCATATACGTACATACATACATGGACATACACATACATGCATACATGCACATCTACATGGCTACATCATGCATCAACATACCATCTTGGGATCACTGATATATATCTATGATGGCATTCATGTGGCATCATTAATATATGAATATATACATACATGCTACAATGATCTATCATCTGATCATTCTAACATGTATGGATCTATCCATACAGCAACATGCTTCAGTATCATATTCAGAGATGGTATTACTGATCCAGGTGTCACTGTCAATTTATGGATAAATGTGTAATTCATAATTATAATGACTACTGATAATAATCAGCATGATTATTATGAGTAATTAAACTGTCTATAGCAATGGATACTTATTGGCATTCGATCATTTTATCATTCCATATGATTAATCTTAATTGTATTGCATTATCGATTCACAATAAATGATCCACTTTGGGAATATGAACCATCACAATCAATCAAAGGCTAAAATAATGCTGAGTATCAAGAGATAATGCTAGATATGCAGAGACTTCTTTATGATGATGAAGTCGAACTGAAACAAAGATAGAGGAAAAACACTAAGGATAGTGCAAAGCTGAGGTACAATCTATTGGCATTAAGGGATGGTAACCGGTAAGATTGCAACTGGTACATGGCGAAAGAGGTATTGTCATTGATTGGCAAAAGAGGTGTTGACATTTGTGACTAAGGACACCAGTGTTGGATCTGTGAAGCAATGACAGGAACAGCTAACAACAATTAGTGCTAGGAGAGACTGGTTTGGCAACCGGTAATACTGTGCAAGAAAGAAGAGACTATATCTGATCATCAGAGCAACCAGTCACCAAGAGAGATGCAACCGGTAATCGGTAACAGAGACCGAGGAAAGGATGCAACCGGTATAGATAGAGGAAGGAAAGGTGACAGGTCAAAGCTCTTTCCTGTGCACAACTTAAGGATCTTTACCGATCAAGTGAAGACTTCGTCATGATAGATGAACTGGGGAAGTCATAGTCAACAAACAGTTAACTAACTCTTTGACCAAGATTTACTGCATTAAATCTAGTAGACTTTGAGTTATCAAGACGATCGGTACGAGGCGTGATTGAAGGTTTTAGTGCCGGTGCCGGAGATTGTGGCATTAAATCATGGAGATATCTCTTGTGAAGGAAAGCTTTTGACACGCATCTATCGCTTTCTTTCATAAAGCAGATAAAGCATAGCATGCATTGGATGTTTCTTCAGTGAACTAATACTCCACTAGGTGATGGATCCAAACGTGATCTTTAAACAGATCGTGCATGTAAAAAGAAAATAGGGCAAGAAGTCTATATATTCCTCTACCTGCCAAGAATGTAGTTTGCCCTCATTCTGCCAAAGTAAAGATTGAACTTGTACGCTAAAGAAACTAAGGTGAAGCGAAAGGAGAAGAGAGAAGAGTGTGTAGAGAAGCACAACAGGAAAGGAGAACATACCTACAACGACCAGTGATGTTTCTCAGTTGAGTATAACAGAGATCTTATCAGGCTATTCAAAGCCATTTCTAAAAGGTCAAACCCTCTATTGTTCTCTAATAATTACAATAGCAAAATCCCAATATTTTGGGTGGACATTAATAGGTCCCTTGTACTAAATCCCTTAACCGGGTGACATCTGTTCAGGTGTTCTAAGTCCTCTAACCAGGCAAGCTCTAACAGGCCTTATTGTATCAAATCCCTTAACCAGGTCGCATCTAACAGTGCGTTTGTAATCCTTTAACAGGGAAGGCTCCTAACAAGGCGCACTTCAGAAGAGTGCAGAATTTGTGAGGTTTCCTCACACCATGGTTTTCTCCCGATTTGGGTTTCCACGTGATAAATCAGGTGTTGCTTATTGGTTGATTGCTTGATGCTAGTTTTATACTAGAATCTGTTTTGCTTACAGTTGTAGTATACTACATCAAATTTGTTTTAAAGTTTTTATAGGTGTTGATGCACCCCTCCCCTCTCAACACCGGTTGGGATTGTCATCATCCACTCATCCTCAACCAATCAAAGGATTCCAAATCAACATGTCCAAGTTCATCAAATCTAGCTCATTCACAAGTGGACATGTGGAAGGAAATTAATGAATTACTATAATCGATTTTCTCATTGGTTCGTCCTTGAAATAATATGTATTCAAAGATTTGTAATCGTCTCATTGGATGACATTAAATGTTTGTAAGCAGTAGTTGTGACAACCTTTAGAATCAATCTAGGTCGTTCATTTGTGATTGGGAGGTCTATAAAAGGCTTTGCCTTCTCATTTATAAGTCATTAGAAGATTAGTTGTAGAGTACAGAGCATTAGCCGTAGTAGTAAGAGATCATAAATTGTTGCCAAGATTATGATGAGATTAACATACATTTTTCATTGAAGATAAGGTGGATTTTTGTGCGTTTTTTCAGCATTCTGCATGGTTTCTACTTGTTGATGCCAGTTTTGTTCCACTTACACAACATGCAAGACACTCAATGCTTCGAAAAACATAGAGCATTAAACCCTCCCTTGAATAAAGCCATCTCCCATGCTAAGCATTGCAATGAAGATCATGGAATGACTCCAAGGTTCCTTACACCTGTGGATATCTAACTCAGTTGAAATGATGTGATTTGTTGGTTAATCACTTAGGCAGGCTTACGTCATTCATTCAAGGATGCCAACTTACTTGCACTTCTAAAGATTTGGCTTCACAATGTGCAATAAAATTATAACCATGATTTATATCCCTTCCAACTTTGCTCTTCAACTCCTACTATCTAGACTACTTCTACTTCTAACTATGGATGGGAAGACTAATGGATGGACTAGGACTCCTACCAAATGGAGGCTTGCCTACGACTTCAACTCCACCTAGTGCAAAGCTTCAAAGGATCTCAAATGGTTTTCATATCAACACCTTCCCCTTAATCCAACTTAAAGTACAAATCAAGGATCCAATGCCAATTGAACTTGAGCACAACTACTAGATTACCACACAAGGCACCCTTGCATCTACAAGGAGCTAGTGGCCTAGTTTTATAGAGTCAACCAATCAAACATCCACCAGTATCACCATACAATCTATCTACTTTTACTCTTACTTTACCAACTTCGAAATAAAATCCTATTTTAATTGTGGAAGTAGAAACCATGCAATAACACCAAGTGTTCCAACTCAATCACCATGCAAAGCACAACAATGATAAGAAGAGCAATTTTGGCATTACTTAAGCAACAATTTTCTTCAACCTCCTTACAAATCAAAGCAAATGGCCTTATATAGAGGCTCAAGTACAATGAGTGGCCAAGATTAAGAGGCAAAAATCTGAAATCAAGGGCCCAAATTACATCCCATAAACCCTAATTAGGGTTACCACCCCATCGGCCAATGAGAAGATGACACCTAATTCAATGGACCAATGAAAAAAATACAAAGGTGGCAACCAATGAAATGGCACCAAATGGTGAGCCAATCAGAATCAAACACCTACCCAACCCAACAAGAAAGGAAAATCTACCACTTGGGCTTACATCAAATGATCTTCTAGGATAGTCTTTCCTTTGCCCTTCATCTTCTTAGCCAAATCGATGAACTTGGCTAGCATGTTGTTGATCTCCTCTAAGGAAGGGCAAAGGATGCATCAAATCTTCCTCTCAGCCTCATCCATCGTCTTCTTTGTCATCTCAAGTGTCTTCTCCTGCTCAGTTGAATCATCTCTAGTAGACTCAATGAGAACCTTGACGGATGAGAGAGCCTCTAAATCTTCTGCCCTGATGATGGCTCCTCCAAAAGATCCCAATCTCTCTGCCAAAGTATCCATGTCCACATCCTCATCTCCAATTTCTTCAATGCCAAAGGCAACTCCTACTGCACTCAAGCTATGTGATATCCTGTCGTAGATTGTTGACCCAAGATGAGCAATCTCATTCCCAACTCCTTCCAACACTTCCAATCTATGAAATAAGGCGAAATACCAATTCTCAATAATACTCATTTCATATGCCTTAGTCACTTTGGCTTTCTCTAATAACTTGTCTAAAGTGTTAATCATCGCCTGCAACAGGAGAATAGTCTTGTCCTTGACTGAGAGGAAGTACTTCCAAATACCATCAAAGGCATGGAACCTCACTCTAAGAGCTACAAATGCTTGGAATTGTTCCACAAAATATGGCAAGAAAACCAACCCATCCTGAATAATTCTATCAACCCAAGATCAAGTCTCATGTAGAGTGACCCTTGCATCCTCAACATCATCAGTGCTTCCTTGTGCTAATGCAAGTGGTGGCATGTGTATATAGACAAGAGATGGTGGCATGGTGGCATGTGTATATCAAGTCTCATATAGACATTATACAAGAAATGTAAACAATAGAGATGAATCAGAGAACACCAAAGCTTTCATTAATCATTCAAAACTTAGTACATTCACAATAGCCACAATGATCATCATCCCTTTGAAGAGAAAGTACAATGTTTATATAAAACCCGAAGGGGTGCAACCAAACGTCATCACCCGTTCCCAACCGTCGAAAGTATCAACTACCTGTTGGTGCATACATCACATACCTAACACCCGACAGCGTAATAACTTTACAACTAATATCATCCCACCCTAAAGAAAAGTCATCTCCGGATGACAACAAAATGTCCGGGACAAAACAACAAAATAGGAATGACAAACTACCATGGCAGACTTAATCATCAAAGTAGCCTCCAAAAGTTCCTTCTCCTTGGCCTCATTCTCCGCCTTTGCTGCTACCAACTGCTGCTCCCAAGCCACGGTCTCCCTAGCCAATCTCTCTTCCAAAGAAACCCATGCTGCCTGTTCAGCCACCAACTCCTGGGTACGCTAGAGTAAGTCTCCCTCCACTGCCTCGAGCTTGGTGCCTAGCTCCTCCCGAGCTCTCTACGATGTCACCAAGGCAGTCTCACGATTCAACTAGACATACTCAGATCTCCTCAATGCATAGTACCCATCCCGAACTGTCTGCTCAAGCTCTCGAACAAGAGATGCTACCTCACTCTCAATTAATGGCGTAGGAACAACCCATGCAGCCAACATCTCTGCAGTCTCTTCAGCAGGCCATAACCTTTGCTCAAAACACTCGGCAAACGCTGCACCACAACCCACTCGAGCAAAGGCTAGGAGATGTCTCAAATCCTAAACCATAGTCGCCACAGCTCGAGACCCTGCCACAACCACCAACCGACATCCTCGAGTGACCATGTCTGCCAAATAGGCCTCCACGTCCTCTCCCTCCAATGGCCCAGACGGGTAAGGGTGAGGGCTGCCGGGAGAGACAACTCAAATCCACAAGGTGCCTCTCTTGTCGCACTTCCCACTACCGCCGTCGACTGAACTACAGCGACTGTCTCCACAGCCCCATCCTCTTCAGAGAAGGATGGGATATCTGTTGCCACTGTGACATCCGCAGAGTCTACACCAATAATCTCTGGAGGGCCTTCTCGTCGAGAAGAAAGAACTTCTGCGGGTGGCAGAGCAGGATCTAACTGAAACCGTCGACTGATCCAAGAACGCATGGCTCCAACGCGGGCAGGGTTGGCCGAGGGAGGTGGATCAATCGGTGAGGAATCCTGCAAAAGTGTCGCATCTACTGTCACTGCGGCATCTAATCCTACCACATTCATCTGAACCTGACCCTTGCAAATATCCTGGGTGCCTCTGAGTACTTCCTCCGCTGCAACTGCCACTGCTACCCCTGCCGGAGGTTCAGTATCACCCTTGGCTGTAATGGTCGCGGCTTCTTCCTCAGGGGGGAACTCTACTACCAGAACTGTTGGACTCACCACCCCTATGGGAGTCAAGTGGGCTAAGGCAGATAACGTCGGCGCGGCAAACTAGACCAATGGGACTGCCGAGGTGGATTCCACTGCCTCCATGCACACTGCCTCCTCGATCATATCACTATCCTCCTCCTCTGAGTCTATGTTAGAAGGCTCTGGAGTGGCTTCTCGGCCACTATCAATATCATCGGGGTTAGACTCCACAACTCTTTGCTGACATCGCTTCTATCCACTAGTTGTACCTCCAGTATCCAAATAGGTCCAATGAAACACCAAAGGGGCTCCCGCTATGAGCTTTCCTTGTGGCTTGAGTTCTAACTCGGCTACGGGAATCTGCCTGAGTGCAGCCTCAAGAAACAATCCGATGTCGTAATGGGGCATGTAAAAAGTCCTATGCTGTAATGTCATAAACTCCAACATTCTATCTGCCAACACCGAAGCCCAATCATATACCACGCCATTCATCAGTCCCTGCATGTAAACAATCTGTGGGAGGGCAATATCAGAGGCGCGACTCAAGCCTGTCAACTTGCTCTTGATTACGTCCAGAATGCAACGCCAGGCACCCTCTACTACGAACTCATTCCAGAGGCCTCTCGCTTCGTCGCCTTTATCACAGAGTCCAACTCCACAGGAGTGAGAGGACGACAGACACGCTTTATCCAAGATTCCTTCCTTTCTACTGGCATTTTCTGCGTTTTGGTTTCCACCTTCTGCCCGTTGCGCCTTGGAATGCCAAAGACGCATGTGAAGTTCTCAGCGCCACAGGAGACTGTGAGCCGGTGGTTCCAATACACAAAAGTACTCTTCCTTGTCTACTTATCGAAACCCTGGATCATTACCCGCAAACTGTTTTCAAGGTTGCACAAAGGAAACAAGGGCATTTGAATAGCCCAATGGACACCAGTCTGCCGTAGGAATTTCTTCACTTCGTCGTCCTCCGGAGTTTCCTTCCACCATTTCCTGCACTCAAGTCTATTGAGGCCTTCAAATGCTATAGTCTGGTTGGTGATGGCTTCTTTTTCCTCCTGTTGAGCAGACTTAAGCTTTTTCGTGCTGCTCCCAGTTGCCCGTTTGTGCCCTACAACTCAACTCCGAAAGGCAGTATTGTAGCCTTCTTGTCCATGGTTGTACTTCCTGAACTCCCTGCCTGCAGTTGATTCTTCCAGTGACTCCTCTTCCCGGCAGAATGCATAACTATTTCCAAGAATGCATGACCACCGAACGGTGGAATGTCACCGCGCGGTGGCATGTCCACCGAACAGTGGCATGACCACCGCACGGTGGCATGACCACCAAATGATGGCATGTCACCGCATGGTGGCATGTCCACCTAACGGTGGCATGACCACCGCGCGGTGGTCATGCCACCGTTCGGTGGTCCCCATCGTTCGGTGCTCATTTCCCTTTTTTTGTTTTAACTATTTGCCTGGTGGTCACCCAACGGTGTGGGCCCAACGATCATGGTACGGTTTCAACTTCGAGTCATTGACAGCGTCCTCTATGGGTTGCCCGTCTAACGTGGACAACTTAATTGCCCCATTGGCATTGACTTCCCGAACTTGGTACGAGCCTAACCATTTCACCTTAAACTTGCAGGGATTGATCTCATTCCGACCATTGTATTTTAGTACGAATTGCCCCAAGGAGAATCGAGTGCATCGAAGGTGCTTGTCGTGCCAATGCTTCCAACACTGTTGGGCCATGTCCATTGCCCACTATGCCAATATCCGTCGTTCGTTGAGTTTGTTAAGGGCATGCAAGCGTTCCCGGAGGCTTTCCATGTTGCCCAGTCTGTTGTCGAGTGCTATTCGGAGGCTGGGCACCATAAATTCTGTCGGGATGACGGCCTCTTGTCCTTACATTAACTGGAATGGAGTGTCCCGTGGTGACTTTGTATGCCGTACAGTATGCATAGTACCAACGAAAGTCGCTCTTCCCAGTCTTCGCCTTCTACTCCACACAACTTGTAAATTACCGATCCAAGTATCTTTTTGGTAGCTTCGGCCTACCCGTTTGCCCTCGGGTAGTAGGGGCTCGAGAGTGAGTGAAAAATTTTAAATTCTGTGGTGACCAACCGTATTACATGGTTAACGAAATGCCCTCCTCTGTCGCTAGTGAGCTGAATAGGTATGTCATATCATGTGATTATATGTTCATAGATGAATTTCGCCGTGCTTACTGTAGACTTATCCGGCAGGGCTCTAGCTTCGAGCCATTTGGTAAGGTATTCAATTGCCACCACAATGTATCGACACCTATGTCTCTTGCTTGCCTTTAGCCGTCCGACAAAATCTAGTCCCCATCGCTCGAATAACTCTTGAGCGTTGGACGGGTTTAATGGCATAAAGTCCGGCTTGAGTGGTTTCCCAACTCTTTGACAGGTGTGACAACTCATCACCCATTCCTGTGCGTCATTATACAACGTAGGCCACCATAGTCCTGCGAGTAAAACCTTTCGCGCTGTCGTATCCAGTCCCATATGCCCTCTGGCGGGACCTTCATGGACCTCCCTTAGAACACCCTGTACTTCTTCCATCACACACCTCCGAAGTACCTGGTCGGATCTCATTTTGTACAATAACCCATTAATGAGTTGGAAGGTCTTACTTCTGAGAACAAGTTTCCTTCTCTCTCCTGGCGGCATTCCCTTCGGGAATTGTCCTGTGGACAAGAATTCTCCAATGCTTGCATACCACAGAGGAAGAACAACAATACAGAAAAGATGGGCTTTCAAGAAGTCGCCATTCACCCCCTCGGGCGATTCCCCAAATTTGATGCGTGATGGGTGGTCTGCACACACATGACTTTTTCCTAGTCGTACTATGATGTTAAAGGTGAACTCCTGCAACAAAAGCAACCATCTGCTTACTCAGCCCTGAATAAGTGGTTTGTTCACCAGGTACATTAAGGCCCGATGATCCACAAAGAAGGTGAATGGGGTAGCAAGTAATGCCAGAATTTTTGTATAGCATACACCATCCCCAACACTTCTCTCTCCGTCGTGCTATAGTTTTTCTCTGCCTTTAAGAGGAGCCTGCTTGCAAAGTATATGGGGTGATCTAACTCGTGGTCACCCGTTTGCGCCAACGAGGCTCCAATCGCAAAATTGGATGCATCCACATGCACATAGAATTATTTTTCCCAGTTAGGGTACGCCAGGATAGGTGCGGCTACCAACCTTGCCTTAAGGTCTTCAAAGGTTTCCCCTTGCTCCGTTCCCCAATTATAAGGTTCTCCCTTCCGAGTTAGTTGATCCATCGGGCAAGACACATGGGCAAAGTGTTTGATAAATCTCCAATAGTATCCTATATGTCAGAGGAATGATTTGAGTCCTGTAACATCCATGGGTGGCTCCATCTCGAGAATCACACTTATCTTGTCCGGGTCAGTTTTTAGTCCATCCTACACACAATGTGTCCAAGTAGTTTCCCCTATGGTACCATGAACCGGCATTTCTTGGGGTTAAGGGCCAGTCGTGCCCGTTTGCATCTTTCCATGCATTCTCGAAGGGCAACCAAATGGGTATCTTCAGCACTAAAAATAGACCAATCGTCCAAAAAGGCTTTGAAGTTGCCTACGGACATTTTGTCAAATATATGCAAGATTATTCTTTGAAATGTCGTCGGGGCATTGCAGAGTCCGAACAGCATTCGGTTATAAGCATATACGTCATCCTCTACTATGAACATTGTCTTCAACTTGTCTTCTTCTGCGATGGATATCTAATCGTATCCGAAAAATCCATCCATGAAGGAGTAAATTTCATGACCGGCAACCTCCTCCAAGATACTATCAGTAAACGGTATCAGGAATGGATCCTTCATTGGTCACCACATTGAGGCATCTGAAATCGACACATCCGAATTCGATTCGCCTCCTTTAGTGAGATAACTATTAGTGAGACCCATTCGCTTGTTTGGACTTTGAATATGATCCTGGCCTCTAGCATGCGCTCGATTTCGTCATTCACTCGTGCCGCGTAGTTTTTATTCATTTTGTATGGTCGTTTCCGCACAAGCACGGCCCAAGGTACTAGCGACATTCGGTGGACACAATTTTGGTGGGACCCCCTTGAGCTCTTTATATGTCCAGGCAAAGACATCTCGGTACTGCATGAAAATTCTGAACGCTGCTGCTTTTAACACCGGATTCCAATCATCGCCTACGAGAATTTTTTGGGGGTATCTTCGGTTCCTAAGTTCACGGTTTTCATCGACGGCTCTTCATACTTGAAAGGTTTTTCTTCGTCAAACTTGTGTGCAGGGGTTTCTTCCACCCAAGCCTCCCCCTCCTTGTACTCACTGTACTCTCGCGGAAACAAGTCTCTCTTTGGCCCTTCGTCCACTCTAGCATGTTATAGTGAAACAATTCGTAGTCTTCCATTTGCCAATGGAAGAGCCAATTTAATGAATCTAAGTCGTCTTCGGAGCACCCTTCTAGTTCCAGTACCCCTTCCTTGTTCGGCTCCATGCGTTGTCTCCCTTCGTCACCCTCTTCTTCAGTGTCTAAGCCTGATGAGGATGCCAAGTCTTCGCTAACCAATTGATTCCTCAAATCAATTGTAAATTTCCAACCATCTGTCTCCATCCAAATTACGTTCTATTTCCAATCATGCTTAGCTTTTGCTTGCACAAGCCATCCTCTCCCTAGGAGAGTGTCGTATCCCTTTTTCTTCACTAGAATGACTATGAAGTCCATCACGAACGGTTGGGTGCCAATCATTACCCTTTGTGCCATTAATGTACCTATGGGTTTGATCCCATGCTAGTATGCTCCTACCAATTGGAAGGTTGGCGGCCACAGTGTCGGTCACTCGAGTTTCCTCAATGTCTCTTTGGGTAGAACATTGACACCCGATCCTCCGTTGATGATAGTGTCAGTAAGTATTGTGCCAAGAATTCCCATCTCCATTACTGCAAGATGCCTTCCCGAGTTGAGTGCCAACAACATCAGGTCCTCAATAGACGTTCCCTTCCCGAAGGGGTTTGCCTTTGTTTCGGTCACCTTCGGCACGTTAGGAGATGGTACCATTTTAAGCAGGGCCGTTCTTAATTGTGGCATGGCTACAAGGAGGTCTCCCAGTTGTATTGGGATTTCTGTCCGCATTACTTGCCTTAGTATTTTATGTTCCACGTGACCCCCTTGGGAGGTTCCTACGGCATCGTGTGTTTCTTTCCGTTCGGCCATCATTCGTCTCTCGATGTCTTCTTTGGCCTCGCATACTCTTTTCTTCTCAGTCTCTGGATGTGGATAGGTCGCCTTCTTTGCTTGCCCCCGGGTGATTGTCAACACCTCTCCTTCATTGCCTTCAAATTCAGGAAGTTTACCCCAGGTTTTGGGCATTTTGTGTCGTCATGGTCTCCGGGCCCGCACCATTTGCAAAGGAATTGTGGCTTTTCCCCCTTCGAACACTCCCTCGCAAAATGCCCCCATTGGGTGCATGTTCGGCATTGAATCATTGGCCCCCCACTAGCATCATACTGGATGCGGCTCCGGCCTCCGTCGGTGTTATTATTGTCGACCCCCCTTCCTCCATGACGGTTATTCCTGTAGCCGTCGAATGATGTTGTGTTCTGTGTGTTCCCAGGTGCTGTTGAGGCTAACGGTTCTTGTGTGAACATGACTTGCTAATGGCCTCGTGTCTTCATGTTGAACGGACATTCCTTTCTTAAATGGCCTGCAATTTGGCAAATGTCGCAGAACATTTTCATAGGGCATGTACCCTTCGTGTGGTCGGCCTCCTTGCAATTAGTACACCACAAGTCTCCTTCATTCCGACGGGTGCTTCCCTTCATAGTTTTGAGTTATTTAAACATCCTTTCCATATCCTTTTGTCGCGCGGTGACTTTTTTCTTTGCTTCTCCGTCACTACCGCTATCGTCCCTTGAAGTGTCGTCCTCACCAGACGAAGAGGATTGGTTTTTCTTCTTCTTCGACGTCTTTTGTTCACTTTCCAAGTCCGTCGCCCGGTTATATGCATCAACGGACGAGGTGGGAGGAACTGTCTTCATCTTCCTTCGGAGGTTTGATTTCAGCCCTTCCACAAACCATCTCTTCTTCAAGCCGTCCGCTGGCTGACTCTCAATCTTTCCCACAAGTTCTTTTAGACAGCGGTCGTAGGTCTGTACGGTCTCCTTTTTCCCTTGCTTGGTTCCATATATTTCAAAGACGATTTCATTATCGTCTTGCAGGAGCCTAAACTACTTTTCGAATGCCTTCTTCAAAATGTCCCAGGTGGTCACTCCACTTTTGTCTAAGTCGAAGTACCAATCGATTGCTACCCCTCAAAGGGTTGTCGGAAACCATTTCATCCATTCCGCCTGGTCAGCGACTTCATTCGTGGACCAAATTGTTTCACATGTGCAGCAATGCCGAACAAGGTCTTCTTTTTCATCGCCATGGAACTTGGGTAACTTCTTGTTAGCCGCCATATTCACCCTCAGGGGTGAAACGATGGTATGTACCCCCTGCTGTGTTGTCAGTTGGGTCGCCGGAAGTGTTTGTTGTACTGGTTGTACGATAGGTTGGGATGGTCCTACCGGCGTCGGTCCTCCGGAATTGTTTTCCCCGTTAACTGATGTTCCCAAACTACTCAGAGTGGTGTGATCCGCGTGCCTTTTCGTCACTTTGACACTTTCCGCGGCAACTGCACAAGTGCACTCCCTCCGTTCGACTTCCTCTTTTGCCTTCCTTCGGGCTTCTGTCCTTGGTATTAAAGTTAAGGTCTCGAACAAGTTCATTGTTTCTTCTAACAGATCCTCGTCACTTCCGCCGTCCTCCTGGTTAGGTTCCTCTAGACCGTTGCCTTCACTTACCCCCTCTGATAGTCTATCGGCATGTCTCCTGAACCTCTCCATTCGTTCGACTTGTTTTTTGAGTATTGCTTTTCAAAGAACTTGTTCTCCCTCGAGTTCCTTCTTTAAGTTCCTATTCTTTTTAACTGGTTGGGCATAAATGCTTTTCCTCACACCAATAATCAACACAAAATTTCAAAAAACAAAAGGACACTTTTATTTATTCATATTTTATTACAATCTCTTAATAAAATGTCATTCTTATTTTTTTTCCACAATGTCCTTCCTTCATTCACCTTCAAACGTGACTATTCCCGACGATGTTTCCCATCACGTTCCTCCTGAAGTCTTTTGTTTTCCCATTCATGGTACTCCCGGAGGACTTCCTGTCGTCATTCCTCTTGAGCAATCTCTTCTTGGCGAAGTCATTGTGCGAGTGTTGCCTACGCCAGAAGCCTGGGAAGTTGATGCAGAAGACGGTTAGTAGTCGGGCTCACGCTAAGTGTCCCAAACAACGTCTTCTGGTACGGTGGCACATGTCGCCTCTCTCCGTACAAAAGTTTCAATGGCCACACTGAATGTAACTCGGAAGTCGTCCGTCACGCAGTCTTCCCCTTCAAAGAGTTTGTGTCCTCCATTCTAGTATGTTTGCCTATTATCATCAATCGGTATTCCCATTTATGGACAATACTCCATTTGCCTTCGTCTAGATCCGAAAGGCAACGGCGCCAAATGTTTACCCGCTAGGGTAGACTAGTTTACTGAAGCATAGACATTATATAGGAAATGTAAACAATAGAGATGAATCAGAGAACACCAAAGCTTTCATTAATCATTCAGAACTTAGTACATTCACAATAGCCACAATGATCATCCCTTCAAAGAGCAAGTACAATGTTTACATAAAACCCAAAGGGGTGCAACCAAACATCGTCACCCATTCCCAACCGTCGAGAGTATCAACTAGATGTCGGGGCATACATCACATAACTAACGCCCGACAGCGTAATAAATTTACGGCTAATAGCATGGTAGTATGATCTAACTATTGGATTGGCCTGCATCCGCCCTTCTAACAATCCTTCAAACTCTGGATTTCTACCCTTAGTCTCTCATTCTCTTCTGTTGCTTGATCTAATTTCTCCTTGAGAGAATTGATGTCATCATGGAGTTCCTCACAGTCAATTTCATTTTTTGTAGTTCCCAGTTCATGCTCAACTATGTTATACTCATGGGCTTGAATATCACCTATTGCCTTGTTCACCTTTGGAATTGCAACCTGAACCCTTCGAGTACCTGACTCCCCTCTGATAACTCTTGCCACTGTTCCTACAAGTTGGCTCTCTTTCTCACTTACTTCTTTGTCTATCAATTCTTCAATATTCCCAATAGGTCGAATAGGTGCAATCTTCCCTTTAGGCTTGAGAAGATCCCCCAACCACGACAGCACTGTACACCTTCCCAATTCTAAGTTTGGTTCCTCTTCCACAAGCACAACTTCATTATTTCCTTTTCATGCTTGACTTCCTTCTTCAACTAATAGGGCCTTCACATCAATCAATCCAACATTCTCACTACCTGTAGGAGAAAAACTTCCCTTAGGTTGATTCTGAGTGGGGAGAATAATCAGTGTTGTAGCTGTATCCCTTGGATGAATCTAAACTCACTTCAACTGTTGTTCCCTTGTCTACATTTTCAACAACCACGTTCTGACCTGCAGTGGCACTTACTCTTGAGAGCACTGTACTAAAACCCTGCTTCTTGGTTGGTGGTTCCACGAACTCCTTTTCCTTTCCCTTTACACTTTCCATATCCTTTCTCTTTTTGCTACTTGTTTTTGCTTGTTGGCTGCCAACTTCGTCTTGCTGCCTAGTTGACTCCTCCCCAATCTCTTCCACTAACTCCATCTTTTCATAAGTGAGCTGAACTCCTCGCTCCTCCAATCGAGCCATCTTCTTGTTGTACCATTCCTCTGTGTATAAATCAATGAGCTTCATTATTGCTTCCAATGTCTTGGCCACTTGTCCAATCAATGGGATCCAATTCACTTTGCCATATAGATTTATAATCTGCTCTTAATGTCCTTTTATCTTCCGCCAACTAATTTGGGATGCTAAGTCATCTCCATCTATAACTTCTCATCATGTGCACTGTAAGTCTAGAGAAGGCTCTTTTCCTTACTTCGTAGTCATCAACTGCATTGGCCCAATGGTCCTCTAAATGATGAGCATGCCTGTATGGATTTCCATATGCTGTTTTTACTAGCCCATTTGGATCAAAGTTTTGCCTTGCATTATACGAAGCTAAGTGGTAGTACTCCAATTTTGTCTCTGTTGCTGCCAAAGTAATGGAGTTGTGGCAACTATCAGCTCCAATTATCAATGAGAAAGTAACTCCTAACATGCCTATGTGCTTTTGAATCTTGTCATAATGTGCTAGTTGTTTAGCTACTTCCAACAACACTAGCCTGTTAGGTGGATATCTTGGAAATCTCTTTGGGCAATAAGTATTTCCTACTAATCTGATATATGTAAACTTTGGAAACTGAATGTACCAACTCCCATACTTTTTCACCAACTTTTCTGCTTCGGAAGAGAGTCTCCTATGAGGTGCCTCTTGCAAAGTTATCACTGTCTTCATGGAAAATGCATCATAAAATATCTTAAAGTCCTTGGTGTTGTGCAAGTGTAATTGTGGATAGCACTCATGCACCAAGTATTGTCCAACCTCCTTCCCAATTGTGCCCAAAGCTCTCAATCTTGGCTGCTGGTACAAACCTTCTATCATATAGAAAAGGTAGAATCCCATGTAGAATACATTTTGATCTTGCACTGTTCTCAACTGTAGATCCAAGTTTTCACTTATGATCATGGCCCAATCAAACATTTTCTTACCTCTCAATGCCCTCGATGAAGTAATACATCCATGTCTCAAATTACCCACTTTGAGTTGTTCCCATGACTTTGCTCAACATCACCATGAGGTCACCATACTTTGGTTTGAAGTCCGATCTCGAGAACTTAGGTAACCTTGCAAATGAATTCCTTGGCTCTTTCAACCATTCTCTACATAACAAGGAGGCATAAAAATCTAGATTATCGTTGTAATGCTTGGTTGCTTGATCTCTAGTCACCAAGATGCCATTGTTGTGATGTGGGATGTGAAATACTTCTTCGATAATGGGGCTCACTTAGATTAGTGAGCACCTTCTTGTCCTCATCATAGCACAACGACTTGGATTGGTAGTCATAGTGGATTGCACACTATGATTAAGGCCATTGATTCCGGCTTTAATTCCTTTAACTGTGCCACAAGCCGATCATCAAGACAACTCAAGGTCACCCAGATTTACTGCAATAAATCCTGATAGGTTGGAATAGATAGTTGTCAGTTGACTATGACTTCCTTGGTTCATACAGGAGACTTGTAATATATCGGTTGGGTTCTTTGATCTATTGAAGTCCCTTTCATGTCTTACCAGTTGCATTTGCGTGGACTACCAGTTAAACTGTCCCGGTTGTGTTATAGACACTTGGTATGATTATTGCTCTTTGGCTATTCTTGTCTATACCAGTTGAAGTTCGGTCCTTGGTTGATACCAGGATACTCTCTTCCCTGATTGAGTGCATTGTCCGGTTGTTGATGCTTAGTGTAGTGACTGGTTTCAATGAAACTATAGTTACTCTTTTCTTGTAGCTAAGGTAGGTGCCAAACCAACCTCTCTTGATGTAGAGTTCCTTAAAGCCAAACCAGCCTCTCTTGAGCTAGAGTTCCTTAAAGCTTAAACCTTTATAGAGATGACAAATCTCTATCATCTTTTGCCAATCAATGACAACACTCGGACTGGTAGAGAGCCTACCTGTTACTGATGCCAACAAAACTATGTCACAGGACAATAAAGTACTTGGATTAAGTGGTTACACTTAGGAGAATACTGCTACAACACCACTCAGCATTTGTCCATAGGAATGAACCCGTTTAAGGCACTTTACGGATATGAGGCTACATCATTTGGGAGTCTAATCACCAAGAAAGAAAAGTACCAAGCGCACAGGATTTCATAACACAAAGTGTGGATATCATCAGGGCCCTAAAAGAGAATTTACATCAAGCTCAGAATCTACAAAAGGTCTATCGAAAGATCTTTTGTACCAGGAGATCTAGTAATTTTGCGATTACAACCATATAAGCAATCTTCAATTAAGAAAAATGGGGTGGAAAAACTCAACCCCCGATTCTATGGGCCATATAAAGTACTAAGGAAGATTGGGGAAGTAGCTTACGAACTTGAGCTTCCCAAAGATAGTAAGATTCATAATGTGTTTCACGTGTCCCGACTTAGAAAGGTTTTGGGACAACAAGTGACTCCTTGTACCGAATTACCTCCTCTACACAATGAAGGTCAGCTTACCTTGATACCTAAGGTTATCCTAGACACTTGAGAAATGAAATTGACAAACCGAACTATCACTAAGTTTTTAATCAAGTGGAAAAATCTACGCGAAATGGATGCCACCTGGGAGAAGGAAGAAGCCCTTAAAATGCTTGAGGACAAGTAAATTCGGCAAGGAGGGACTAGAATGGCCCTTGATTCAAATAAGAATTAATCCTTGTAATGTATACAATTATGAAGTTGATAAATAATATCATAAATATTTAACGAATTAATAACGTAATGATGAAATTAATAATATCATTGGAATGACTTTTTATATTTATATTTATTAAATAAACATATATATTATATATATGATAGATATATAGTTACATAAATCTAATATATGAAATTTACATATATAATATATACATATTAAATAATACGTAATAATTAATAATTAATAACAGTAACAATAAAATAACATATAAGTAAATAAATAAGAATAATCTAATAAATAAATAATATAACTACAATATGAATAAATATATCATATGGTAAAATAGATCAATAAATTAATGTCTATACACGGAGCAGTCTATCGTGCTATCGAGGCCACGATTAGAAAACAAAGGTTTAGAAGAAGTTTTATGCATAATTTATGATCCATATATATCTACATCTGCAAACAATGGAAGACATCGACTACCACCGCTCAGGGAGAACAACATTTTGGCAATGACGAATAATGATTATTAAGTCAGAGATATCGACGTCTTGCATGAAGATCAAGCAACAATGAAGGAAGTAACAATAAATATTTTTGGTGGGACGGAGACCATTTTATAGATATCGAGAGACCAAGATAATTGAAAGGGGTCAAAAGAGCCTTTGCAAAATATGGAAGACACATATGCACGCACTTGGTCACCAGATGATGAGGAATAACATTCACATCATCATAAATGATGATATGGATTATCAATTGGGACTATTATAATTGTCTAACATTCATAGTCCATCAATATTATATTATGAAAAGGGCACGATAGTAATCGGCAATTAAAGTGATTAGGTTCTAAGTATAGTGAGGAAGCAATGTGAAAGGATACTGATGTTATCTTACCGGTTACTGAGAGGGGGGGGTGAATCAGAAAATACTAAATCTTACTGTTTAAAACTTGCAAGCAGATTCTTGAATGCAAAGTAGAAAGTTAACAGTCATTTACAAGCATAAACCGAATCACACAGATCTACACACATATTTGTACGTAGAAACCCTCGGTTAGAGAGAAAAAACCACAGTGAGACAAAGCTCACAACTTCACTACTTCCAAATGAAGGCGCCCTATTAGGAGCTTGCAAAGCACTAGTTAAGGTGCTACCCGGTTAAGGGATTTTACAAGAGATCTGTTAAGATCTAAACCCTATTAGCAGCTACCTGGTTACAGGACTTCGCACATCCACAAGATGTTACCCTGTTAGGGGATTTTTACAACGAACCGATTAGGTCCACCCTAATATAGGGATTTGTATATGATGAAATATCTTTCAAAAATAGTGATCTATAATGACACTGATTGTCTGATTAGATCATACCTGTAGATTCCTTCCCCTGTTTGCCTAGTTGTTAATCTTCTTTTCTACCTTCACCTTTGTGCCTGTAGCACTCAAAAGATATCTTTCCTCTGCTCTCTGCATTTTTCACTTATCAACAACAGCACCATACTTTGAGTCCTATATCTAATATTTATACAAGAGTGATCCTCTTGACTCATAGAACCGCTGGGGAATAAACTTGACCATAAAATATGCAACGCAAGAAAGTTGTGCATTGTGATCTTGAGTTTATCTTGAGATCATCCGTAGAACTTAAAGCTAACTCATGTTGAACGGTTAACTTCGCATTAGAATAATGGATGTCTCGCATAATCAGGCTCTTAACTCAAACTGTAACTCAAACTGTTCCACAAAAACTGGACCAGATTTTTCTATCACTTAGACCGGTATCGGTTTGTCGTGGGATGCTGAATAAGACCGATACTGAGTACTTGGTTCAATCTACTGGTTTATCTAACTACTTAGTTGACCAGTGCATATACTATGTGCTTTATCTACCGGTGTTATCTAAGTAATGCGGGCGACCGGTGATCTTCGACCGATGTGAATGGTTTTGATGAAATACACTAATGACAACTTATATTGCTAACAATCTTCCCCTTTGTCATTGGTGGCAAAATAGTCAAAAACCATTCATACAATAGTTGTTCAAACCTAGGTCAATGAAATAGAATAGTGCCTTAGCTTTCTTGCCTGATTGAATGCTCTGCTCCTGCCCAAAACTTCCCCTGACTGAGTCCTTTGGTATTCATTAACTTCTCCTTATAGTTTTTTCTTTACAAATAATATCTTCCCCTTTTTGCCTCCATAAGACAAAGGGTTATGTATTCCTTCACATTTGAAGCTGTGTGAAGATATCCTTATATATGTTCTTTGCAGAGTGTAGAAACAGTGCCCATTGACCGGTTACATGTTCAATGTTTTGTTGGGCAGCCTTGAGAGATACAATGATGTTTTCCATATCATCGACAGTTTTGTAGTCCGGTTCATTGACCATAACATCAGTTGAAGTAGTTGTCTGGTGCATGATATCAAGTGTTGGGGCCAAAAACATCTGGAATCCAATGATGTCTTGAATTCTTTTGTTCTCTTCTTCTGCAGTCTTTCTGAGGACTAGAGTAAGACTAGCCATTTCTCTGCTGAAAGTTGTGGCTGTTTTTGTCTTGATGTCAAATTGGTTGGACAAAGCTCTTATGTCTTCTGAAGTCTTTGTAGCTTTGTCAGTTAAGTCAGTCAAGAAAATTTCAAAATTTGAAGTTCTGCTTAACAAATTTTCTGCAACTTGTATTTGTTGTTGAAGAACTTTCAGATTATTTAGCAGAATGGCTTTATTATTTGCAACTTGCTTGTGAAGAAGCTCCACTCTTCTGCGCATAGTGTTCAATAGCCACTGTTTCTGGATCAGTCAAATCTTCACCGATGGTTGCAATCAGCACTTCCAACTGGTCGATGACCGGTTCATCTTCATCTATATCAACATCCGACACAAAGTTGTACAGGATATCTTTTACTTTGTTCAGAATCATATCTTGTTTTCTCTTAGTGAGCTCTTTCAGTTGTCTTGTTGACATTTTGTTGATGTCAACTATTGTATCGATTGCTTTGCTCCTTTTTGCTTCAGATTCTCCAGAGGATGTGATATTTCTTTCAGAGGAGCTTGCAAAAGTTTCTTGATCCTTTTCTCTACTCTATTCTTGTGCCTTTGGAGCTTGCTCATGTTCTTTTACATCCTATGGGTCTATCTTGTTTCCCTCTTCTAGTCTGGCTTCTGATTGCTGAATGTGAATCTCAAGCATAACATCTTCTACTTGATGTGAGGGCTCTTGTGATGGGGCTTGTGTTTGCAGCTGTTCGTCAACTGTATGAAAATCATCTATAGTGATCACTTCACCTTTTTTATCCGATCCGTCAGTAGGAGGATTGACAAAAGTCTGTCCCAATTTAACCGGTTTACTAGAAGTGAACTTTTGTGTGAGGACTTCCTGCTCATCAGATATCGGAGTCTGAGTTGCAGTAAACTGAACACGTGGATCAACAATTGTAGTGGTGTGATCCTAAGGACCTGTTCCCAGAAATTCAAGGTCTCTTTAAAGACGTCATTCTCACAACCATTGAGAATCTTGGCGACTCTGTAATTCGTATCTAAATTCATAGATGCATCGCCTAAAAGAAGCATGATACTTTTATTACTCAAGCCAGGTCTAGCTTTCTCTAGTGCTTCTCTATTGATTTGTGAGTTTCTTTCCAGACCGGTTCTCCATTTGTCTTGAAGCTTGCCATTCAATTCAAGAGGAAACTTGACTCTATAATCCCTGGGTGTTTTCATGAGGTCTAGAAGACTTTCAACAAGAGCTTCTTCTATTGCTTGTTTGTCTTCCTCAGCTAACACGCTATACCATTTGGCTGCATTATCTATTTCTCCAAAATTGGTAATTTCAGCTACAATGTCATTAACAGTTATGGTGCGAGCCTTACCTTTTCTGGAGATACGAGAAGGGTAGGATTTGTCGGTTCATCGTTTATGTCAACGATGACCGGTTTGTCTACTCCAAGTACTCCTTTTCCTTTTCCAGTATCATGAACCGGTGGAGCTCTTGCCTTTTGGCGTGCTTCCTCTGCTTTTTGTTGTCTGAAGTAGGTTGCACCAAATGGCTACTCCTTCAGTTTGGACTTTCTTGGTTTCTCCAATCAGCAAGAGGTGTGTTCTTTTCTTTATCAGGAAGTTCTGCTGGAGTAGTTCAGCTTGTTGGCTCGCTTCTTCTAGCGTGAGATGATTTTGCACTTCTAGCAGAGCTTGAATCTTTAGCTCTTTTTCCTTTTCCATTGAAGCTTTCCACCTTCCCTGAAGGATGTTCAGCAGATCCTTAGGATGTACCTTCTGAAGCTCAGTAGGGCTTAGATTGAACTTATGCAGGCATTCAATGATGGCATCTTCAATTTTTCTTCGGTCTTCATCATTTGCCAAAGTGTATCTTCTACTAACATTACCCATTCCTCCAGTTTCTTTCAGTCCTGTTATGAATTCATCTATCGTTGGTTTACCTTTTCTTGGTGGATCCACCTTTGCTTGCTTACCGGTCCTCTTCTTTCTTTCGCTAAGTGGAACTGCATCCTCCGAATCGGTTTCTTCTGCTTCTTGCTCTTGTGTGCTTGGCTCTGGTTGAGCTTTTCTCTTTTGTGCTATTAGTGGTACAGTTTCAGGTTTCTTCTTTGGCACGGGCGATCTTTTGACATAGACATTCTTGATTGGCACCTGCTTTAAATTCTTTTCTATCTCCTCACAAGTTCTAAACTGTTGAGCACCGGGATCCAGATGTGCTTTTTCCAGGGCCTCTACATACATCGTTGCAAACTTTGCTGTGATTTCATATCCAAACTCAGGTGCGTACTCAGTTCTTGGTTCTACTGCTTGAATGATGCAGGAGTCAGTAGACACCAAAAAACATACCTCCTTTTTGTATTTTTCAACAATAGTGGATGGGATTGTTTCTCTAGCATGCATTTTTAGTTGAAATGCATTGAAGTAATTGGTCATTTCCTTGTCAAACTGGTCTCCCAATTCGTTAGCCATGTCATTGATTTGCATCATGACCGGTCGATCTGTTGCCCACATTACTTTTCCTTTACCGGGAAAGAAGTTAGAATAGTAGAAGTGAAGACATACCAAGAGTGTTCCAAATTTCAGTGATTTCTTCTTGACGATGCCCAGCGTCTTCATGTTTTCAAAGATTTGTCCTCTTAGCATTTCACATATATCATATTGTGCGTTGTCATGAACAATTCTGAAGGCTGCATGTATGCCTCCACCCGGTATGCTGTTGAGGTTACTTGATTGATATACTTTCTAATTGATCACAGCTGATGCGAACCGAACAACTAGATCCTCAATGTCAGTTACGGTCATCAATCGCTTGTCGAATTTTGACTTTGTCAAGTTAGCCACCACTGCATTAGATATGGTTCTCAGAGTAAGCGCCTCTCCCTGATTGCAGAACCCAGTTACCCTGTAGAGATCTTTCGTGATTGAAGTGCAGATTCCTCTCATAAGCCAAAATCCCGGATCATGCACCCGACTGACTACCATACAAATCCACTCAGGTTTGAAGATGACTGGATACGAGACTCAATTTATGATTCTTGATGATACCAGCTTTGCATAGCCATTGGGATGATTACCATCAGGGCACAGCGAGCGATACTCGTTCTGTATGTATGTTTCTCCTAGCTCTTCTTGCTTAGCGTGAATAAACGCAGTTACATCTTCTGTCAGGAGCACTACTTTAGGTATTGAGGAGAGCGCGCCAACCATGTCGATCTCCCTGTCTTGATTTGGCGAGATGTTAAAAGGATTACGCTCCATTTGATTTGCAGGAACAAGCTTTGCCTCGTATGATGAGGATGCCATTGTTCTAACTTGGTTGCTAGTGATGATTAGATCCGTTTGATAGATAATCTTACTCAATGATCGAGTTGCAAGAATATTGCTCGAGCAGAGATTAGATAACATAAAATCGCAAGGTAAAAAGGAAAGAGTTAACCTTCTTTTCTTTTATAGGAATAGGGCATAACGGTAATTACCAAACGGTAACTATTTGTTAGACGGCTATAGTAATAAATGCCTTACCTAACCTTTCTTGACGCCTTTTCTAACCGGTAGTCTGACTTTTTCAATTAGGCATGTCCCGGTTGATCGCCTCATGTCCTTCCGGTTTGTTCTGTAGCCTGAGTGAGATAGGACTCACCAGTTCTACCAGGAACGATAGTTGTACTATCGATTCCCTCTAGGCCTTGAAGACTTAATTTGCAGAAGAAATATCACCATCTTGTGATGATGATTTTGCCTCCGTTGCCTCCTCGGCAGAGTTCTTTGATTCCTTGACAAACCATATTTTCTTCACTACTTTCTTGGTTTCTTTGTCTTTGTTGTTTCCTTTATCAGAACTCAAGGTCTTCACCACTGGTCCATCCGATCCTTTGTTTCTGTTCCTGTTCTGGTTCCGGCAGTCTTTAGCTAGGTGACTGACTTTGTTGCAGTAATGGCAGACTATACCGGTTGCTTTCCATGGATTCATCCCTCTTGGATTAGGTGGTTCGCTCCATGATTCTCTGTTGCAATGCATCTCTTTATTTGGATGATTAGTTGCATTCCGGTTTCTACCCCTTTTTGACAATATCGGTTTGGGTGATCTGAATGCCATAGTCTTTGATTTGCATTCTTCAGCCTTATGTCCAAATTTGTTGCAGGCATAACAATATCCCTTGAAGCTTCCCCTACTTGCGCTGGACACGGATAAGGGACTGGACCAGCACTCGTTGGTCTTGTGGCCCTTTTTGCAACAGTTTTTACAGTAGTTGTTCTTGGTTCTTACTAGTGCATTTCTACAGTCTTTAGTGTCATGACCTGGTTTTCCACTAGGCTTACAAGAGGTGTAAAAGTTTTCCTTACCCCTTTGTGCTAGCGTCTTCCTTTTGTTGACTCCACCGGTAATTCCGAGGCCGGTGTGATCATTGTGCCTTCGTTGAGCATTAAGTTGCTCATCGAGCTTGACCGAGCTTTCATCATATCTTCTTAGCATTTCATTCCTTCTTTCAAGGACTTTCATTTGTTCCTTAAGTTGATATATCTCGATTGCCAGCTTCTTGCATGCTTCATCTCTAACCTACCATGGTTTATGCATATTGGCATTTTCCTGGGTGACAATCAACAAGTCCTCTTGGAGTTGCATAATGAGGAGTTCATTGGCTCTTGTAGCTTCCTCTACCCGGTTCATTGCTTTTTCAAAAGCTGTTGATGTCTTGACTGTTGTGTTCCTTTCGCTTTCAATTTTTCGTTTATGCTCAATCAGTTCAGTCATTCTTAGAGCATTTAACTTTTGCTCCCTTTTGAGATCAATAATCTGACTGGTTAGGATCTGATTCTTTTCCGTAAGCTCGGAGACTGCTTCCTCGGCCTCATCAGACCCACTCTGCCCAGAGAGTTCGTCGATGGTTTCATTGCTCTCATTTAGTTGCAGAGCCAGCTCCCTTCTCTTTGCAAGTGACTTCCTCAGTCTATTTTCCAGCGAAGCAATAATGTCATTGGCTTCCTCTAGCTGTTTCTGGTACCGGTAACCCTCCATGATCTTTTTCTCAAGTTGTTAAACTTTTATTGTGTAGAGAACTTGGCTCTGATACCAATTGATGTTATCTTAACGGTTACTGAGACGGGGGGGGGTGAATCAGAAAATACTAAATCTTACTATTTAAAACTTGCAAGCAGATTCTTGAATGCAAAGTAGAAAGTTAACAGTCATTTACAAGCATAAACCAAATCACACAGATCTACACACATTTGTACGTAGAAACCCTCGGTTAGAGAGAAAAAACCACGGTGAGACAAAGCTCACAACTTCACTAGTTCCAAATGAAGGCGCCCTATTAGGAGCTTACAAAGCACTAGTTAAGGTGCTACCCGGTTAAGGGATTTTACAAGAGATCTAATAAGATCTAAACCTTGTTAGGAGCTGCCTGGTTACAGGACTTTGCACATCCACAAGATGTTACCCTGTTAGGGGATTTTTACAACGAACCGATTAGGTCCACCCTAATATAGGGATTTGTATATGATGAAATATCTTTCAAAAATAGTGATCTATAATGACACTGATTGTCTGACTAGATCATACCTATAGATTCCTTCCCTTGTTTGTCTGGCTGTTGATCTTCTTTTCTACCTTCACCTTTGTGCCTGTAGCACTCCTCAGAAGATATCTTTCCTCTGCTCTCTGTGTTTTTCACTTATCAACAACAGCACCATACTTTGAGTCCTATATCTAATATTTATAAAAGAGTGATCCTCTTGACTCATAGAACTGTCGGGGAATAAACTTGACCATAAAATATGCAACGCAAGAAAGCTATGCGTTGTGATCTTGAGTTTATCTTGAGATCATCCGTAGAACTTAAAGCTAACTCATGTTGAATGGTTAACTTCGCATTAGAATAATGGATGTCTCGCATAATCAGGCTCTTAACTCAAACTGTAACTCAAACTGTTCCACAAAAACTGGACCGGATTTTCTATCAGTTAGACCGGTATTGATTTGTTGTGGGATGCTGAATAAGACCGATACTGAGTACTTGATTCAGTCTACCGGTTTATCTAACTACTTAGTTGACCGGTGCATATACTATGTGCTTTATCTACCGGTGTTATCTAAGTAATGCGGGCGACCGGTGATCTTCGACCAGTGTGAATGGTTTTGATGAAATACACTAATGACAACTTATATTGCTAACATAAGTTCACCATCCTGTGGGTGAACTTCAAACTAAAGAGGGATCCTTCCAAAAAAAAGCAAAGTCTATTAATCCTATTACAATGGTGCTCGCATTGGCACACTTTACCTTTTAAACTCAAAGATTGAAAAATCTAAACTAAGACTAAGTAATCAAGGAAGCAGATTCAAGCAGGGTCCTCAAATGCAAAGGGGCTCTCTTCCAAATCTCAAAGTCCAAGCTTCCTAATATCAATGTCCAAGCTCTCAAATTGAACCTGCGATTCCACATTTCAAATTATCAATCCAATCAAGATGTAAACATGTAGAAACAAGGAGTTAGCTGCCATGTTACAACAATCACATAATGTACTTCATCTATGATGCAACTAACACTACCCCAAACCTCTAAATACTTGAATTATGTTTGCCAAGATGCAAGAGGTATCTTGTCCAAATCGCAAGAGGCTGCCTCGCAAGTTGGCAATGAAGACTCTTCAAGTTGTCAACTTGATCAAATCGAAATGTCAGGTAGATGTTCCCAAATGATCAAGAATTACTTCCCAATTCGCAATGTATACAATCTGATCTGGAGTTGAAAGTCAGTCTACAAGATGCAATGAAACTTCAAGATCGATGCCTCTGGGGTGATAAATTTGCAGCCAATTTGAAGTCGTAGCTCACTGTTATAGCTTAGGTGATGTTCGCCCACTACTAAGATAATTCCCTGCCTTGGCAAGGAAGACTACCCACAAAATAAGAGATAATTCGCTGCCTCCCAAGATAATATATTCGCTGCCAAGGACCACCCGACTTATCATCAAAACACCAAAACACTCTGTTGCCAAAGCAATGAGGATCGCTGCTGGGAAAATTTGGGTAATTCGCATGCCAAAGGGACAAATTTGCTATTGTGGCAGAGGTAAATCGCTTAGAAAATCAGAGGTAATTAGCTGCCCATGGCAGAGGAAAATCGGTTTACAAATGCCAACTGAAATGGCTAGAAAATCTTAATTTATGTCTCCCAAGCTGGCCGAAACAAGGGACGCCCTGCCTTGGGAGAAAAAAAAAATAACAAGAGGCCGACCCCCTTCATTGGGTGTTTGAATTTGAAATAAGAAATTTAATTTAAAATGGGGCCTCTCAGATTTTCGATTTTACCAAAGGATCTGACCCCTATAGGATCTCGATTCTTGAAATAAAACAGTCCCCCAAAATTTATCTTGATTTTTTAAATAACCCACTTTGCATCAATTTTTAAATTATAAAACAGCTCCCAAATTTGCATCGATTTTAATTTATAAAATGACATCAATTTTTTAATGCCATTGATTTTTTAAATGTAAAATAGCCCTGAATTTTTTAATGGCATTGATTTTTTAAATATAAAATGGCTCCAATTTGGCATCGAATTTGTCTTGGGAGTTAAAATATAAAATCCAGCCCATCATTTATCATTGGAAATAAAACATTTCATGGGCCACCTTGAAAGGAAAATTTACCAAGCATGGGGATTTGCCATTGAAATTACAAAATTGCCAAGTCTACCTCTCCAACTTGCAACACCACTTCTCCCAATTCGTAACAACTTGCACAAGCCCACTTGCCAAGTTGCAAAGACTTGCTTCCCAACTTGGAAAGACTTTGTCTCCTTGCAAATTGTAACTTTCCTTAGCCAAAATAATTTTCTCAATAGTAATAATTCCACTTGGCTAAACGAAAATCATTTTCTCACCTTAATCTTACCATTTTTAAATTCCACCAAGTTTATTGAAACTTTGTCATGATGCAAGAGCACCCCTACCAACTCACAAGAACATGCCTACCAACTTGCAGGAACCCTCTTACCGAACTGTGAAAAGTGAACATTAAAATTGCAATTTTGACACTTAGAATTTAGATTTTCAAAAATCATTTTATCAAAATTGCACAATTAAATTGTCCAGATTTATCTATCTATTTTTCACAATTTGCAAAATTTCACTAAATTTTCCAAAAAATTTCAAGTCCACAAAATCCAAATTTTGCTCAAAATGTCAAACCAAGATTTTGCTTATAAATCAAATTATCCAATCCATATCTTCAATTTGGATTGGTAAGAAAAATCATTACGTTTAGGATATCGTGTTATAAACTTGATAAAACTCAGTTTTTATTGTTCTCAAATTCACCATCCTTCCCCTTGAATGTAAAAATCTCATTTCTTGACTCTTCAAATTCGTTCCAAATTTCACCCAAAGCGCCTCAAGTTTCACCTTCAACCCTTGACCTAAGAAAATTGCCCAAGCAAGTTTGAAAAGAGGGGGTCCCCATAAATTTTGGAGCGATGGTGTGAAAACCTCACAACACTACTCAAGTTTAGTTGAAGTTCATCGGTTTTAATGGAGAGATGTGGAGATACGTGGTGAATTCCTTGTTTCATAGCATTTGTAGTTTGTTGATTGAGAATTGCAGTGTATGGTTGGTCTAAAGCCACTTAAGCACTAGTTCGATTGTGGATGTTCATTTGGACTATGTCATTAATGGTATTTCGATGAATGTTACAATAAGAAAATCCTTTATTACCTTTGGAGATTGCACCAAGTTTTGCATAGTTGTTTTCTCATGGTAAAGCAAAGCAAGGTTTAAAGAATTCTAATATCCAAGCATTATCCATTGTTATCATTGTCATTAGAAATTAGATTGAGTTAGCTTAAATTCCATAAACCCTAATCCTTTTTATCTTTTATTTGAAGTTCGAAAATCAATTTAAGATCCGGTTGTTGTGTAAAGACCATTCATGCTTTAAGGGAAGAGAGTTGACTAAATCTAGGAAGAATAGCATAAGTCTTCTTTGTGTGTTACCAGCAATATCACATCAAATTCACTAAGTTATATCCAACACAAAGTTGCTAGTTCATAGTGTAAACCTTGGGGTTGCCTTATTTGATCACACATTGTCATATTGTTTAGCATTTGAAGTTTCCTTGTTCAATAGAGGATAGAATACTTCGTATTTTATTCTACATTAATACCAACTCTCAAAACTATATCCCAAGTGATTTTGGCTATTTAGCAAATCCAAATCCTACTAGAGTGGCATATTACTATAAGATGCAGGAAGTAATAATGAAATACTTTAGGTCCAAAGGATTTAGCTTAGTTGGTTAAAGCAATGAGTTCTCATTGTGGAGACCCTGGTTCAAATCCCAAAAGGGACATCTTTGTGGAAATCTAAGTTGTGACTCTTAGTCTTCCATTGGTTGTATTTGTCTCATTATAAAAAGGTGGATTCTAAGTTGTGACTCTTGCTCTTCCAATTGCTGTTTCTAGTGTGGCTGCTCATAAGGAGCTCGTATTTGTCTTAGTTTGTTGATTGAATAAGCTTGTAACTCTCATGTTGTTGCTCGAATGAGCACAAGGTTTGTAAATGATCTATAATATAAAAAATAATGAAATACTTTTGCTTAAAAGAGAAGTTTAGTAAAGAAAGCTTGTACTACAAGAATATCTCATGAATGGTGGGGCTTCCACTTCCAACAAAAAAATTACAGTGTTTTTGGGGATTTGTTGACTGATTTGATGAAACAAGAAAATTAGGTTGTTGAAGAGTGCAAGCTATAATGTGTGCACTTTGAAAACATTTATTTGTTTATATAGAAAGTAATTCTAAGACCTAAATTGCAAGTAAAATTGGTTGATTAGCAAATGCAGATTGCACTTGAGTTACATATATTTCTCAAATGCAGGAAATTAAATATCAACCATGCACACTGATACCTCAGCTAGATAAAGGATTTTAGCAAAGAGGGCCTGTACAGCAACTTTTCGCTGTATCCCCTTCTCAGTAAAACCTTCTGTATCCATCACAACTGGACCTGTAAAATAAAAAATAGTAGAGTTATAGCACATATAATTTGGGAAGGGCATTGCAAGTGTTGAGAAAATATTATACCAACACAGATATCCCAATGTACTTAAATTCATTAATAATTCCCTTATCCTTTTACACATAAAGTGGCACTAGTCTTTAGACTAGACAGAAGCACTAGCAATGAAGGCATTCAATTTCTACCCACGTACAAGTTTGCTTATAAATTGCTTTCAATGAATAAAAAACAATATATATATCTTGGTTTATGTCACATATTTGCTATCCTTCGTTTTGACATTAGGTGTAAATACAATCTTGTAACTATAGTAGAAGTTACCTGTCACCTACCTAAGTCTCAGTCATGTTAATAACCAAAATGAAAAATCTAATGTAGGATACTGGGGTGAAAGTAATTGAATATAGATCAATGTTTACAAACCCTAAAGTTTATCAATGATCATTAGAGACACAAAATAAAATTAGATTGTTAATCACCTGGAGCATTTAATTATTTGTATCAATAATTAATCATGAAGAGCACATGAATGTACTGACAATGGGGTGAATCAATATATTAACAAACTCTTACATTGCAAAACTTGATTAGATGTTATAGCAATACTTAATCAACCAAACATTAAAGATCTAGCAAGTAAGAACTAGTGTTACTCAGAAATGTGTTTCAACCCTAAATGCACCTGTTTTGGAAATGGAAACGGTTTTGGGGACTAGGGGACAGATGGAAACATTTGCAAGTCATCCCCAATGAAGCAAAAATTTCGGAAACCATCCCGGAAACTCAGGGACGGTTAACAGTCGTTTTGGAAACCATTGACCATCCCTCAAACGGCTAGGGATGGTCGAGTCATCCCTCGTCTGTCCCAAGGACAGACGTCCATTTCCAGAGGCCTTCGATTTATTTCATGACATTTTTTAAATATATTTGCAATTTGTTTTACTTAGCATGGGCCCCACACCTCAAGGCAACCCTAAACATGAGTAAATATGTTATAACTATGCTCATTCTCATTCATTTGAATCATTTCTTTTTCTTTTTCAAGAGAGCAAGAAAGGAGGGTTTGAATAAGAGAAGAAAAAGAGGGAACAACAGGGCTTCAAGGAGCATTGAAGTTATCTCCATGATTTCATATTTGATTTTGTTTTTCATTTTTTTCATAGTTTCATTAAAAATAAGTCCGAATTTTTTTTTCCCTTATATTTCAGTATTTTGAACTTGCATTACACTCATTAAACATGAGCAGCAGCAATAGTAGTGATGAAGAATGGCATGGGGAAGAAGTTGCAATGGGTGGTGGTAGAAGTGTTGGGGGTGAAGCAAAACATGAATCTAACAAATTTGAAATCCCTTCAACTGTCCTAAAAAAGTTTGCCCAAGGCCCTTTTAAACCCAAAAACCCTCTACTTTGTCTTGTTCATCCAATACATGTAAAAAGGAAACATTCGGGTGGAAGTAGGGTGCATATTTGTCATGTATGCAAAGGTGAAATTAGAGGGAGCTACACAAGGATGTGGTCTCATTTCTTAAGTGTTGCGGGCAAATGAGTTAAATATTGTAAAAATCTAAAGGAGGATGCAAAGTTAGAGTGTTATAGATTACACATAGAGGCTGGATGCAAGTCTAAAGGTCTGCCCATTGTAATGCATGAGCCCTAGCAGCCATCTACTCATCACCCTATGTCATCTAGTGGTAGTGTCATTCAAAGTATGGACACCAAAAAAAAATGAAAAAGGAAAGAGGAAGGCTAATAATAGTGGGCAGCCAAGGTCAGTTGCGAATATGTTTAATGTGCAAGCACAAGAATTGACAAAGACATTTGTTGTTGATTTCTTTTATGCCCATGCCATCCCATTTCATGTGGCTCGTTCTTCTTACTTCAAATTTCAAAGCAATAACCAAAGATGTAGCTAATATTGGTCCATCTTTTGTACCCCTTGGAAATCATAAACTACACTACCCTCATTGGCATAGCATATTCGAAGGTGAGTTTGGTGATGGAGGATATGAGCCATACTAGGATGAAGATAGGTTGTTCCATTGTAATGGATGGATGGACTGATATTAGTCATTGACCACTCGTCAACATCATGGTCACATGCACAATTGACTCTTATTTTCTGTAATGGACACCCCTGAATGTCCCCAAAAAACTAAACCAATTGCTGAAAGGAATTATGTCAAACAGTTTGCATTCAACTTCTTATTTCTCCATTTAATGTTTTAAACCCCTTATAACTCCGGAAATCAAACGTTTATTTCTTTGTTGTGTTTGTGCATGGAATAGGAATCATACAACATAAGCAAGAAAGAAACTACAATAATATGCAAAGTGGACAATGAACTGCTGCCGATAGAATGTTATTTTCAGAATTAATAAAACCAAATACATGGCAGATTTATCAACTCACTAATTACTCCAGCATTATTGACATAATACTCCAGCCCATGCTTTCGAACTTGCTGCTACAGTGACGTGAATAGTACCGCGTGAATAGTGCCATGTGAATAGTGCCGCTACAGTACTTTGTCCTTCAATCATTCCACTACCTTCATAAGATCATTACCTCAAAGCGGCATAAGTGTCGGACAAGTAGCGAAGAAGATATGAGCAAAATACCAAATCTGCCTGTAGCTGGAAATGCAACTAAACTGCCTGATAATGAAGCTGATAACAATGGATTCCAAAGGCCAAACCCCAAGGGAATGACGTCTAGAATGTCACAAGAGAGGATAAACATCCTCAAATGCCAAGAACAGATCTGCAACTCACACACCAATTTCTTCTCATATTCAACATGTCTAATGAAGCCACAAACGCTTCCTTTTATTCTATTTCCAAGGGTCGGCTCAACTCTCATGGGCAATGTGGGATAAAAGATGTGCAATATAAAACATATATTAAAATATCCCCTTGTGTCTCCCTTGGGTACACATCGCCATAAAATAAATATTAAAGTAACACTTTAATATTTTACAATTAAATTAAATGTTACTTTAATAAAACTTCAAGCATTAAAATGTATTAGCAATCGGACTCCGAATAATACGAGTGATAGCTCGTCGGAAAGCTCTCACCAAGGAGTATCAAATCCAATCACCAAAACTAGCCTCCATTGTGTCCTGCTGACTTGCTAAAAATAGTAAGTATGCCTGAAACTGAGTAAATCAACTTCTGTTTGGCCCAAACTGGAAATGACTAGGCTAAAACACTCCAAGATCCCCTTAAACCCTTCGTTAGCCCTCGAGACCATGTAGAACAAGGCTAACGCACACACACTTGGTCAACTGCTAAAGTGGGGACATTACAGTCCGCCCCCCTTGAAATTGCTTGTGCTCAAGCAATCTTAGTCTAGCCTGCTGAATAACCTGCTCACTCTCCCATGTAGAATCCTCCTCCAGCAGGTCTTTCCATCTGTCCAAATACTCCTTCACTATCCTGTTTCTAAGCTTCTTCTCTCTGGTGTCCAGAATAGCCTCAGGTACTAACACAAGCTTCCCCTCCTCATCCAAAGGGGGTAAATCTGCAGAAGGCACTACACTCTGACCAATGACTTTCTTAAGCCTAGAAACATGAAACACATTGTGCACCCGACTGCCCTCTGGAAGCTCAAGCTCATAGGCGACTTCGCCCACTCTGCGAATCACCTTGTAGGGACCATAAAATCTAGGCTTCAACTTTTTAGCTCCGCTCTTCTTGAGCGATGACTGTCTATACGGTTGTAGCCTCAAGTAAACCATATCCCCTACCTCGAAACTGCGCTCTATTCGGTGCTGATCAGCGTACAATTTATGTTGATTCTGGGCCTGTTGTATATTCTCCTTGAGCACTTTCAGGATGTCCTTACTATCTTGCAATAAGTTTTTGGCTTTGGGCACTCTGTTGTCCCCCAAAACTAAATCCATGAAGCTAGGTGCTTCATAACCATAGAGTGTCATGAAAGGAGTCATCCTGATGGACATATGATACGTGGTGTTATAACAATACTCTCCCATATGCAACCATCTGACCCAAGCCTTTTGTTGTGCAGTTACATAGTTCCTCAAATATCCCTCCACCCATTTATTCACAATCTCTGTTTGCCCATCTGTCTGCGGATGATAACTAGTGCTAGGTGTAAGATCTATACCGCACAACCTAAACAACTCCTGCCAAAAAACACTCATAAACTTACTATCCCGGTCACTGACAATGAATCTGGGCAGCCCATGTAACCTGAATATCTCTCTAAAGAAAAGATCTACCACCTGTGTTGTTGTGTAAGTGGACGGAATAGCAAAGAAGTGAGCGAACTTCGTCAAGCGGTCCACCACCACATAGATGCAATCCCTTCCCTGCACTCGTGGTAAACCAATGATGAAGTCCATCGAAATACTTTCCCATTTCCTATTAGGAATGGGCAAGGGCTGTAATAAACCTGCAGGAAATGTGTGCTCTCCCTTATTCTGTTGACAAACCGCACACTCCCTAACATACCTCTAAACATCATCCTTGAGCCCTCTCCATGAGAACCGCTCTCAGATCTGCCTGTAGGTCTTGAAGACCCCCGGATGCCCAGCTGTGGGTGCATCATGAAATGCCTTCAGTATCGCCTCTCTCAAATGTGATGACGGAATCAAATAAACCCTGTCTTGAACTCTGATCAATCCATCTATCACCTCATAGCGATCATTCTGTATGGTACCTGAAATCAATCCAAAAGCCCAAGCATCTCCAACATACTCTGCTATAATCCGCTCTCTCCAATCTCCTGAAATCTCTGCCAGAGCACATAAGTGAGGTCTCCGAGATAAAGCATCAGCTACCACGTTTTTCTTACCTTTGACAAACTCTATGTCAAAGTCATAAGCCTGCAATTTAGTAACCCATTTATGTTGTTGGTCATTAAGATCACACTAGCTCATGAAGTATTTAATACTGTTGTGGTCAGTCTTGATCACAAAATGCCCACCTACCAAATATGATCAGAATTTGGCCAATGCATGTATTATGGCCAACATTTCCCGATCATAGACAGAATAACTCCTCTCAACTCCCCGAAGCTTCCTACTCTCGAATGCAATGGGATGCTTCTCCTGCATCAATACTGCTCCAATCCCATCACCCGATGCATCACAATGAAGCTCAAAAGGCTTCATGAAATCCGGTAGAGCTAGAACTGGACATGAAGACATTACCTGCTTGAAATGCTCAAAACACCTCTGTGCTGCCCCTATCCACATGAAGGACCCCTTCTTGGTGAGATATGTCAAAGGCGCTGCCGTCTGTGAAAAACCCTTAACAAACCTTCTGTAAAATCCGCAAAGACCAAAGAACCCCTTAAGTTGTGTGAGGTTCGTAGGAGTAGGCCAATCAACTATAGCTCTAATCTTTTCAGGGTCTACTCGAACTCCATCTGCACTAATAATATGCCCGAGGTATAGTAATTTTGTCATACCAAACTCACACTTAGACTCCTTGGCATACGACTCTCTCTCTAGGATAGATAACACCTCCAAATGTTGTGAATGTTCCTCCCAGGTCTTACTGAAGACCAAGATGTCATCAAAGAAGATCAAGACAAATCTCCTCAACTACTCCCGGAATACCTGGTTCATACAACTCTGAAATGTAGCGGGTACATTGGTTAGTCCAAATGGCATAACCATAAACTCAAAGTGGCCATAGTGACATCGAAAGGCTGTATTCTCAATGTCCTCTGCTCTCATCCTGATCTGATGGTATCCGGATCGCAAATCAATTTTGGTGAAGAAGCATGCCCCATGCAACTCATCAATCAGCTCATCAATCCTAGGAATGGGATACCCGTTTTTAATTGTTTTCTTATTCAATGCCCTGTAATCGATGCACATGCGCATCGTCCCATCCTTCTTCACCAGTACTACTGCTGAAGCAAATGGGCTTTTGCTAGGCCTAATGTGCCCCATCTCCAACAACTCCTTAATTGCCTTCTCTATCTCATCCTTGTGTTTCTTAGGATGACGATAAGAGGTAATCATAACTGGTTTGGCTCCCTCCTCGAGCTCAATAACATGCTCTATCCCCCTGTCAGGAGGAACCCCATGAGGAATATCGCCAAATACTTTAGCGTGTCTGTCAAGTATCTTCTGGATATTTGGTGGATGACTCTTTACCTGTGGCTCTGGTGAAGCTGGCATAATGTAGCACTCTGCCGCCCACTCTATGCCATCATGACGAAAAAGTCTTTGCATTCTCCTCAAGGACACTACTCTGCAGCCTCCATCCGAAAGTCCTCTAAGTACCACAGTTCTGCCCTCATGCTGGAATCTCATCTCCAATTTCGCTAGGTTGAGTGTGAACTCAACTAGCGAAGCCATCCATGTCATGTTGAGGATGACATCATAATCTCCCATGTCCACAACATAGAACTCATCCTCCAACTCATAGCCATCTCCAAACCTAATGCGAAGATTAGATATCTTTTGAGTGCACAATAATTTGTCACCGTTAGCCACCATGACTGTAAACCCATCACGCTCCTCGGTCTGTAACCCTCTCTTGGCTACCAACTGTACATCTATGAAGTTATGTGTAGCCCCAATGTCAATGAGAGATCACTTTCTGCCCTTGGATAGTACCCCTGACCTTAAATGTGATTGCCTTTTGGGCCCCTATCAAGCGTGCCAACGATCTATCATCCTTAGGAATGTTGCTCTCCTCTATAGTGTTACCCTCATCTGAATCGGAGTGCTGATCCTCCTCTGACTCTGACTCCTCGGCTGAAAAATACTCCATTTGATTTGCCTTAGCCTTGAGAGGGCATTTATGAGATAAGTCCCAAGGCTCTCTACATTGGAAGCACAGTTTCTTCTTTCGAAGTTCATTCAAGGTTTCACTGTCTAGTCCTTTTGATCCTTCTTTGGGTTTATTATACTCTTTCTGAAATGGTTTTGTCTTTGTCCTTGCGATAGGAAGAATCTGTTGAATGGTATTTTCCTTTGTATACCGAAGGGCCTAAATCTTGTGCCTTTTTAGTTGCTTCTGCTAAGGTGAGTGAATCATGTCCCTTCACCCAACCTCGTAATGGATCAGCAAGCCCATCACAAAATAACACCACCAATCTCCTAGGAGAGATATCAGTAACAAGTACAGACAAACGCTGAAACTCAGCGATGTAAGCATCCACAGAACCTGACTGTTTTAACTGTGCTAGCTCCTTGAAATGTAACTCGGGATCCCTAGTGTCAAATCTCTCAATCAACCTTTCTGTGAAATCCTCATAGGATGTAATCTAATTATGCCCTAGAGTCACCATGCCATGATGCCACCATTCATGCGCAACGCCGTCCAAGTGCATAGCCGCATACTTGATAGCCTCCTCCTCGGGCATAGGATTTAGCTGCAAGTATGTATCTACCTTCTGCACCCAAGCTCGTGTGGTCATCTTCCCTGAAGCATCATAATAAGGCAAGGAAAGTTTTCCAACTTTCTTTCTCAGCTCAAAATTATGATTCCTCCCTCCTGCTCTAGGCATATGTCTCATCCTCACGTCCATATAATCTCTGAGGGAAATATCTGCTTGAAACTCGTGTCCACTGGCCTCCCAGTCCCTCCTGAACTGACCCTGTAACTCAGTAATCTGCGGTTAGTTCACTGATTGAACCGGATCTCTAGGTGGGAAGGTGGGTAGAAGAGGTCTCGAGCTCGCTGTTCGAGTTGGGCGTGCAACGTGTCTAAAGTTATCTGCCTCATTCCCATTGTTGCCATGTCCATTATTACCATTAATGTTATTCTCAGGACCATTGTTGTTGCCTCGGCCTTCATTATTATCATTGCCCCTATTGTTATCGTTTCTGTTGTTGGCATCACCTAGATTAATATTGACACCCATCTGTCTAGCCATGAGCTGCAACATCATGTCCATTCGCCTATTCTGCTCCTGCTGCATACGCTGCCCCTGCTCTAATGTATCCAGTAACTGTCTGAACATTACCTCCCCCTAATCTGAACTAGTGTTCCTGCCTCCGCCTAATCCTGTATTCATGTCATCTCGGTCACCCATATTGCTGTCCTGATCAAAGAATATCTCCTCTGTCTATGTATGACTGGATTCTATGTCCACCTGCACGGATGAACTAGACTGTTCGCTCTGCAAGTCTGAAATCCTATTTTGTCTTGCTCTGGTATTGCGGAAATTATAAGGCCCCTATCGCATGCTCAAACATAAATGCTTAGCCTATTTTTTTTATTTTATTTTTTTCTGGTTTTAGTGTTTTGACATTTGGTCAAACACTTTTCCCTCTATCTGGCTATTCCAAATTCCCTATAAGACCTCCGTAGGATGGCAGGACTTATAGCTCTGATACCACTATAATGGACACCCCTGAATGTCCCCAAAAAACTAAACCAATTGCTGAAAGGAATTATGTCAAACAGTTTGCATTCAACTTCTTATTTCTCCATTTAATGTTTTAAACCCCTTATAACTCCGGAAATCAAACGTTTATTTGTTTGTTGTATTTTGTGCATGGAATAAGAATCATACAACATGAGCAAGAAAGAAACTACAATAATATGCAAAGTGGACAATGAACTGCTGCCGATAGAATGTTATTTTCAGAATTAATAAAACCAAATACATGGCAGATTTATCAACTCACTAATTACTCCAGCATTATTGACATAATACTCCAGCCCATGCTTTCGAACTTGCTGCTACAGTGACATGAATAGTACCGCGTGAATAGTGTCACGTGAATAGTGCCACGTGAATAGTGTCGCGTGACTAGTGCCGTGTGAATAGTGTCGCATGAACAGTGCTGCTACAGTACTTTGTCCTTCAATCATTCCACTACCTTCATAAGATCATTCCGTCAAAGCGACATAAGCGTCGGACAAGTAGCGAAGAAGATATGAGCAAAATACCAAATCTGCCTATAGCTAGAAATGCAACTAAACTGCCTGATAATGAAGCTGATAACAATGGATTCCAAAGGCCAAACCCCAAGGGAATGACGTCTAGAATGTCACAAGAGAGGATAAACGTCCTCAAATGCCAAGAACGGATCTACAACTCACACATCAATTTCTTCTCATATTCAACATGTCTAATGAAGCCACAAACGCTTCCTTTTATTCTATTTCCAAGGGTCGGCTCAACTCTCATGGGCAATGTGGGATAAAAGATGTGCAATATAAAACATATATTAAAATATCCCCTTGTGTCTCCCTTGGGTACACATCCCCATAAAATAAATATTAAAGTAACACTTTAATATTTTACAATTAAATTAAATGTTACTTTAATAAAACTTCGGGCATTAAAATGTATTAGCAATCGGACTCCGAATAATGCGAGTGATAGCTCGTCGGAAAGCTCTCACCGAGGAGTATCAAATCCAATCACCAAAACTGGCCTCCACTGTGTCCTGCTGACTTACTAAAAATAGTAAGTATGCCTGAAACTAAGTAAATCAACTTCTGTTTGGCACAAACTGGAAATGACTAGGCCAAACACTCCAGGATCCCCTTAAACCCTTCGTTAGCCCTCGGGACCATGTAGAACAAGGCTAACGCACACATACTTGGTCAACTGCTAAAGTGGGGACATTACATTTTCTTAGAGTCATTGATTGTTTAGGGAATACAAGAATGCAGATTTTGAGTTTAGCATTCTGAGAGAGGTCATGGACGAGGTTGGGCCCTCAAATGTTGTTCATATGATCCCTAATTCAGCACGTGTGTGCAAATTGGCAGGTTTGATGGTAGAGGGTGCTTACAAGCACATCTTTTGGACTCCATGTTGTGTTAATGCATTGAACAATGCATTGAAGGACATGGGGAAATTGGATTGGGTAAAGGAAGTGGTGACACAAGGTAGAGATATTCAAATGTTCATTTGCAACCACCACAACTCGCTCTCTTCAAAATGTTTTCAAAGAAGGAATTTCTCAAACCTACAGAGACAAGCTATGCCAGTTACTACATTTTGTTAGAGAGGATGATTGAGATGCATGATCCTCTACAGATGATGGCAGTGCATTTAGAGTGGAATAGATGGCCTATTGCAAACACTCCTGAAAGAAAAGACATCAAACAGAGGATCCTTGATCATGATTGGTGGTCCAATGTGAGGTAAGACATTGTTCATTCTCATATTTAATAAAAAAATCAGAAATTTCTTTCAATTTTCAGATTTTTACATTTTTTATTTTAATTTAAAAAATTCTGATTTTCAGTCATTTACTTTAAAAAATTTCCAATTTTGTTCTTATTCTTATTGCAGATATGTTTGCTCCATCATTTCTCCTATTGTAGATGTCATCAAATATGCTAATACGGACTCTCCTGGCCTTGGAGAGATATATGAGACTATTAATAGCATGATTCAGAAGATGAAGGAGATAATTTTGGCTAAGGATAATCAATTGGACTGAAATGAGTACATTAAATCAATTTTCATGCAAGATAGAACACTATGAATGCTCCACTTCATATGGCATCCTTTGCACCAAATCCAAAATGGTATCAGCCTAGGCCTAGAAGGTGCGCTACTAGTAAGGATACTGAAGTGAGACATTGGTTTATGAAGGCCCTTCAAAAGATGTATCAGTTGAGGATTCCAATAGACTTCGTGCGCAATGGATTGCCTTCACAAACCTTAATGATTCAAACTTTGGCACACCAGAGGCGAAGATGGATAGAGCAATAATGGTACAAAAAAGCCCCATTGGACGGTGGCAATGGCATGGGTCAGATGCACTAGAGTTTAGGACACTTTCCATTCGTGTCCTCTCTCAAGTTGCTAGTTCCTCTGTTGTAGAGAGGAATTGGTCTACATATGGCTTTATCCACTCTGTAGTAATAGGCTTACCTCTAAACAAGCAGAGAAGATAGTGGTTGTGCATAATGCTCTAGGACTTACAGATTGTCAAACTCCAGAGTATCGACACTCCAGCTTTACAGTGGGATATTAATCTCGAAAGCACCACCCAAGTTGATGAGGACGACACATTGCAAGGATTATTTGGCGTTTTGTTAGATGACACAACCTTTGAGGCTCAGGCTGACAGTGGCAGTGACACTAATATGGATCAAGATTAAGGGCACCTACATACTATCTTTGTTTTCATTTTCACTTTGAGACTTTGAGTGACTCTTTTGACATTATATGATACATTGATGCAATGATAATTGAATTTTGATATATAATATGATACTTTAAGCCTTTAATTTTTCATTTTGTTGAAACTTTCAGCCTTTGCACATTTTGATATATTAATCTATGATATGGTACTTTTCAATGTTTTAATGTCTATGAATGTATGAAATTGAAATTTGAACTCTCATTTGATTCATTTGATGCCATGTTCCTATTCTATGATAATTTGATTTGATTCATTTGATGCTATGTTCTATGATGATTCGATGAATGATCACTGATTTTAGATTTATAAATATTATTATGCTGCTATGATGAATGTTACAATGTTTTATAATTCATGAATATATTTGAAATTTCAGATTTCCCTATATATATAGCCATCCCCTACTCCAATAAAAAAAAAGAAATCATACATTTTTAATGGAATATTTTCTTTTTCAATTGTTGCTGTCTTTGTCTTTGAATAAGACAAAATGAGTTTTGTAGTTTCTGAATATGACAAAATAAATTGTCTTTTATGCAACTCTTAAGTTTGTTAACTTTTTCATTACAAACAAATTGCATTTCTTTCACAATTACCAACCAAAGAATCGTTGACTTTCATCTATGCGATTGCTGCCATCTTTAATTTACTTGCTGCCTTACAAATTAATTGATGTCTTCACAATTTAACCTTGATTTGATAATTATATTAATTTCAACTTTTAATGATAATGACTGCCTTTGTCTGAAGTGTATGATTTGCATTAGACTTTTATGAATATACAGATTGATGCCTTTTACGACAATATGAGTGGACTCACCTTTAATAAAATTGTTCCAAATAATGTTAAGTCGCACCATAACTAATCATGAGGCACTTAATATTAAGAAATTACACCCTTTCATTAAGCAACCACGGAGAAATCACTCCATTCTAAGCGCTGCCTTAACATTCATTTATCATTTATTTTTTAATCAAACTGTTATTTCAAGGCAAACCTATTATTCAAACTTCAATTAATTTTATATGCAATGTTGATTATATATATATATATATAATGATTCTGACAGTGCTGATGTTTATTTGCAGGAATCTAAAACTGAATGTAAGTAAATGCAATAACTTATATTTACTATGCTTATCTTGCACTGAAGAATTATAACCAAAACTGTATTGCTGTTCACAGTACTTTGCACTAATTGATTTCGGTGCTAATACTAAACAGACTGATCAATATTTATACATGTGGCAGTGAATGGCCGCGTCTATGATAGACGTGACTCCTTGAGGAGTCACCTCTATCATAGGCGTGACTCATAGTCACGACCTTTGATAATGCAATGTGTCTGAAACATAACACCGCTTCAATACTTATCGGGTGATACCAATTCATTACAAATACTAATCGGTTGATACCGATTCATTACTAATGGTTATCGGGTTTAATGCCGATCCATTATCAATTATGATTCAATACTTATCTTTATCGAATTGATTCAATCATAACGAATATCACGTATATATATATATATATATATATATATATATATATATATATATATATATATATATATATATTCTTCTTTAATCTGATCGAAAATATGTATGAATTTCTCTAATTGATATATTTACATTATAATACGAATTTATCTGATCGTGGCTATATGCAACAACACTCCCTCTAGCTAGGGAAGACAAATCATATATATCACATTTCTCGTGATAAGAAGTCTCACATATCTTGTGAAGACAAACATCACATAACACATGATGATAAGTATCACATAACTCGTGATAAGAAGCCTCACATATCTCGTGAAGACAAACATCACATAACACGTGATGATGAGTATCACATAACTCGTGGTAAGTAGTCTCACATATCTCGTGAAGACAAACATCACATAGCACGTAATGATAAGTATCACATAACTCGTGACACTTAAAGGATGATATGCTTGAGAATATTATATTTTCCTTATACATCCTAGCTATGGTGTGTGTACTGACATTACGTCGCATAATGTCCATCATAACAGATCATGACACATCCATGAATGATATCAAGTCAGTATGATATCCATATTACAACATCGTCATCTTATAATATTTGAATACAAGTGTCCATTTCCAAATGATTGTCACCTTTTAGAGATGAAAACAGGGGGTAGAGCCCATAAAGTCATATATCAACACATGACAAAAGAAGTTTACACATTAAACATCTTATTTATATATATCAGTAAAGATTACAATGCAAGTTACAATTCAATCATACCAAGACCTTTCCTAAAGTGTTCAACTTTTATTCTGGCAAGTGGCTTGGTGAGTATATCTATTGTCTAATCTCCTATACTGATATATTCCAACTAAAACACATTCCTATCCACCATGTCTCTCACATAATGATAAGGAATCTCTATATGCTTGGATCTATCGTGAAATACTGGATTCCCAAAAAGTTTTATGCAACTCTGATTATCACAATGGATAACTGTAGGTTTCAAGGGCACATAGAATAATCCCACAAGCAGTTTCCTCAGCCATACTGCTTCTCTTGCTGCCATAGAGGTTGCAATGTATTCAGCCTTTGTAGAACTCTGAGCCACTGAAGATTGTTTTCTGCGCATCCAAGATATCATGGCGGATCCCAAACTGAAGCAACAACTTGAGGTGCTTTTTCTATCAGTTACACTTTCGGCCCAATCAAAATATGTGAATCCATGTAGATTCAAGTTGACTTTCTCATATTTGAGTCCATAATTTAGAGTACCTTGAACGTATCTCATAATATACTTCACAGCCATAAGATGTATCTCCTTAGGCTCACGGATAAACTGACTCAAAGCATTAACTGCATAACAGATATCCGACCTGGTATTAACCAGGTACATCAAAGATCCGATTATCTACCTGTAGAGGGTAGGATCTGCAAATGGAGAATTTGTTGCTGCCTCCTTTAGTTTATAAAGGTTTGTTTCCAAGGGCGAGGACATGGGTCTACAATTCATCATACCAAATCTGTTCAATATGTCCAAGGTGTATTTTCCTTGATTTAGCGCAATGTTGTCGGAGTTCTACCAGACTTCAAATCCAAGGAAGTAATGTAGAAGGCCTAAATCCTTCATTTCAAACTCTTTGGCAAGGTCCTTACATTGATCAATAAGATGATCTTCTGCAGTAAATAACATATCATCAACATACAAGATTAATATTAACATATCACCTTTACTTTTCTTGAAGTATAGATTTGGATCTGAATCATTTTTAGAAAAACCCAATTCCATGAGATATCTATCGATTATCTCATACCATGCCATGGGGGCTTATTTAAGTCCATAGAGGGCTTTCTTTAGTTTGCAAACATGAGATTCTGCAGTGTGAATCTCAAATCCTTCTGGTTGCTCGAGGTAGACTTCTTCCTCTATTTTCCCATTTAGGAATGCAGTCCTTACATCTATCTAATGAACTTTCCATCCTTTAGCTACTGCGATGGCTAGAACTGCTCTGACTGAGGTATATCTGGCAACAGATGCAAATGTTTCCTCTATCATGAACCCATAATTAATGTAATAATACATATCATCTTAGGATTGACAATAATATAAGATTGATCAAAATATGTATATATATATATATGAGAATTTATTAATATTAATTCATATTAATTATTTAATATTTAATAACTATCATCGATAAAATATTATTAGTCAATATTATTTATAGCTAATCAATATTATTAATCAATAATAATATCAATAGTATTATTCCTTTACTAATAATCATATTATTCAAATATTGTTAATTCCCTTATTGATAATGTTTAAGTAATAATATTATAATATTAATCAATATAATAATTAATAATATTAATCTTACTCGTTAATATTAGTATTAATCAAAGGAGCATATATCAATATATTAATATATGTAATATCATAGCAATCAACGTTACCGATATCATAATATTACTAACTCATAATGTTACTAACCCAGGCAATAATCTAATCAGATTCATCCTTAATGGTTGATGGCACCGTGCCTTTCCCCAAAGGCACGACTCTAGTGAAACGTTCATCCTACGCACAGTGGGATATAAGATATTGTTTACAAGACAAATTCAGAAAAGGGGAGTAGCAGGGAACAGAGAAGGAAGGATACGGAGATGTAAGAGGATATAACAGCGAATGGAGAGATAAGGAGGGACGTATGGAGAAATGGAAGAAAAAACGGATTTAAGATGAATAAGGATAATCATTTTAATAAACATGGGAATACTGACTACGGAACACATCACTGATGTATATGCGATACAGGGACTCCTCCAATCTGCTAAGGAACGAATACAAATACCGCTTTAAGATTATCATTCTTGGAATAAAAGCGATGAGCAAATCTGCCATTCAAAAAGGTGTTGGGTTTCACAATGTAAAGGAGAATCTTAATCATAGGCAATGTATTGTTATAGTATGGGAAATAATACAACAACAGTAAGGCTGGTCTTCCCGCAATGAATCACAAATGTTGAAGGCTCCCATACTATGCTGCGTCAAAGCGCTGGTGCAGCGACCATATTATATAGTAGTAAATAAAGGAAAGTCTTGGACGAGGACTTAGGACTTAAAGGATAAATATTTACTACGTTACAAATAATGTTGTTTATATATATATACAGATATATATACGTACATTTCTGTATATTAAAATAATAATATTACAGATCAAATATTATAAACATATTTATAATATATATAAAATATATATATATATAAATATATATATAGATATGTACATATCTGTATATTAATAACAATAATATGACAGATTAAATATTATAAATATATTTATAATATATATTTATGTATATACAGAGATATTAAATAAATAGAAGATTATATAAGAGTAGAAATGTATATATTCAATTATGGAAAAGAGTGATGTATGATCAACATCAACAATTTAATATCGATAATAAAATAAATATATATATACATATCTGAGGGAATATGTGTGAATATTAGAATGATATATATATATATATAATGAAATATCCTAAGAAAATGTATATTCAAATATTGGAATAATTTAAGATATGTCAAAATCAGGTATGTCAGGGCTAGACTTATATTGTAATATATATTTAGCTAATTCTTTAATCAGTCACTAATACAACCAAGCGGATAGGGAGTTTGTGAAAGGGAGAGTAATCCGGTCACAGTGAGGTGAAGATTCCCAAAACGGGCTTTGTTCATGAGAGAGCCTCTTGGAGACTGTTTCTACCTGAGCAGAGTAATTCTACCATCTGCATTAGGGTTCGTGATTAGGAGAGGATTAAGGAATTGAAGCTTAAGTATGTATTGTTTCTAAATATGATGTTCTATGATAATTAGTGAGAATTAACATTCTCTAAGCTTGAAAACATTACAAATTACAACCCCTAAGTACGATTCAGACCCACAAAGGGGAGTTTTAGAGAAAATCAAGAAAGGGACCGAAAAGGGTTTATTACAAGTGGTATCAGAGCATGATCTTGCCATCCTGTGGAAATTAAGTTCATGCAAACCCATCAACGAACAATAGGAAGTGTTTCCATAACAGAACAAGTGACCAATGAACTTAGAAATATCATGGAACAATACAAAGAAAGAGATATACTAATGTTAAACTGATATATCCAGTATAGATCAGATGAACTCAACCCTTTCATTCCACTAAAGCATCTTGTGAGTGTGGAGGTTGTGGATGGTAGAGGCGGGGTAATTTCGGGCACATGATGGTTATCCCAATATTAGGGTTAGGCCTTGAGGGAAACCACGTGTAGTCTGTTCCACGCGACCCAGGCCCTGTAACTCTTCCACTCTTGATGTCCTTAGAGGGAGAGAGAGAGAGAGAGAGAGAGAAAGAGTTCTCCAGGATTCATACGAAAGATATTTTTGATATTCATACAAATTATGTTGTTTACTTACCCCATGGTTAGTGTCAAACTAATATACCCTTAAAGATTGTACTAATTCTTCTCTTTTATTCCACTAAGACATCTTGAGTGTGGAGGTTGTGGATGGTAGAGGCGGAGTAATTTCGGGCACATGATGGTTATCCCAATATTGGGGTTAGGCCTTGAGGGAAGCCACTTGTAGTCTGTTTCATGCGACCCAGGCCCTGTAACTCTTCCACTCTAGATGACCTTAGGAAAATAGAGAGAAGGGTCTCCCTATAATCTCTACAGGAGATATTTTATATACATACAAATTATATTGCTTATTTATCATTACCGGTTTACCTTCCTTTAAATAAGTTGTGCATAACCTTGGATAATATAGGATGAAATGTAAAATAAGAATAGTCATAATAGAAGCTTCCTAACTGGCACCGTTTGATGTATATTGACAGTGCCTAGAGATTGGTGTCATTACAATCAATATCCATTAGGAAAGACATGTTAGGTCACTCGTCGATAAGGATGAATCTAATAAGATGTATTACGAATTTCTTCATGCATCAGTGTGTATGCTTCGTGTTTTCAACATGAATACTTTGTGTCTTCATGCATCAGTGTGTATGCTCCATTTTTTCAACGTGTATACTTTGTGTCTTCATGCATCAATGTGTATACAACGTGTTTGCTTCATGTTTTCATGCATTATCATGTATGCTTGGGGTATGTTTTTGGTGTCTTCACATATTTATGCATTTGTTTTCAAGCATATACTCTAATTAGTTTATTTAGAAATACTGTTTCAAGTAGTAAATATATTGTTGCTTGAGGACAAGCAAATTTGGGAGGGGTGGACAGTAAATGGGGACTTATTTAAGTCCATAGAGGGCTTTCTTTAGTTTGCAAACATGAGATTCTGCAGTGTGAATCTCAAATCCTTCTGGTTGCTCGAGGTAGACTTCTTCCTCTATTTTCCCATTTAGGAATGCAGTCCTTACATCTATCTAATGAACTTTCCATCCTTTAGCTACTGCGATGGCTAGAACTGCTCTGACTGAGGTATATCTGGCAACAGATGCAAATGTTTCCTCATAATTAATTCCTTCTTTCTGTGAGAAACCTCTGGCAACAAATCTGGCTTTATTTTTCTGTATACTGCCATCTGCAACATATTTGATTTTGAATAGCCACTTGGATGAAACAATAGATTTTTCCTTTGGCCTTGGAACTATTTCCCAAACATCATTTTTTAAGATGGATTGGTATTCTTCTGTCATGGCATCCTTTCATACTTGGTGTTTGAGGACTTCTGATGTAGTAGAAGGTTCAGACTTGGAGAGATCATTCATTAAGGCCACATAGCTCGAAAATCTTCAGGGTCTTTTACTCTCTCTAAAGGTCCCTGAAGGAGCTACAAAGTTCTTTGATTCTTCCATTGTTTCGGTGGCCCAGAGTGGTCTTTTCTTACGATTCTCTTGAGGTGAATTTTGTACTTCATCTTTATCCTCTTCAGGATACTCCCTCTAAAACTCAGGAGCAAGATCCTCTTCGAGGTTTGAAGGTGGAGTGATACTTTCAGACTCAAAGGATTTTCTAGCCCTTTTAAAAGCTAAGTCGTTAAATATTACATATCTATTGAGTTCAATATTTCTATGTCCAGGTATAAATACTCTATAGGCTTTAGAAGTTTCACTATACCCAACAAAGATTCATTTTCTTCCAGAAGGTTCTAGTTTTGTTCTTTTCTCTTTAGGTACATCAAAATAGATAGGGCACCCAAATATCCTTAAGTGAGTGATATCTGGTTTTACACCTGTGAACACTTCTTCAGGAGTTTTGTCTTCAACATGAGAGTGAGGACATCTATTTTGTATGTATACAGCAGTGTTGGAGGCTTCTGCCCAAAGATAGCATTCTAAATTTTGCTCAAGAAGCATGGCTTTGGCTACTTCTACAATAGTTTTATTTTTCCTTTCAGCAACCCCATTTTGTTGAGGGTTGTAAGGAACACTGAACTCCCTCTTAATCCCTGCTTCTTTACAAAATTCTCTAAACATGTCAGAGGTATACTCCCTCCCATCATCAATTCTTAGGGTTTTTATTTTCTTTCCAGAGGAGTTTTCAGAAAGGGATTTGAATTCCTTAAATCTCCTGAGGATCTCTTCTGATTCTTTACATTTGAGGGAGTAGATCCAGGTTTTTCTAGATAAGTCATCAACAATTATTACATAATATAGAAACCCTCCCATAGAAGATACAAACATGGGTCCACATAGGTCAGAGTGAACTAGTTCTAAAACATTACTCGTTTTACTAGAACTACTTTGAAAAGAACCCTTAGTATTTTTGCCTAGGGCATATCCCTTACATGTACCTAAATGAGATTGTTTTAACTTAGGTAAGCCAGTGACTAATTTTTCCATGGAAGATAGGGCACGGAAGTTTAAATGTCCTAGTCTTCTATGCCATATCTCATTAGAGTCTGCAATTTCATGAATTAGAGCAAGATTAGGTTCAGTACATACCTCATACAAGTAGCCATTTCTGTGCCCTAGGGTTACAGCTTTCTTGATAGAAGAATTCTTTGGCCATGCCAACACCTTGCTATCCATGAAGGTTACTCTATACCCATTATCCTCTAGTGTAGATATGGAGACTAGGTTCCTCTTGATGCCTGGAACGAAGAGAACTCTGGTGAGTTGAATAGACATTCCTAACTTCAACTTAATGGTGCCAGTCCCGACACCTTTTGCTAGATGTGCAGAGTCCTCTCCAATAATTACCTCTTCATCAATTTCTTCTATCATAGAGTCCAATAGTTCTCTGTATCCAGTGATGTGTCTTGATGATCCATTGTCTATGATCAAGGTACTAGATTTTTTGGATACTTGATTGGAGAGGGTAGAGTAGAATGCATGTTTCTCTAAATCATGATCTCTTTTATTTCTTTTCACTTTGGCAAATGTAGCTTGTTGTTTAATTCTGCGCATCTAGTTGCATAATACCCATATTGATCAAATCTGAAACATTGAACATGAGAAACATCTTTCTTAGATGAACCCTTTTCATGATGGTCCTTCCTCTTCTTAAAGTGTTTCTTCTTTCCTCTCTTGTGCGAGTTTATATTTAACAGATGTAGATCCCCATCTATGTTCTTTTGTTTGATCCCTTTCTTGTTTTGTCTTGACTCTTCTTGAAGACAATCAGACCTTAGTCGATCGAAGTTGGGATATTTGGACCTTGCACTAATGCCTTGAACAAAAGTTTCCCAAGTGTTTGGTAGGCCATCTAGTGCAATGAGAGTCAATTCTTTCCTCTGAATTACATATCCAAGTGTTGTCGATTCATCCCTTAGAGCAGATATTCTCATAAACTATGCATTAATGGATTCTCCTTTATTCATATTCATACTTATATGATTAATTTCCCTTTTTAGTGCTAGAGTTCTGCTAGCATTGTTTATTTCATACGTATTTTCGAGTGATTTAAACATGTGATAAGCAGTCTCATATTTTGTCAGGATTGGCACCATATGGTCTCTAACACCATCAACTATGATCTTCATAGCCTATTCATTTCCTTCAATCCAACTTGATTTTTCGAGATCATTCTCTGGCTCTTCTTTCTCCTCCTTTATGAAAGACTCGACTTTATTTTCTTTTAGAATCTTTCTAATTCGGAATTTCCATGATGAAAAATTGTTTCCTCCTTCATGTCTATCCTCGAATCTGATAGCGCTTGCCATAGAAATGTGATATATAATAATAGATATTTAATTTCTCAAGTTTGAGAGCTTCTAGGATCTTCCTTTACCAAAGCTCTGATGCCATGTTAATTCAAAGCAAACCTATAATTCAAACTTCAATTAATTTTATATGCAATGTGGTGCAGGGGCACCAAGGATCAACAAACAAACCATGAAGACTATGAAACAAGCCATGAAGACTATGAAGGAATGGAAGATACCTAATGGCAATCAGAGGTCCAAGGAGGTCAAAGGGATCCTAAATGATGCAAATCATATCAATTATAATGTATTGGCTCCTATAATAGTTTGATGCCATGAAATGGCATTTGAATCTAAGGAATGAATTTATATCCTTGAAAGGATTGAATAAACGTAACATGGACCATTAGTGTCCAAGGAATGTCTTAGGGAAGTTAGGGTGATAGGAATGATGCTATTAAGTCTCCTAAGTGTTTGACAACATTTGGAGTTCTTAAAATTCCTATTTACAAGGCTTTTAAAGCATTTTAATAGTTTTAGTTTTCAAATATTTAAAATGTAACGGCTAGCAGCCATTTAGGAGGGAAATTAGTATTTTGTTGTCTAAACACTCAACTAATCCCTATAACTGGTTGGAAGAGGTTAGGGAAGTTGAGTTTTAGTTTCTTATTTGTAATCAAGCCCATTGTACGGCAGACACAGCCTGGTGTGTACGGATGAAACAGAGAACTAAATAAAGACAAGCTTTTCATGTGAAATCAGTGATCTAAAAGGTGTTAACAATCTTTGTTTTGAATTTCTCTTTCAGTATGCATTAAGGAAACTTCCCAACATTCATTCTTAAACCATTGAATGCTTTGGAGACTTCTAGTTTGCCCGACCATGCGTTAAACACTGGCAAAACCAGTGACTATGATAGCAAATGTCATTGTTACTTTGAAGTTTCTTCCATTCCACATGTAATTTGGTTTGTATAAGGATTTGAAAGTTGCAATAGGATATTAGAAGGGTACATTTCATGTTTTGAAGGGTTTGAGAGTCATTTTGGTATGACTGTACCTTCATATCCAGCGGCATGACTAATTTTCTAAGTTTCCTTTCTTTATTTTGAAGTTTACTTGTAATTAAAGACCATTCCATGGACTCAAAGGCCTAGAATCCATGGAATGATGATTATTGACCATGTACCATATGAATCTAACTTGGAAATTGCAAAAGTTTTGAAAGAAAAGTGTGATCACAGGTTGTGACAGGGACTATTCCATTGAAATTGATGGCACAAGTATAGCAGCGGGAGTTTGGGTTGAATAACATAGCTATTTTATGATTGGAATAGTCTTGTATGGTGGAGTGAATGGTGAATCAATCACCAATTGATCCAGGAAAGGCTTGGAAGGGTGAGATTGGAAAAACCCTCAAATCAAGGGTTTGGTGTAACTGAATTAGGGCTTTTGATGTTGCCTATGTTTTGGGTCTAACTCCTCTTAGGATTAGAAGTTTTGTGATGTTATAGTTGCTTTGTAAAATCACCAAGTTTCTAGTGTAATTGCAGGGGTACAAGCAGAGTACTATTATTTGGTCCAAAAGACCAATACTTAAATTTGTGATATGGCCAAAAGGGTGTCTAAATGTGGATTTAGTTCTTCTGGTGTTTTGGGAAGGTGGAGTGTTTGAAGACCAAAAAGGTCTCTGCAGGGCTGCAAGACTGGTTCATTAGGTCTCTAGGCCAATTTGGAGACATTTAGCCATTGGGAGGAAGGGATCACTCTAGAAACCTTAAAACCACTTTGAAACAACCTTATTCATCCTAAATACTTCACATATATTACCATTTGTCATTTGGAGTCACCTTCGTTGGGTTGAGTCTATTAAAGCCATTGAGCACCCTGGGAAGTAGTGGGTTTATAAGCCAAATTTGAGTAACTTATCTTGTTTATCAGTCCACCACCCTTTCCTCTGCATCACAATGTTGATTTTATATATATATATATATATAATGACAGTACTGATGCTTATTTGCAGGAATCTAAAACTGAATGGAAGTAAATGCAATAACTTATATTTTACTATGCTTATCTTGCACTGAAGAATTATATCCAAAACTGTATTGTTGTTCACAGTACTTTGCACTAATTGATTTCGGTGCTAATACTGAACAGACTGATCAATATTTATACATGTGGCAGTGAATGGCCACGTCTATGATAGACGTGACTCCTTGAGGAGACATGGGAGTCACATCTATCATAGGCGTGACTCATAGTCACGACCTTTGATAACGCAATGTGTCTAAAACATAACACCGCTTCAATACTGTTTACCCGCTGGGGTAAACTTACTATTGCATAGACATAGTACAGGAAATATAATAAATACAGAATATATCAGAGAACAATAGATGCTTTCATTAATTACTCTAGACTGGCAAGTACATTTACATCATAAGGATAATACAATAATCTCCCGTGTCCATCCTCCAAGAGGGTATATAAACTACCCGAAGGGCCACGGCCGAAACGTCGTGACGTAATTGTCTAACCTCTCGGTCACTAACGACCGAGGCTAACATAATACTTTATTAATATAATAACCCGTACATACAATTATCCCAACAACATCATCCCCCCAAAAAAACAAAGTCATCTCCGGCGACTCACAACAAAAGGGAGATGAAATACACTACATAGAATAAGAAAATCACTAAGAAGAAGGGGCGGAGGGGCGTCCCTGAAAAAGCTGAAGTGTCGCCCTCCCCATCAATGTTGCTTCAATAAGGTCTTGTTCCGTCACATCACATTCCTCCTTTGCGTGCACCAAACTGGTCTCCAAAAAACACATTTCGATTGTAGCCCCCACTAACTCTTGTTCAAACAATACTGTCTCCCAAACCAATCTAACCTCGATAGCCAGCCGTGCCGCCTTCTCCGCTTCCAACTCTGGGGTACACTGAGCCAAGTGTCGCTCTATTGCCTTCAACCGGGTGTTCAGCTCCTCCCGAGCTCTCTATGCATCCACCAAGACAACCTCACGTCCAGCCAACACCTACTCCGAGTGCCTCACAACATAGTACCCCTCTTGAAAGGCTTGCCCAAGTGCTCTCTCCACCTCCGGCATGCAGACACTTCATGCCTGCAACAGCTCCAGGTCTCATCGACTAGTCACACTCCCCAAAGGCTGATAACTGAACTAACTAGGGATCTAGTGGGCAATGCCCCCAGCAGGGTCAAGGGGCAACGCCCCCGCGAGGTCCATACTCTTTCTGACAACCGCTTATGTTTTCCTCACTACTTGCTTATGCCCTTCCCTTTAGTACCATACGTTATTCACTATGAACTCTTTTTATTTGTCATCGTTTTTTTTTTGTTTTTTTTTTAAACCTTCTCCATGCTGCCAGTCCTTCCTTGTTCTTATTTATTTTCCCTTTTCTCTGCTGTACAAACTGTAAAAATAGTCTTCACAAAACTCAAGGCTGTACTTTAAACTGTACTGACTTATGTTTTAACGTTCTGTATGTCGTACGACAGCTCCTACTTCTCCCTTGTGTGCCCTCTCTGATGTCGTACGATAACTTGGATATCCTCTGGCTCAACGTGCAATCACTAAAATCATTGCCTTTGTCGTACACCGTATGGTGTGTTTATATTCTGCGTGACCGTACGCTCCAAGCCCTGTTGTGACTCCTATGCGCGTCGCATCTCTTCTTCGTAAGGTGGGGGTGTGTGGCTTTATGAGTCGTACGGCCTCTTTGTTTTCTACCCGCGAGCATCTGCCTTAGTCACCATACAGTGGCCACTTTTTTTCTCTTCCTTCGGCTTTGTTGTCGTACAGTGGCTTGATCATACGGTTATATACCGCACGGCAAGCACCGTATGGTGCACTTTCTTTCTTTCTTTTTCTCTTCTTTTTCTTTTTTTTTATTTTTTTATTTTTTTTTAACTTTTTTTTTGTCCTTTTTCCACTATACGGTCATGCATAGCCATACAGGTATTTTTTCAATTTACCATCCGGATGCTTCTCTGATCACCCGTACGGACGGCTCTTGGGTCACCTGCTTGAGCACTCGAGTCCCTTTCCATCCTCTCCTCTTGGGTGCTCTGTCCCTTCTCTCGGGTCCATCCTCTCTAGGTAAGGTTTCAATTTGGACCCATTGATGCCCTCATTTATCTCCAGTCTGTCGAGAGTCCACAACATGACAGCCCCGTCATCGACTTCGTGAAATTTTCCTGGCTTAATCTCCTTGTGCAGCCGTTCCCTCAAGCTTTCCCTGTCATCGAGTCTGTTTTCAATGGCGATCCAAAGGCTTGGAACCATAAATTCTACAGGGACCACGGTCTCTTGCTCACACATAAGGAGAATAAGGATTTTGAAAGCTACAGTCGTCCACCCAGGATTCCAATCGTTGCAGGCACGAATGATCTTAGGTTCCTCTTCCTTGTATTCATCGTACTCGGGGGGAAATGTTTCCGGCTCTTCCTAAATACTTGGTATATTGCATGTTGGTCGGAAGAGTTCGTAATCCTCTATTTGCCAGTGGAAGAGACCATTCAGTGAATCTACATCATCCTCTGCTTATTCTCCCAATCTCAGCACGCCTTCACTATTCGGTTCCATTCCGTTCCTTCCTTCATCCCTTCGATTGTTTTCTCCTTCGGAAGAGGAAGCTATCTCCTCACTCACCAACTGGATACAAAGATCAATTGTGAACTTTTTCCCTCCATTCTCCATCGAAAGGGTACTACTTTTCCAATTATGGTTCGCTTTGGCTGTTACTAACCATCCTCTACCCAGTATGGCGTCATAGCCTTTCTGCTTCAGTGGAATGACGACAAAGTTGAGTACAAACGGTTGTGTACCGACAATGATCGGTTGTGCCATCAGCGTCTTGAGTGGTTTGATAACTTGTTGATCTGCACCCAGTAAGTTGAAGGTTGGTGGCCACAAGGTGGGCTTTCCTAGTTTTTTCCATGTTGCCTTCGGAAGGACGTTCACTCCTGACCCACCATCCACTATAGTGTCTGTTAGGATGGTGCCAAGGATGCCCATCTCGATGACTGTCGGGTACCTTCCGTTGTTTACAGCAAGTATCATTGGGTCCGTTGCAGACCCTCCGGGGATGTCCGTACGTATGGTATTTGGCTGCGTGGCCAAGTTCCCCAGCAGTGCCATTCCCACGTGAGGCATGGTGTGAAGGAGGTCCTGGAGTTTGACCGGTACCTCTAATGGTAACATTTGTCTCAGAATGTGTTGTTCTGCCTCCCTCCGACCTGAGGTGGTAGCCATCTCCCATGTTTCTTTTGGTGCCTTCATCACCTTCTCTATTTCTTCCTTACCCACCCGTGTCGCTTGTTTTGCTTGTGACCGTGTGATGGCTAGTACCCCCTCATCACTTCTCGTTCCCTCGATGTTGAGCAAGTTGACTCCAGATTTTGGGCAGTTGGCATCCTCGTGGTTGCCAGGACCACACGAGCGACAGAGCTTCTGCAGGGTGTCGCCCTTATCACAGTCCCTTGCAAAGTGGCCCCACTGATTGCAAGCTCGGCACTGGATCATCGGCCAACCCTTGGAGTCATATTGTATTCGACTCGTGTTGGTGTTATTGCCCCTTCCGCCACCACGTTGGTTGCCTCTGTACCTGCAGGAGGATGCGTTATTGTTAGTCTCTGCCCCCAATGTAGATGGGTGCTCTTGGGTAAATAGCACTTGTTTATTCCTCACCTTCATGCTGTATGGGCATTCCTTGGTGGAATGGCCCATGATTTGGCAAATGTCACAAAATGTCTTTTTGGGACATGACCCCGTTTTATGGCCGCTCGCCTTGCAATCCGTACACCATATGTCAACTTCCCCCTTGCTGGTACCCCTTTCATGGTCTTGAATTCCTTCATCATTCTCTCCATGTCCTTTTGGAGTGCCCTAGTTTTTCCCTTCGACTCGCCATCACTGCCACTGTCATCGTCCGAAGTGTCATCTTCGTCGAAAGAGGACTTGCTTCTTTTCTTCTTGGAGGTCTTCTGTTCACTCTCCAAGTCCATCACCCGGTTATAGGCGTCTACGTATGAAGTGGGGGGCACTATCTTCATTTTCCTCTGTAGGTTAGATTTCAGGCCCTCCACGAACCATCTTTTCTTCAGGCCATCCGATGGCTGGCTATCCATTTTTCCGACTAACTCCTTCAGTCGGCGACTGTAAGCCCGCACAGTCTCTTTCTTACCTTGTTTGGTACCGTATATCTCGGAAACAATTTCATTGTCATCCCTCAGGAGCCGAAACTCCTAGAATTCTGTCTTGAGTTCATCCCAAGTGGTCACCTTTGTTTTGTCCACATCGGAGTACCAGTCGATAGCTACCCCTCTCAGTGTGGCCGAAAACTGTTTGACCCATTCTGCGTGGTCGGCGACTCCATTCGCCAACCAGATTGTCTCGCACGTACGACAATGCCATACTGGATCTTCCTTCCCATCGCCATGGAATTTTGGCAGCTTTTCTTTGTTAGTCGCCATGTTTACTTTTCTAGGTGCCGACTGTGTTTGCAGCACCGGTTGTGTTATAGGTTAGGATGGTACTGTCGGTGTCAATCCTCCGGAATTGTTTGGTACCGTACCGCTTGATGTCCCCGAACTACTAGAACTGTCCAAGCCTGGTGGGCTACTATGATCCCCGTGCCCCTCTGTCACTTCGACACTCTCAGCGGCAGCGGTATCCTGAGCCTCCCTCCGTGCAGCTTCCTCTTCTTCCTTCCTCCGGGCTTGTCTTGCTTCCGTCTATGGGGTTAAGGTTAAGGACCCGAACAAGCTCCTTGTTTCCTCTAGGCGGTCCTCGTCACTTCTTCCGGCCTCCCAGTCAAATTTCTCCAAACCCTCGCCTTCACTTACTCCCTTCGGTAGTCCTTCGGCACGTCTTTGAAATCTCTCCCTTCGCTCGGCTTGCTGCTGTGCGAGTATGGCAATTCTAGCGGCTTGTTCTTCTTCAAGTTCCTTCTTTAAATTTCTATTTTTTTTTAATTGATTAGGCATAAATTCTAATCAATGATTTCGTCCTCATTCGTCCTCACATTGATATTCTCCTCCAATGGTATTCCCATCCATCCACTCATTACGTCACTTGCCAGATTCGTTTGCAACGGCACCAGATGTTTACCCGCTGCGGTAAACTTAGTATTGCATAGACATAGTACAAGAAATATAATAAATACAGAATATATCAGAGAACAATAGATGCTTTCATTAATTACTCTAGACTGGCAAGTACATTTACATCGTAAGGATAATACAATAATATCTCCCATGTCCATCCTCCAAGAGGGTATATAAACTACCCGAAGGGCCACGACTGAAACGTCGTGACATAACTATCTAACCTCTCAGTCACTAACGACCGAAGCTAACATAATACTTTATTAATATAATAACCCATACATACAATTATCCCGACAACAAATACTTATCAGGGGAGACTGATTCATTACAAATTCTAAACGGTTGATACCGATTCATTACCAATGATTATCGGGTTTAATACCGATCCATTACTAATGGTTATCGGGTTTAATACTGATCCAATATCAATTATGATCCAATACTTATCTTTATCGAATTGATTCGATCATAAGGAAAATCATGTATATATATATTAACATATATATATAATGATAATAATAATTATCATTATATATATACATATTGATATATATATATTCTTCTTTAATCTGATCGAAAATATGTATGAATTTCTCTAATTGATATATTTACATTATAATATGAATTTATCTGATCGTGGCTATATGCAACAACACAAAGAAATCCGATTTCTCTTATCTTATCACTGCAGTATAAGGATCTGAATTTTCTCGATACTGCTGATCACTGATTGCATTACAAGCAAATGTTCTTTTCATGTAAAATCCCTGTCATAGATGATTTACTAATCATCAATATTGCTGTGTAGGAAGTCCACCAGATTTAACAGATATCACTGTCATAGTTTAGTTCACATTTACATTGCTGTTCATATAAGCATAGACCCATATTCACTAGTGTATCTTTGTCTTATAATAGTTAATTGCTTTTCTTAGATAGATGCAATTTCAATATCAACCATCCTTGTACAATGATTGTCTTTTTGCCCACATTTGACATCAATGACAATTTGTCAACAAATAATTTGTGATTATGTGATAACTCCATAATAAGTGCAAATCTATGACGAATGCTTCAAGAATATGAATATAACCATAAGTCATTCAAACTTCTATTATTAAATAAGAGTATTCCAGTAATGTGTCTTTGGGGATTTTAAAATATTCTGGATGGGTAAACAGAAATAGAATGTCTACACCCATCCCCTTTACTTAAGAAATTCTGGGGACATCCCAGAAATACCCCCTTAAAATGGGGGAACATATCCTAAAGGGGGATGCCAACATTGTTGTGAAATGCCTGTGGACAGTCACATTTTACATATGAGAAAAAAAAAATGAAAACTTTTTTTAATTCTAAAAAACCCATGGTCATAGTGCGCTGTTGAAATTTTGATTAAATTTCTTCTGACAGATTTGATCTATCTAAGTCTTTTGTCTTTCAGAAGATGAATCTTACAATCACTGTAGTTTCTTTCAAATTATAACCAGAGTATTTAACTTGATAAATACAAAGTTGATGCTGAATCAATATTGATAAATACTGATATCAATTTACAAGTCTGAATTTTCTTTTATATAATATTCGATCCACAAGTGCAGAACATTTATTGATTTCGATGTCTCCAATTGTGGATCGGATCTGCATTAAATATATCATGAAGAGACACGTCCCATGAGCAGACATGTCTCCACAAAGTGGAGGCATGTCCGCTCATGAATTGTGTCGGTCATATTAAGTTTAACTAACCACCCGACTACCAATCGGTTTTGTTACTTAGTAAAACATAACTGATTATTAAGTCCGATCTGTTATTTATCTTGCACAAATAAATAATATCTAATCTGGAAATGATCACCGATAATGATGCTCAATCGGGATCTATATGAAACATGAAATGCCAATAATGATATACTTGGTATATGGTAGATTGATGACTTATATAAGTGATCGATTTTCAAAATTTATTGCAAATGATGACATGAATATATATATATACAATTAAATATATATAAATATATGTGTGTATATATATGTCAGTACATACTGATATATATATATACACACATATATCATTAAATCGATCGTCATTTCTATATCTGACTGAAGCTACCATATTTCAACACTCCCTCTTATCTAGGGAAGATAAAGCTAACCAAGTACATAGTGATATCACCTTACTCGTGATATCAAAAGATATGATATGCTTCTAAGAGTGTTAAGTCACATGACATTCTTCATAATACATTTCATTATGGTATGTGTCCTGAGATCAAGTCCCATGATGTCTACCATAATAAATCATGGCATATCCACCATGATTATCCCATAAGGATCATAATGATCTTCAACTGATATCAAGTCTCATGATATCTATCATATGTCCAAGAGATACTATCATGACATATCCACAGATATCAAGTCACATGCTATCTATCATGATAGTGAAACTAATCATTGTAAAGTCGTCACCTTACAATGTCAAATACAAGTGTTCATTATCAGAAAGATCGTCACCTTTCAATAATGTACACAGGAAAGCGGGGGGGGGGGGGGGCATAAAGTCATGGAGTCACACACACGACAAAAGAGTTTACACATTAAACATCTTTAAATATATTAGTACAAATAAACAATTTGAATCTCATTCTCAACAAAAATTTATATTTCAACCATACCAAGTTTCTTCCTAAAGAGTTCTACTTTAACTCTGGAGAGAGGCTTGGTGAGAATGTTTGTTGTTTGATCGCTTGTACTAATATACTCCAACTGGATCACATTCCTTTCTACCATGTCTCTCACATTGTGGTAAGGAATCTCTATATGCTTTGATCTATCATGGAATACTGGATTCACTGAAAGTTCAATACAACTCTGATTGTCACAGTGGATAATAGTAGGATTTAGGGGCTCATCAAATAATCCCACAAGCAATTTCCAGATCCATACTACTTCTCTTGCTCCCATAGAGGCTGCAATATATTCGGCTTATGTTGAGCTTTGTGCCACTAAAGACTGTTTCCTGCTGATCCAAGAGATCATAGCCGATCCTAAACTAATGCAACATCCTGATGTGCTTTTCCGATCGGTTACACTTCCATCCCAATCTGAATCAAAGTATCCATGTAGATCTAGGTTAACATTTCTGTATTTAAGACTATATCCAATAATATCTTGAAGGTATCTCAATATATGCTTTGCAGCAACAAGGTGGATTTCCTTTGGTTCACACATAAACTGGCTTAGAGCATTTACTGCATAGCAAATGTCCAATCTGGTGTTAACCAAGTACATCAAGGATCAAATTATCTGTTTATAGAGTGTAGGATCTGCAAATTTCAACTCTGTTGCTTCTTCCTTCAATTTGTGTAAGTTGGTTTCCATAGGTGTAGACATGGGTCTACAATCCAACATCCCAAATCTCTTCAAAATATCAATAGTATACTTCCCTTGATTTAAAATGATACCATCTGATTTCTACCAGACTTCTATCCCAGGGAAGTAATGTAAAATGCCCAAGTCTTTCATATCAAATTCTGAGGCCAAGTCCTTCTTACATTGAGTAATGAGGTGATCTTCTCTTGTTATTAGCAGGTCATCAACATATAAAATTAGTATTTGTTGACTTGGTGGTCAACACCTCCTTGGATATTCGTGACATGTCTTAACCGCCTCCCATGGATCGGGTTAAATCTGGCATTTGTATCGGGCATTGACAATTTGAGCTTTTGGTGCAACGGCAAATGATTCCAACAATTGGTATCAGAGCCTTGGGTCACGGGTTCGAGTCTCCCTTCAGTTGGGGCTGAAGGCTCAGTCGGTGCTGAGGGGGAGATTGTTGACTTGGTGGTCAGCACCTCCTTGGATATTCGTGACATGGCTTAACCGCCTCCCGTGGATCGGGTTAAATCTGGCATTTGTATCGGGCATTGACAGTTCGAGCTTTTGGTGCAACGGCAAATGATTCCAACAATATTAACATATCACCTTTAATTATCTTAAAATAGGGATTTGAATCTGCATCATTCTACAAAAATCCTAGTCTCATAAGGTAGTTATCGATCCTTTCATGCTAGGCTCTAGGGGCCTGTTTAAGTCCATATAGGGCCTTTTTCAATTTACATACATGCGAGTCTGTATTATGTATCACAAATCCTTCAGGTTGCTCTAAATAAACTACTTCTTCAATGGTCCCATTTAAGAAAGCAATTTTCACATCCATTTGATGGATCTTCCAACCTTTAGCTGTTGCAATAGCTATTACTGCTCTAACAAAGGTGTACCGGGCAACAGGTGCAAACGTCTCTTCATAATCAATACTTTCCTTTTGTGAGAAACCTCTGGCAACAAAATGTGCCTTGTGTTTTTCTATACTGCCATCTACAGCATGTTTGATTTTGAAGAGCCATTTGGAAAAGACAACAGATTTCTCTTTTGGTCTAGGTATTATGTCCCATACATCATTTTTCAAAATGGATTGATACTCTTCCATCATAGCATCTTTCCATAATTGATGTTTGATAGCTTCTGTAACACTAGTTGGTTCTAAACTAATGATCACACTCATTAGGGAAACATAGCTTGAGAATCTTTTGGGTTTCTTACTTTCTCTAAAAGTTCCTTTGGGTGCTTCATAATTCTCTGCTTCCTCAATCATCTTTCTAGCCCAAAGTGGTTTCTTTTTGTTGTTGTTATTAGGATTCCCTTCTGGAGCACTTTGGTTTTCATGTATGAATTCTTTTGGATACTCCCTCTAAATCTCAAGAGCGGGATCCTCCTCTATGACATTAGGAGAATCTTGAATTTCTATTTCATTGGAATTCTTTAGCCTTTTTAAAGAAATGTCTTCCTCAAAGATAACATCTCTACTTAGTTCAATTTGTTTATGTCCAGTTTTTGATGTTTCACTATACCCCACGAATATCCCTTTCTTTCCAGTAGGTTCTAATTTAGATATTGTTTCTTTTGGTACATGAATGTAGACAAGGCAACCAAAGATCCTTAAGTGACTTATGTCAAGTTTTACACCAGTAAATGCTTCTTCGAGAGTTTTGTTGTCTAGATGTGAGTGGGGACATCTATTTTGAATGTTGACAGTTGTCCTAGAGACTTCTACCCAAAATGAAGTTTCTATGTTTTGGTCATACAACATTGCTCTAGCAGCTTCTACAATAGTTCTATTTTTCCTCTCAACAACACCATTTTGTTGTGGATTGTAGGCTACAATAAACTCCCTCTTAATCCCAGCATTTACACAAAATTCTTTAAAAATTTCTGAGGTGTATTCTTTCCCATTATCTGTTCTCAATATTTTGATTTTCTTGGCCGAAAAGTTTTCTGTAAGAGCTTTGAACTCCTTAAACCTTTTAAGGATTTCTTCTGACTCTTTACATTTAAGAAAATATATCCAAGTCTTTCTAGAGAAGTCATCTACAAATATTACTTAATATAAGAATCCTCCCATGGAGGGTACAGACATGGGTCTACATAAGTCAGAGTGGACTAATTCTAGTACATTTTTTGTTTTACTCAAACTATTTTGGAAAGTCCCTTAGTGTTTCTCCCTAAGGCACACCCTCTGCATGCCCCTATATGAGTATGGTTTAGTTTGGGTGGTCATGTTACCAATTTTTCCATTGAAGTTAGGGCACGAAAATGAATATGTCCTAATCTTCGATGCCAGATTTCATTTGAATCAGAAGTCTCATGAATAAGGGCTTGATTTGTCACAGTGCAAAGTTTGTATAGATATCCTTGTCTTATGCCTATAGTTTGAGCTTTCTTTATGGTGGAGTTCTTTGGCCATGCCAGAAGTTTCCCATCCATAAAGGTAACCCTATATCCGTTCTCTTCAAGAGCAGATATGGATACTAAGTTCCTCTTAAGTTCTAGCACAAATAATACCCCAGTAGTTGTATAGAGATGCCAAATTTCAATTTGATGGTGCAAGTTCCAACCCCTTTCACTGGATGTGCAGAATCATCCCCAATCGTTACTTCTTCATCAGTTTCTTCTACTATAGTATCTAAGTGTTCTCTAAATCCTGTGATGTGTCTTGATGAGCCACTATCAATCACCCATGTGTTAAGTTTGTTTGATACTTGGCTTGATAATGCTGAGTAGAAAACAAATTTCTCAGAATCATGTTCTATATTTGTCTTTCCAACCTTAGCAAAAGATGCTTGTTGCTTTCCTCTGTCAAGACATTTGATTGCATAGTGTCCATATTGATCACATCTAAAACATTGAACTTGGGAAACATCTTTCCTCTGCTTGGATGAGCCCATTCCATAAGCATTTCTCTTTCTTTTGAAATACTTCTTACTTTTCTTATGAGAATTTGTGTTTAAAACATGAATGTCCTCATCTGTAGGTTTTTGTTTGTTTCCTTTTGTCATCTATCTTGATTCTTCTTGTAGACTGTCAGATCTTAACCGATCAAATTTAGGGAGTTTTGATCTTGCACTTATTCCTTAAACAAATTACTCCCATGAATTTGGTAGGCCACCTAAGGCTATAAGTGTTAACTCTTTGCTATCAATTTGATATCCAACTGTTGACAGTTGATCCCTTGACTCAATGATTCTCATGAAGTATGCATTGATGGATTCTCCCTTGTTCATGCTTATATGATTAATTTGCCTCTTTAGAGCAAGGGATCTTCTGGTGTTGTTTATTTCAAAGGTGCTTTCAAGGGACTTAAACATAAGGTATGCAGTCTCATATTTTGCCAACATAGGTACTATATGATCCCTAACTGCATCTACTATAAGTTTCAAGGCTTTCACATTGTTCTCAATCCATTGAGTTTTCTCCGGATCATTCTCTGGTTCTATTTTATTTTATTTTACAAATGAGTCTAACTTATCTTCTTTCAGTATTATCATGATTCTGAATTTCCATGAAGTGAAGTTGTTTGCAACTTCAAGACCGGTCCTCAAATCTGATAACATTCGACATTATGAAGAATAGAATGTATTTTGATTTCAAGATAGAATGTGTTTGAGTAATCTGAAATCTCAAATTCAATCAGATCTTCCTTAACAAGGCTCTGATACAATGTTGAAATTTTGATTAAATTTCTTCTTACAGATGTGATCTATCTAAGTCTTCTGTCTTTCAGAAGATGAATCTTATAATCACTGTAGTTTCTTTCGAATTATAACCAGAGTATTTAACTTGATAAATACGAAGTTGATGCTGAATCAATATTGATAAATACTGATATCAATTTACAAGTCTGAATCTTCTTTTATATAATATTCAATCCACAAGTGCAGAACATTTATTGATTTCAATGTCTCCAATTGTGGATCGGATCTGCATTAAATATATCATGAAGAGACACGTCCCATGAGCGGACATGTCTCCGCTCATGAATCGTGCCAGTTCATATTAACTAACCACCCGATTACCAATCGGGTTTGTTACTTAGTAAAACATAACTGATTATTAAGTCTGATCTGTTATTTGTCTTGCACAAATAAATAATATCTAATCTGGAAATGATCACCGATAATGATGCTTGATCGGGATCTATATGACACATGAAATGCCGATAATGATATACTTGGTATATGGTAGATTCGATCACTTATATGAGTGATCGATTTTCAGAATTTATTGCAAATGATTACATGAATATATATATATATATATATATATATATATATACACTTAAATATATACAAATATATGTGTGTGTGTATATATGTCAGTACATACTGACATATATATACACACATATATCATTAAATCGATCGTCATTTCTATATCTGACTGAAGCTGCCATATTTCAACATGCACTAATGAATTGAGATAAGTACATCAACATCTAGCAGATGTATGGAGATGGGCAAGACAACCTGCAGGAATGCCATTCATGAATGTAATACTGCATCATAGTATTTGTGGAACACTATTCATAACTAGATAAATGTCAAGGACATTGAAATCAACAATACTGATAGTATATGAAACTGGGGATATTGACACAGCAGACACCAGGATATGAATGCAGATTAAAAGATTCATCTTGGTGCTAACTGTCATGTATCAAGTCAATAGTTACTTTGAACATTAATACAGTTCTTTACATAGAGTGGAACAGGTGCATTATGTTTGTAAATTATGGGGTTTGAATCAACTACAATTGTTGAAGATAGTAGTTTTCCCCATGTTTTCCTAATTCATTTAAGTAGTAGGCTTTCCTCTAAGTCTAATAGTTTCAATGCAATTAATAATGGCAAGGCCCAAAATTTTGGATTTAATTGTCATCTTCTCCTGGGACTTTAATTATGGAATGGATATTCTGAATTCACTTGTCAATATAACTACAAGAAACATTTTGTCTTATTACTACAGATTTGCAGGTGCTGACAAGGGGAGTCTTAGATAAATGGAATTTGTGCGGGGAGAGGCAACAAGAGTGTTAGTATGAATAATGTTGGCTGGTTATTTAATTGCTCTCTAAGTTGCACCATTGACATCGCTTTGCCTGCAGAAGTGCTGTGTGACAAGGAGTGGAGGAAACTTAAAAGACATACTTATAAGATGGTAAGTGATATATCACCTGGAAAGTTGTTTAACTGTTATAAACTATTAGTTATCTTAGATCAATTATTGTAGACTGCAGTGGTTCTCAATTTTGCATTTATTTCTTAAATTTGTACAATTCGTGTAAATTATGATGTGTGTGTGCATCCCCTGACCATCCCAAAATTTAGGAAATATTTTGTCGCCCTTCCCCATGTCCCTGAATCCAAGAAACTAAAAGAATCGCTGCTAAATAACAAACATTAAAGCAGCGACCGGGATCACTAAATTGGATTCCACAATTATAAACACAAAGAGCAAAGGCTCAAATAATATGTACGTATGTATATATGTACATTGTAGCAGCCTTAGGTTTCCCAATTTTGATCATAAACATCTGGCAGAAAGAAATATATTTTTGGGACTGCACACTGCACTGTTAGCATTGTGACATCTAGTTGACTGTTACATCAGATTTCAAAAGCATACAATGAATAACAACTTGAGGAATCCAGAATTTATTTGCAAATATGCTGAAAGCTGTTACAATTAAATTATAACAACCACCCTTAAGTTGTTTTTGAATTTTTGCCAAATATGTTTTCAACTTAAACCAAACAGTAAATGACAATTGGATGCCAATAACTGCTGATTCATTGATCATTTAAAATGTCATTACATATTTAAAGCATTTTCAATGTCACAAGCAACCCAAAACCAATTCCAACTAACAAGTACAGCTACTTGACTGACAAAACAGTGAAATACCTCAAGAGGAGAAATGAGGGGTCATGCTGCAGTCCTGTAGGAGGGCAGATATCACTATGTATCAGAATCGGACAACGATAGCAAGCTCTTCAAGGCAAAAACTACACAACCAATGGTGTGTTATAAACTTTTGAGCACTTAAACTGACCTTCAATATGATGATGGTATCAAATGCTGTAGGTCTGAAATGAGAAATAATATTATTTGCAGGCTGCAGTTAACTTATATGACCTGACAGCAAAGAAAGCCCCTTCAAGTCCTCTGTGCAACCAACAAAGAACCCAACCTGGAAATCACAAAACATAATTGCACACCAGGACTCCAAATCACCCTCAGGAAATCAAGGAGAAAGTGAGTTACAGGGCTGCTATGCTCTGTTATACAGTTGCAAGTCTGAAAGCCTCAAATACAGAATTTGACAGCCATGAAAATACCTTTGACGTTCAGTCCATTGAACAGAAAACACCATTCAGCAATGACTAACAATCAATAGTCACCTAACACTATAACTCAGCCATAGATAGCAATTAAAAACCAATTCTCAGGGGCTGTTGACAAACTTCAGGTATGCAGCAGCAATTTTGGAGCTGGAAACAGGGGCAATTGGCATTTAAAAATTTTAAATCTTCATTGCTCGTCGCTCAACCTTCAAAACAACACTTGCAAATCATCACATATGGCTAGGCGCCAGTTCTGGAGGGAAATTTGATCCCAAACCCCACTGCTAAAACTGATAAAGAACCCACGCTGTAATGCAATTATGCTTGGTACAGCCTGCTATACCTGTACAGCCCACTTGGAGATTGTACCTGCTGCTAAACCTTTGAAAACAGTATTCAATCAGATTTCCTTGCTGTTAAAAATCAATTTGACTGAACCTCAGTGAAACATTCCTTCATTCACACTTTCACAAGCAAAAAGAGGTACGGCTCAGCTAGGGCACATGGATAAACTTCTAATTTAGATAGCCAGAAAACAACACAAACAAAGCAACTAAAATACCTATTTCTCTACAACTGTAATGCTCGTGCCATGATACGAATATCAACATCTGAGAGAATCATCTTAGACATAACACTTAAAAATGATCAAAAACTTACATTGATGATTCCCCTCTGTGCTCTTGACCAATGTATGATTGAAAATGGTTTTCACACCCTCATCACTAGCCTTTCCATAATAAGGAAATTTAACCACTTTTCCCTCACAAGCATGCATTCATGGTTGGCCAATACGGTTATAATACTCTGCAAGGTAACAGAATTAATGGCACACCCTATAACTCCTTACTGCACAAGCTTCTTTCCATCAACATGCTATTTCATTAAATTCAAGACACGTGTGATTGTAGATTTATTTTATGACATTCCTCACATCTTCCACTACATTCTTCAACCAGGTAATTTTCCCTCTATTCTCAAGGATAAAATCAATGTAGTTGGAAGCAAAAGAGCTCCAAATTAGTGTCAGGTGCCTCAACTCTAATAGTTTACTAGCTATAACATATGCAACAACATTTTCCATCTCTATCTAGACAAGATCCTTGACTTCCACCTCAATCAGTAACTCATCCAACAAGTTGTGCATGTTCTTGACATTTTTATTTCACTAAAGTTGTCAAGTGACTTCAAAAAGACTAATTACCCCTCTAAAGCCTCTAAAAATTTGATGAATTCATGTTCCTTCCATTGGTCCACCACTAGATAAAATGCTACAAACCTTCATTTCTAAATTTGTTCTTGTTTCTACAGTAGCTAGTTTGTGTTTTTTTACGACATTGTACAAAAATAGGCCACTCAACTCATAATGACTCAACAACCTAAACCTCCTATCTACCATGGTCAATGTAGTGACTAACAATTCCCAAAGAACTGTTGCAATAATAAATGGAATCTTGGTGTATACCTCATGATACAATTCCTTATCCATGCACTACATTGCAATGAAGGTTGCAGACCAAGAGCGCTACATGGAACAAAAGGCTAGAATTATGGCTGTTAACACCATAGTTTAAAATATTGTTATCGGCAACTTATCGCCAAGGGCAAAAAAAAATATCGGGAAATATCGGAGATAAGTCGGAAACTTCTAGAGAACTTAAAAAATGGCTTAAGTTTAATTAGAAATGCATTTTGTTTGCAAAATTCAATAAGGAGATGCATCTAATGAGTTAGTAAATGAGAAAACAAACCAAACAAGTTGATCTCGATATATATAAATGCAAATATGTAACAAAATCGCATCCTCATGTGGAATGTTGATGGCTAGTAGCCATAGTCTGATAGTCTGAACTCTGAAGAAAACTAAAAATAGCAAATTGTCTTTGTAAAACTATAAGCAAATACAAATGTCAAGTACAATATCAAACTAGTCTACATCTTCCTCTTCCCCTTCCCAGTAGCTCTAGTAAGAACTACGGGAGTGGGAGGGGGTCTAGCCCTAGTAGTCTGTTGTGGTTGTGCCACCTCCCTCTGCACAACTGGCTATGACTGGACCTCCACCCTAGATGTAGATGGTTCTGACACTAGCAATGGCTCCTCATCATCTATATCCTCCTCACTCTCTGTACTCTCATGATCATCCTCTTGAATGTCCTCCAATCTTGCTGCGAATCCATCCTCCTCCATAGCCTGCCTCTCCAAATCAGATGTCATCGTCTGTGAACAATGGAGGCTTCTCCTGTGATGTCCAATCACAGTACAGATCTATGTCATCCAAATCAAGTGGACCAATTGGTGGTAACTCTACCTTTCTTATGCGCAACTCAAGGTTATATTGCATATAAACAAGGTCATTGAGGCTTTTTTGTGCTAACTTGTTCCTCTTCTTCATGTGAATGGCCTCAAATAAGCTCCAATTACGCTCACAACTAGATGAGCTACATGGCTGACATAAGTTGCACAACACAAGTTTTTGCAGATTTGGGACATTGCCACCCTAATTTCGCCACCAAGCATCTGCAAGATAAATATTAAAGAGTTAGAAAGCAAGGTGAAAACATATTTTAGTAACTTAGTTTTTATCTACTTATCATGAATATCTACTTATCATGAATGTGAAAGACACCAAAAATCCAAATATTGTACCTAGGTTGCTTCTTCCTCTTCTTGCCAAGTCTAAGGAGAATAGCTTGCCTGTTGCATTCTGATACACTTCCATCTTGGCCACAATTAGGTCTCTCACCTCAACCTCAGGTACCATCCTCTGCATGCATTCACTGAAGCCCTCCATGACCTCTCCATTGGGATCCCCATAGGATGGAGAGAAGCGAAAAGAAGGGTTGAGGAAGTACCCCGCCGCATGAATAGGTTAGTAGAGTTGATTGTTCCACCTATCAATAATTGCCCATATGGGGTCAAATTTTAGGCTGTCCCCCCCTTGTAATAATTTTTAATAGCCTCTTTGGACCTATCCATGGCCTCATAAAGATGCCCCATTGGGGTTTGATCCTCATCTACTAAGCAGATAACTCTAACGAAGGGCTCTGTCACCTACAATTGAAAAGTAGAAAAAGATTATCATTAATCATAGACTAGAGTTACAAATTAATAATGAAAGACTTGATTCTTGAATACAAAAAAATTAAATATTCAACTTTTGAAGTTTGCAAGCTACCTTCACAATTTCTGTAGCATCATCAAAAAAGTGGTTGTCAAAGACGATGTATGCAACACTTTGTCCATCAAGCTTCTTTGAATAACTTGAGTTTAACCATGGTTGACTCACAAACATTTGCTTCAAAGAAGTCAAAGAACTAATAACACTTTGCAACGTTAAGAAAATCATTACAAACCTTGTGGCCGCAGGTCTAACTAACTCCTTCCCATAGGTGAATTCTCTCATCAAGTGGAGAACCCAAGGGTGATTGTAGATATATTTTGTTATCTTTCTTGCATCCTCTACAATCGGTTTCACCCAATCCAATTTTCCTATGTCCTCCAAAAGAAGGTCAAGGATGTGTGTTGCACAAAGAGACCAAAAAAGTGTGCTATACTTATCTTGGAGAACCCTGTCCACTACCACATATGTTGTTGCATGGTCAGTTATTATTTGTAGTACATTAGCAAACCCCACCTCCATCACAACTTGCTCTAACATTAGAGCCAAAGTTTCAGTTGTCTTTATCTTGTTTGAGGCATCCAAGGATTTCATAAAGACCACTTGATCCTTGCAAGAAACCAAAAAATTGATGATGGTACGGTTTCTTCCATCCGTCCATCCATCTGAAAGTATAGAGCAGCCAAATTGTTTCCATTGTAATTTTTGGTCTTCTACCACATCATTGGCCCTAGAAACAACATCTTTGAGCAAACTACAAGCACAAAATAAAAATAACATTAAGTACACAACTTTGTTTAAAAACATTTACATTCAACAAAAAAAAGTAAATTGTAAAATTGTAAAACATTTAAAAATTAAAACAAGTGAACTAACCTCCCACTCAAGTCTGCAGGAGTAGGTTCCTTGTAGCCCTTTCCCGCTATAGTGATTCCTGTCACAAAATTCAGCCAATAGGGACTTGCTGCAAGATTCAAGGGGATGTTGTTAAAATACCAAAAAATCATCACATTGAATGTCGACTTGCCGATGCAGATCGATGTTCCACCCACTACCCTCTAGTGATGGTTGTGCTTCAGGTGTGTTTCTGCGCACAAAAAAATTATCTATAGAAGATGTGCGTAGTGGTGGTCTACTAGAACAAGCGGAAATGGAAGCCGAGGAGATGGTAGATTTGCGGATCCAGGGGCCACGATGAGAGCCCACTATGCCCTCAAGTGTTGCTTCATCTTCTTCAAGGGTGGATGGGATACCTGGTCACAAATCACAACCCACATTATTTCATTATGATCATTGTTTTAGGCTTTAGCAAAATGTAAACTGTTGAGGTGATTATAAAATAATAAATGATTCTTAAAAAGGAGACAATGTGAGATACGTTGCGATTCAGAAATGGCTGCCCTCATGGCCAATTTTGCCCTGACCTTTGAAACTTTTTCTCTTCTCCTACAGTGAGCAAGGCATTCATCTCTCATTATTTTTGGAGTGGTGTTGTCACAAACCCTTGTGTCACACTTTGTGATCCCTCCAAGGTGGTATTTCAAACGAGATATGCCTCTACTAACTAGTTTTTCACATTTTATGCCTATCACAGTATTATATTCCAGCCCCTTTAGGGCGTGTTCCTACATATTCCGACGGACATGCGTCTACTGGGGCACTAGCAGACCCTGCAACTGACCCAGTTGTAGAGGTATCCCTATTTGCCATTTTGATGAAGAATCAAACTACACGTCACATACAAAATGAGTGCACAAATTTAGAAATTTAATAAAGAGATTTAGAAACGAACTTAGTTTAAAATTTTAAATAAGTTTAAACATAGCTGAAACTTGAAGGAAAAAAACTCAAAGTTTAAGGTTCTGAAATTTTTAAGAAAATATAAAATTTTTGATAAAACTGTGAAAAAAATTGCAAATATTGCTAAAAAAATGGTGTTAGATCTTATTCATTACGTTCTAAAACAAGTTAGAGTAGATTGGAAATGATATTATATAGTTTGTATAAACTTGGATGCAACTAATACAAGACAAAATGATTTAAAAACAAAAGGGAAAGAATTTTGAAAACTTACTTGTGAATCTGAATTTGCTTGAAAAATCTCTTCGAATCCGCTTCAAATCCACAAGAAATCGATCTAAAATGCTGCAAATATTGACCTTTTTCCTCCAAAACCTTTCTAACTCTTCAAACCTTAACTGGCATTAAAAAAAATCATTTTGGCCCTTTGTTGGGTTGTCCCTGTTTTATCAAGCCACGGGCGAGATAAGTTATGTACTTATCATCGATAAGTGGCGATCTATCGGCGATAAGTACCAAATTTTTGGCGATAAGTTGCAAGATATCGGTCGGCGATATCTTTATGTAGATTATTGCAGCCCAATTGCAATAAGTCAATTTATCGCCGATATATCGGCGATATTTTGATCTATGGTTAACACTACCTAAATCATGTATTTTTGGCCCAATGAAAGAAGCAAAACCCCCTATATTGCCTCTAACCTTGTAGAGCTCATATTGTCAAAGCCTCGATCCTCCTCTTTTTTTTCCTTCTAATCACTTATCTATTTCTAAACCTCCAATGCCTTTTGAGTACATGGAACATCTTAGCAAGGAATTTGTGCAAGGTTACATTTGAAACAATTTATGCCTCCTCTCATTTCCATCCCACAATACTTGTAGGCAAACATTACCAATTATAAACCTCATGCCCCATGCGTTGGAAACACCTTTACTTTTGCAAATTTTGCTTCCTAGCCCTTGTAACCCTGTGCAAATAATTAATCTAAGATACCATACACCAAGATTACATGTGTGGCTTTGGTCCCTACTTTGTTTAATGTGTTGTGTATATCCATGTATGCAATTTTCAATGGGCTTTAATGCTTGAACTTAATTTCTTTAAGGATTGTGTTCTTGCTACAAGGTGTGCCTATGTGTGTCATGGTCAATCTACGTGTCTAGAGTGTTAGGATAGTTTGAGAGACAATTTCTCTTCCTTATTTATATACATAACTATATAGGGATACACCCCTTCATCCTAAGTAAGACATCTTAAGAAATAACTAAAACTGAAAAAATGCAACTATTAAGGTTAAGCATGCCACAAGTGCTTATTATACTTAGGAAAATAGAATATTAGGATCATAACATGGTGTGTCCTTCAAGGTCTTAAATGGCGATCTTGGCCCTAAAACTCTAGCTTCATGCCCTAGACCAAATTCATAATGTATATTGCACTAGTCTTCAAATGCACAACCCATGCATTGCATTGTATTTCTATTTTGAAGTTGGAATTGCTATTATCACTCACAATGTAACTTGTAGCACATATTGATATTCTCAATTGATGTGCATTACTTTCCTCGTCAATCATTTCTTTACATTATGCATAGTGGCTAACCACCTCAACCCATCCCCTAACTTTAGTTGCTAGCTTGAGTTGACTATCAATCCCTTTAACTACAATCCTTGATCAACACTTAAGGTTTGTCCTACCACAACCATTTCACCTCCCAATAATCCCTTGACTTTCATTATTAATTGCCAATGTGCCCATTGCTACCACTAGCACACACCAGGCATCTCTTCCCCATGCTACTTTCCATCGCCTGCTACATGTTATTGCCTTCCACCTTCACCTATGGTCACATCCCTCAACGTGCCACTCCCCACTAACCATTATCAATATCTTCATTCATTATTTGTAGTGGGTTCCGTGTTAGTAACTTATTGGAAGCATAAGAAACCCATCCTTATGAGAGCACAACTTCTCTCTCCATTGTGCACCAAGCCGTTAGATTTCTATTGTCACATGTTCACCATCCAATGCCCCCCTAGTCACTCAAAATTCAATGCTCCCTATGTGCCCCTCAAAATTATCAGAAGCCAGGCACATGTTGCACACATTGATTTTTATTGCTTTTAGAACAAATCTTTCCTTGTCATGCGTACCTCTGACAATGGTGGGCTAGAGAGCTCTAATGTGGCCAATGAATGCATACCACACATCCTAAATGGTGGGGTCTAACTCCTATTTGATTGACAAAGATTATTCAGCAACAAAAGATGGTATCGAGGCCACACCTTCTTTCTGCACTTACCCCATGATGTGATGTACTTCATATAGGAAAGTAATGATCTTTTATAGTTTAAAATATTCATGTGCCTCTTGCACACTAAACACAAAGACTAGTAAATGCCTCTAGGGTTTTTAAAGACTACAAAGGGATTTGATGGCCATTATAACCACATGCATGGGTTGTTAGCCTCAAAATTGACATGGACACTCTCTTCTTGACCTTCTCAGTTCATTGAATTCCTCAATCAATGCACTTAGTGTGTACAAAGGAATTGGGTCATGCACCAATTCCTCTTTTTTGGGTTTTCCTCAATCTACAAGCTAGTGAAACAAAATTGGAGACTTCCATCGCTTTCCTATCTTTGTATATTGTCAGCATTTTAAACAAAATTGATTTGTGAACAATTAGACTAGTTTCCAAGATCTCCTGAAGGCTAATTGGTATGGGAGAACTCAAAAGTTCTTGGAGAGAACAGGATTAGTCTTGCAGAGTTCTTCACAGATATGAGTTCAGTTGGTCTTGGTGACCCTCATGTTGCTTCAAGAATTGATTTCCAAACACTTGGGAGCTCCCCAAACTTCTGGAAGAGCATGCTAATTTTAGTAAGTCACCAAGTTGCTTCAATTCAATGTCCTATAACTTGGGGATCACTTTGGTATGGTCAGAGTTACAAATTTGTGTCATTTAGATACTTTCCACAACTAAAATAAATTATTGAGCCATTAAATAATTATTTGCTTAGATCTTATAATGTTGAAAACATAAAGGAAACAATTTAGTGTCATAACTTATTAAAATGGCGTTAAATTGTGTTTCGATTTACATGTTTAGGTGGGGGGGGTGTGCCTGCACATGAGGACATTACGAAGGAAAAAGGGATTATTACATTTTATTATTGATATTTCCCTTCAAGAAAGTTATAAAATAAGGCTAAGAGGAAAAGGGAAGTGAGAAGTGAGAAATAGGGAACAAATCACTACTGATTGTTGTTGTTTGGAGGTGCTTCTACTAGTGCCTAGACTTCATCCCATTCACCCCAAATTGAGTTGGAGAAATCATATTATAGCATGTTAATGGGGATTTTTAGCGAGTAGTACAATCATTAGACTTGCAAATGGATTTCATAATAGAACTGTAACTATTTATTACTATTGTTCAATTTTCTATAGAGGATTCAAGTAAACTCTAGTGAGTTTTGTGGAGTTAGGAAAGATTTTTCATGTGTTGGAACGATTGGTATGTTAAACTTTATCTATAGTTTTTTCTACACTTCATGTAATTTTTGGTGAGCTTTGAGGAGTTAGGAAAGCTTTCTCATCTGTAATATACTCTAGCATTTTTTGAGTGTTTCCTAATAGTAGCACACTAATAAGCTACATTAGTGTCGAGTCCTAGTCCAGTTCATCCCAAGTGCAAGTCCTAATCTAGCTTGTCCGCAGGTCCAAACAAGGATTCACATAACGCTTGTGAATCTGTCCCAAGCAAACCCAGCACGACTTTGGAGGAAACCTGTGCCTAAAAGGTGAACTTCGCCTTTTTTAACTTATTTATTTTTACTCTACAAAGTGCAATTCGCTCCCCAAACCCTACAATGTGGCATGCAAAATACCCAAAAAGGTAAAAGAAAACTCACTTTTCATAGTATGAATGAAAACAAAATATAGTCCTCCATTTCTGAACTTGATTTCTTGCTTGTCATTGCATGAATGGAGTTTACGATTGATTGTTGTACACTCCAAGGTCATTGTGTTGTTCCTACGCATTTGCCAATTTGCTTATTGTCAAATAGATCATAGAAGAAGATTTCTTCAAAAGAGGTAGGTTCTTTTAAGTTTTTGTTATTTTCTACAAATGAACTCTCTTCTTTTGTTTTAAAGTTTTTGGTTTGTTTTCATTCTTTTACATATCTATAGCACATTTTAAAATGAAATGTATATTAAGTTGTATTCATATATTTTTGTTTTCAAATTTCATTTGTTTCAATTCTTTGAATGTGTTGTTTATTGAACTTGTTGTCTTAGGTATTACAATGGCAACTGTTTCTAGCTCTATGACCCAGCCCCACTTCAAAACAGACCCAAACTCTCCTCTTTGGAAATATGTTGAACTTGTACAACAGCTTTCCACCAATTGGATTATGTTTGGATTTGTGTTGAATGTAAAGTTAGATATTTGAGCTTGTGTAGTCGAGTGAACAGCCATTTGTGCAAGATCCCTGCACAAAGCATCAAATTTTGTACTGGCAAAGATGGTAATAAAATTCCAATAGCATTATATTTGGCATATATTAAAGAGCAAAAAGCGAATCAAGCAACAAGTCATAAATCACATCATTGTTAAAGAAAGGATATTGAGGGATGAAGCCACCTCCACTGCCTTTTCTTACTCAACCTACAGAAAGCCATCCAATTTTGTCTACACCTAAAGAGATCAATAGGGTTGTTGGAAATGGCATTTCATTATGAGTCTAGACAAATTGTCGATCAACCCATAGTAAGATGTGTCTATGTGAATGGATTGGCATTCAATGTTGTTTGCTCAACATATTTGCAACAAATGGTGAAAACAATTAAGGGGACTCTATAAAAGACTACAAGCGCCTGCAAGTTGAGAAGATGCATAGCACCTTATTGGAAAAAAAAAGTGGAATTTGTAGAGGACTTCTTGAAGCCCATAACATATTTGTGGGTCAAAAAAAGGGGTGCCCGTCATTTTAATGGATGGAAAAATGTAAACAATCAGCCATCAATCAATGTTATTGCAGAGTACCCTAAGGGGGCAATGTTTTCTATAGTAGTGGAGTGTGAAAGGGAGATGAAGGGTGGTGCATTTTTTGCTAACATTCTCTCTCGAGCCATTGAAAAAGTGGGTCCTTGAAATGTTTTGTGAGTTATAACAAACAATGCCAAAAGTCATAGAGTAGGTTGAGTTATTTGTTGAAGAGTGTAATTCACACATTGTTTGGACACCTTGAGTTGTCCATTCCACCAACTTACCACTACAAAAAGTTGGCACCAAAATTGATTGATGTTGAGGTTGAAGAGATCTAAATGTTTGTCACCAATCACCATATATCACTAGGCATATTTAGAACATTCTTGAAATCAAAGCAGCTAATGGTAAGTTAAATAATAGATATGTTTCGCTTTAGTAAACTTTTTAAACTTTATTTTAATTTTAACTTTTATAATTTTATCTTTTAATTTTGATTTTCAAACAAGTTGTTGATACTCATTTTGCCTTCAACACAATTGTGTTGAGACAACTTCTGAAGATTCACGAGGCAGTTTCTAACATGGTGGACAGCCCAAATTGATCTATATGGGGGCAATCTAGAACTACAAGGGCCGCAAAGGTTAAGAAAATGATCCTAGATGAAATTTGGTGGGATCATGTTGCATATCTCTTCAATTCACTGAGCCCATATTGAGCATGCCCAATTATATCAACATGGATAGGCCTTGTTTGGGTGAGGCATATGATGGCATCGACTCAATGATTGAGAAGAATAAAATCATCATAAATGCACAACAATAACATCTTGAAGGAAAATTTATCAAACTAGACAACATCACTATAATGATCCCAATCTCTAGGCACTGTCCAAATACATCAAACGGAGCCAGTTAGGAAGCTTCTATTAGGACTATTCCTTATCCTGCATTTCATCCTATATTATCCGAGGTTATGCACAACTTATTTAAAGGAAGATAGACCAGTAATGATATAAATAAGCAATATAATTTGTATGTATATAAAATATCTCCTGCAGAGATTATAGGGAAATCCTTCTTTCTATCTCATTAAGACCATCCGGAGTGGGAGAGTTGCAGGGCCTAGGTCGCGTGAAACAGACTACATGTGGTTTCCCTCAAGGCCTAACCCCAATATTGGGATAACCATTATGTTCCCGAAATTACTCCGCCTCTACCTTCCACAACCTCCTCCGTCGAGAGGCTTTAGCGGGATGGAAGAAATGAATCCATATAATCTTTACAAGATATATTAGTTTCCATATATACTCATATATTTATGTAGACAATTAAATTATATCTATCCAAATAATTATATATATATCTGTATTATATATATATATATATATATATATATATATATATATATAATGTAGATATATGTTATTGAGAGATTCAAAACATACATCCTAATCATTGTTAAACATTAACGACCATAGTTCAAATATATATCTGTGTATACCCTGCGACAACTTACCCGGATAGTCTATCACTGTATACAATCCGAATGATTATAGAAGGAATGTTGTTCCTTAATACATACATACCTTACGGTCCCTGTGGTTATCCAGAGAACTCTGATCTTGCCATCTAAGCCCAATGTAACAGGCTAAGCTTGGTATTCACCAGATGCGTAACTCCTAAATCTCTATCTCTCTTCTGCCCTCTTCCGTGTGTCTTCCATGTGTCTTCCCTGTGTCTTAAAAGATTGTTTTGCCTGTCTTAAGTATCTTTCACGGTGTCCCAGGGGGTGCGACTTGAGTCAAGAGGTGTGACCCGTGCTGCGTGAGATTTAACGCTAAGTCCATGATGTTTCAAATCTTCCATTTCCGACTACCATTAGATGTTGTCGAGTCTAGTTTAGGAAGTAATAGATATATTAAATCATGACTTAAGTTAATGACTACTAATTGGATTATTATTATTATTATTATTTTATAAGAATATTAATTAATGATAATAGATATATTAAATCATAACTTAAGTTAATGACTATTAATTGGATTATTATTATTTTATAAGAATATTAATTAATAATATTAAATATTGATGATAATTATTATTTTATTATTAATAGTTATTGGTAACATTAATAAATATTAATCGACACTAATTAATATTAGTAATTACAGATCAACATTATCTTTAACAACTACTAATTTGATTAGTGTAAATTGATCTTATATTAATACCATAAATTGACATTATTAATTAATATTATATTGATTAACATTATTGACTTATTTTTAGAGATAGGAGATGAATTATATATTCAAGCAATTCATATGAGCACCTACTATATATTAATCATGGCTCATGACAATCACTAAAGAGAGATGGAACAAAATGACCACTCCTCTACATCTTCTTGCCTTTCCATTGAGTCTCAAATATATAGTGCTCTATCGTTTTCTGTGGATACAAGAAGTAATTAAAGTCAATCAAGGGTACAAGGCAGAACTTCACAGAACCTTCACTTGACCGTGACATACGAGTTGCAACAAGGGTTGAGTTCATTAATTTCCATGCTCCAACAACTATGATCTTGATGCTCTTCGGGACAAGAATATGGTTGATGGTACTTCCATGGCCAATCATTTACACACTTACAGCCTCTTGCAATAAAAAATTGATCACAAGTTTTATTGAAAAGAATTATTTTAAGTTTTATTTATATTATAATGTTAAAATTAAAATGTTTGAATTTTGTAACTCTACGTTGTTACATATAGCCATGATCAGATAAATCTATACTATTAATACTAAAGCATATTATGATCAGATTAAGAGATATATGTATATATATATATATATATATATATATATAATGATAATAATTATTTTTTATCATTATATATATACATTAATATATATAAGATTATTATTATTCTCCTTATGATCAAAACCCAATAACTAATTGGAATCGATATCACCCGATAATATTAGTATCATATTATAATTATGTTTGGATCGGTATTAAACCGATGACTTTGGTATTTATGTTGAATCGGTATCAAACCGATCGGTATCGTATTAGTCAATTCCATTAATATGAATCAGTGCCAATGTTAATATTCAAAGAGTACGACGGGTGGTCACGCCTATGATAGACGTGACTCCACAAGGAGTCACATCTATCATAGACATGACCCATCATGATTACACTAAGATATATATGCCGATCAATCTGTTCTATACTCACACCTAAATCAATTAGTGTGAAGTATACTGAACAGCGATCACTTTCAGTCTAAGTAATCATATCAAAATTAAAATTCATATATATAGTTCTTCTCCTCGAATCAATAACATTATTATTGTTAGTATAAACAATTATATACATATACAATCAGTATTATATATATATATATATATATATATATATATATATAAAAGTTGGAATGAAATTTGAATAATAAGTTTGCCTTGAATTAACATGGTATCAGAGCTCTGGTAAAGGAAGATCCAAGAAGCTCTCAAACTTGAGAAATTCAATACCAATCATTAAATTATTATATATCACACTTCTACGGCAAGTGCTATCAGATTCAAGGATAGACTTGAAGGAGGAAACAGCTTCTCATCATGGAAATTCTGAATTAGAATGATTCTAAAAGAAAATAAAGTCGAATCTTTCATAAAGGAGGAGAAAGAAGAGCCACAAAATGATCCCAAAAAATCCATCTGGATTGACGGAAATGAAAAGGCTATGAAGATCATTATTGATGGTGTTAGAGACCATATAGTGTCAATTCTAATGAAATATGAGACTACCTATCAAATGTTGAAATCACTCGAAAGCACATATGAAATAAACAATGCTAGCAGCACCCTAGCCCTAAAAAGAGAGATTAATCATATAAGTATTGTTGATGTGAGTTTTGTACCACTACATAACATATAGCAATTGAAATACTTGATACAGCGTATCAAACACTCAACCCTCTCTTGAAAAGTATATAAGAATACTCCAAGGTTCCTTACACCTGTGGATACTAACTCAGTTAAAATGATGTGATTTGCTGGTAATCACTTGGCGGCCTTACGTATGTTTATCTAGAAATATCTCAACTTCTACTATGATGGTGATAAGACTTCTAACTTTTGCAACCTTTTCAAATGATCTCTCAATTTATATCACTTTCAACTTCTGATTCTCAACTTCAACTACTAAGTTATTGATTACCTCTACTCCTAAGAATGGAAAGATTGGCAAATGGACGGGGATCAAACCAAATGAAAGCATACCAGCGGTGTTACCTCCACAGGTGCAATGATTCTAAGGAAAGAAGACTAGATTACCACACAAGGCTCCTTGACAAGCCGCCAAGATGCTAGTGGCCTAGTATAGGATCCCTATCAAACATCTACCAATATCACCATGCAATTAACCATCTATCATTACTCTTCCTTTAACACTTGCTTGAAAATAAAATCTACTTTAACAACTCAATTGAAATGAAATCTATCTCTAACAATTGGAAGTAGAAACCATGCAATAACACCAAGTGTTCTTAATCACCATGCAAGACACAACAATGATAAGAGAAGCAATTTTGGTATTATATTAGCAACAATTTTCTTCAACCCTTTACAAATGAGAGTACATGGCCTTATATAGAGGCTTGAAATTACAATGAATGGCCAAGATTAAGAGGCAAAACCAACGATCCAGATTGAATCCTAGAAACCCTAATTAGGGTTACCAACTTTCAACCAATTACATGAGGGCACCAACTTTGTGGGCCAATGAGAAAATTACAATAATTTGTCAACCAATGAGAACATAGGACACTTGGCATGATTTGATTGCATGCACATGAAATTGCCACTTCATCAACCTTATCTTATAAAGTTCATTAATCCTTGAGATGAGGTGAAGCCTTGGATGCTTGAGCTTGTCCTTAGAAATTTTCTCATCACCACTTGAACTTGCTTGTACTTGATGTCCTGACCTCGAAAGGGTGAGGTCCCCATGCACTTGGGGTAATCCTACCTTGACCTTGGTGGCTTGCCTGGATGTGAACCTTCTTTGCAATTCGAGAGCCTTGCTCTTGGCCACCGCCTTGAAATCAAACTTGACCTTCTCAACCTTTCAATCACTTTCCTCTTTACTTCAATACTTTGCCATTTTTAACCTTCCTATTTGGATTTGATTTGCATGCATGCATCTTTGTTTCAATACTCTTGGGTTTTAGGGGGCACCTGCCTTCACCATATCTCCTTGATTGTTCCACAATCCACCCATCACTGAATTCATCAACTGCTTTCATCAATGCCTTCCTCCTTGGTTAACTCTTGACTGCCTTCAACTGTTTGAACTGCCACAACCTTGCCCTTTTGGCATAAGTACTTGCCTCAACCATAGTGGTGCAATGCATCTCCCCAAGATTAGATTTGGTTCGACTGGCAAAGCATCACTAGTAGTCTTGCACCCGAATTGAAGAAGTAGGACCCCATGTAGACTTGCTTCCGATTTTGCACTATCTAAGTTGCAACTCTAAATTCATGCTAGTGATCCTAATCCAATCAATTTTCCTTAACCATTCTCAATCTCTTCAATAAAATAAAACATCCAAGGATCAAATTGTGTACCTTTAGCATAGCTTGGGATTTGACTGAGAAGCACGATGAAGGCGCTGCACTCTGATTTGCAATCTGACTTTGTGAGCCTTGATGACTTGATGTAACCAATTCTGTCGTATCATGTCCGTTGCTGGGGTAGACTGAACACTTCCTTGCACAAATCCATACTATCTGATCCTCTTTGCCACAAGTGACTGGCTGTCTCTCAACCTCTCTCTTAATTGAATCATATCAAAGGTACCAATGTTGGTGTCTCCAACGCATTTCAATTTTGAGCGGAAGTTGGAATTGGGTATCATGACTTCCTTGTCTCCTATTTCAGCATTAATTCCTTTGGGTCGCTTGCTTGCATTAACATCAGCCATCCTAAACACTTATCACTCCCCGCCTTTTCTACAATGCTGGTGAAACTACACTTATCACTCCAATCTTCGCCTAGGGGTGGAATACTACACTTATCACTCCCCGCCGATACCTTAAGATGGACTACACTTATCACTCCAATCTTCTCCCTAAAAAATGCAATGCAATGATGCAAACTACACTTATCACTCCCCGCCTTTGCCTTAAAATGGACTACACTTATCACTCCAATCTTCGCCTAGGGGTGGAATACTACACTTATCACTCCCCGCCGATACCTTAAGATGGACTACACTTATCACTCCAATCTTCTCCCTAAAAAATGCAATGCAATGATGAAATGCAAGCGAGAACTTGAGGGAAAAAAGCCAATCAAGACAATCAAGTAATCTACTTAATATCCAAATACCTAACTCTACTCTTGAAATTAGTTTTCAACACCTAAACTAGCACCAATGAAATGAAAGCAATTAAAGAGAGAGGAAAAGATAGGCCACTCACCAAAAACAAAGCTTGGAATTCCTTCTCCATGTAATTGGCTTAGCTTGATTCTCAAAAAATTTCTGTCTCCACAAGAAGATCTCCCTTTCTCCAATTCACTCTCAAAATCTGATTGCTATGAATCTTCTATCAATAAATTCTTCTATTACAAATCTGATTTGCCTCAACTCAAGCTTCTTCTCTTCATCAAACTCTCCAATTTTCGAATTTGCTTTTCGGATCTGCTTTTTCGGACTGCTTTTTCGCTCTGCTTTTTCGGACTGCTTTTTCGCTCTGCTTTTTCAGGCTGCTTTTTTGGGCTGCTTTTTCGGGCTGCTTTTTCGCTCTGCTTTTTCGCTCTGCTTTTTCGGACTGCTTTTTCGGACTGCTTTTTGCTGCCAAGAGAAAAGGAGAGAAGTGAATGAGATGGTGAAATGAAGTGGGGGAGAGCTCCCCTTATATACCAAATTTTGCCTCCAAAAAAGCAAGGCCGACTTTGTAGGAGGGAAAAACAAAAAATTAAAATTGCCAAATTAAACATGAATATAATGAAATAAATTGCCCAACCCTAGGGGATTTTATTTTAATTTAAAATTGGGTCAACCTAGTGCAAAATTATCGGTTTAAATTAGCCAAATCCGAAATTAACATAGGCCCTAAAATTGAAATTTTGAAAAAAAGGTCATTTAGGCCTCCAATATAGCTTTAAACCCTCCCCATTGTGGACCCAATAACTTGCCTTGAATTTCACACCTCCTAGGCCTTAAAATACGTTGAATTTAACACATAAAGGGGCCCAATTTAAATTTCTAAATTACAAACACTTAGCCCAAAAAAAAAAAAATGATTTTAATGCATTTAATCATGACAACCAGAATTAATTTTTTATTATTTTGCAACCCAAAAATCATTTTGCAATTTAATTTCCATTTGGCAATTTTATCCTTTTTTATTTTTGCAATTTATTATCTCTAATTGGCAACTTTAAATTTATTCTTTAATTTCCATTTTTCTCCACCAAAAAAAATTTACAAGATTTTCCCAAAAATATCCAATTTCACCATTAAATTTTGAAAATCTCAAGTTATTCAATTTCATCAATTTTCAAAATTTAATCAAGTCCAAAATTTACAATTTTATCCTGCCAAATATTAAAATAAAATTTTCTCATCGAATTTCATTTGGCTTGGAGACAAAATCGACTATTTAAGAAAATCAACGTTTCGCACAAGGTGAAAACAAGCAATACCCCCCCAGGCACTTTAAAAACATCCAAGGTGTAAAATTCTCATTCCAAAACCTCTAGATCGCCCAAAATTCACTAAGGCACCCAAACTCTTGGATCTAGGAAAAATTGCCAAGGCTTGCTCAAAAAATTGGGGGTCCCCAAATTCTTTGGGGCGATGGTGTGAAAACCTCACAACAAGTATGAATAAAGGAGAATCCATCAATGCATACTTTATGAGAATATTTGCTCTAAGGGATGAATTGACAACACTTGGATATGTAATTCACAACAAAGAACTAACTCTCATTGCACTAGATGGCCTACCAAATACTTGGGAAACTTTTGTTCATAGCACTAGTACAAGATCTAAATATCCCAACTTCGATCGACTAAAGTTTGACTGTCTTCAGGAAGAGTCAAGACAAAACAAGAAAGGGATCAAACAAAAGAACATAGATGAGGATCTACATGTGTTAAACATAAACTCTCACAAGAGAGGAAAGAAGAAACACTTTAAGAAGAGAAAGGACCATCATGAAAAGGGTTCATCTAAGAGAGATGTTTCTCATGTTCAATGTTTCAGATGTGATCAATATGGGCATTATCCAACTAGATGCCCAGATAAAATTTAACAAGCTACATTTACCAAAGTGAAAAGAAATAAAAGAGAGAATGATTCAGAGAAACACGCATTATACTCCGCCCTCTCTAAGTATCCAACAAATCTAATACCTGGATTATAGACGATGGATCGTCAAGACACATCACTAGATATAGAGAACTATTGGACTCATTGATAGAAGAAATTGATGAAGAGGTAACCATCGGAGATGACTCAGCACATCCAGTAAAAGTTGTCGGGACCTGCACCATTAAGTTGAAGTCAGGAATGTCTATCCAACTCACCAGAGTTCTTTTCGTTCCAGGCATCAAGAGGAACCTAGTCTCCATATCTCCACTAGAGGATAATGGGTATAAAGTAACCTTCATGGATAGCAAGGTGTTGGCGTGGCCAAAAAATTCTTCTATCAAGAAGATTGTAACCCTAGGGCACAGAAATGGCTACTTGTATGAGGTATGTACTGAACCTAATCTTGCTCTAATTCATGAAATTGCAAACTCTAATGAGTTATGGCATAGAAGATTACGACATTTAAACTTTCGTGCCTCATCCTCCATGGAAAAATTAGTCACTGGCTTACATAAGTTAAAACAATATCATTCGGGTACATGTAAGGGATGTGCCCTAGGCAAAAATACTAAGGGTTCTTTTCAAAATAGTTCTAGTAAAACAGGTAATGTTTTAGAACTAGTTCACTCTGACCTATGTGGACCCTTGTTTGTACCTTTTGTGGGAGGGTTTCTATATTATGTAATATTTGTTGATGACTTCTCCCGAAAAACCTTTATCTACTTCCTCAAATGTAAAGAATCAGAAGAGATCCTCAGGAGATTTAAGGAATTCAAATCCCTTTCTGAAAACTCCTCTGGAAAGAAAATAAAAACCCTAAGAACTGATAATGGGAGGGAATATACCTCTGACATTTTTAGAGAATTTTGCAAATAAGCTGGGATTAAGAGGGAGTTCAATATTCCTTACAATCCTCAACAAAATGGGGTTGCTGAAAGGAAAAATAGAACTATTGCAGAAGCAGCTAAAGACATGCTCCTTGATCAAAATTTAGAAACCTATCTTTGGGAAAAAGCCTCCAACACTAATGTATACATACAAAATAGATGTTCTCACTCTCATATTGAAGGCAAAACTCCTAAAGAAGTTTTCAGAGGTGTAAAACCGGATATCAATCACTTAAAGATATTTGGATGCCCTGTCTATTTTCATGTACCTAAAGAGAAAAAAATAGAACTAGAACCTTCTAGAAGAAAAGGAATCTTTGTTGGATATAGTGAAACTTCTAAGCCTACAGAGTATTTATAGTTGGACTTAGAAATATTGAACTCAATAGAGATGTAATATTTGAGGAGGATTTAGCTTTTAAAAGAGCTAGAAATTCCTTTGAGTCTGAAAGTATCACTCCACCTTCAAACCTAGAAGAGGATCTTGCTCCTGAGTTTCAGACGGAGTATCCTGAAGAGGATGACAATGAAGTACAAAAAACACCGCAAGAAAATCATAAGAAAAGACCACTTTGGGCCACCAAAACAATGGAAGAATCAAAGAACTTTGCAGCTCCTTCAAGGACTTTTAGAGAAAGTAAAATACCCCAAAGATTTTCTAGCTATGTGACCTTAATGAATGATCTCTCCAAGTTTGAACCTTCTACTGCATCAGAAGCCCTCCAATACCAAGTATGGAAGGATGCCATGACAGAAGAATACAAGTCCATCTTAAAAAATGATGTTTGGGAAATAGTTCCAAGGCCAAAAGAAAAATCTATTGTGTCATCCAAGTGGCTATTCAGAATCAAGTATGTTGCAGATGCAAGTATAGAGAAAAATAAAGCCAGATTTGTTGCCAGAGGTTTCTCACAAAAGGAAGGAATTGATTATGAGGAAACATGTGCACCTGTTGCCAAATATACTTCAATCAGAGTAGTTCTAGCCATCGCAACAGCCAAAGGATGGAAAGTTTATCAAATGGATGTAAAGACGGCATTCCTAAATGGGAAAATAGAGAAGTCTACCTGGAGCAACTAGAAGGATTTGAGATTCACACTGCAGAATCTCATTTGTGCAGATTAAAGAAAGCCCTTTATGGACTTAAACAGGCCACCAGGGCATGGTATGAGAGAATCGATAGATATCTCATGGAATTGGGATTTTCTAAGAATGATGCAAATCCAAGTCTATACTTCAAGCAAAGTAAAGGTGATTTGTTGATATTGATCTTGTATGTTGATGATCTGTTAATTACAGGAGAAGATCATCTTATTGATCAATGTAAAAAGGACCTTGCTAAAGAGTTTGAAATGAAAGATTTAGGCCTTCTACATTACTTCCTTGGATTGGTAGTGTGGCAAAACTTCAACAGCATTGTGCTAAATCAAGGAAAATACACCTTGGACATATTAAAAAGATTTGGTATGACGAATTGCAGACCCATGTCTTGCCCCATGGAAACAAACCTTCATAAACTAAAGGAGGCAGCAGCAGATTCTCCATTTGTAGATCCTACCATCTACAGGCAAATAATCGAATCTTTGATGTACCTGGTTAATACCAAGCCGGATATCTGTTATGCAGTAAATGCTTTGAGTCAGTTCATGTGAGAGCCTAAGGAGATACATCTTATGGCTGTGAAGCATATTATGAGATACCTTCAAGGTACTCTAAATTATGGACTCGAATATGAGAAATTAAACTTGAATCTACATGGATTCACAAATTCTGATTGGGCTAGAAGTGTAATTGATAGAAAAAGAACCTCAAGTGTTTGCTTCAGTTTGGGATCCGCCATGATATCTTGGATGTGCAGGAAACAATCTTCAGTGGCTCAGAATTCTATAGAGGCCGAATACATTGCCGCCTCTATGGCAGCAAGAGAAGCAGTATAGCTCAAGAAACTCCTTGTGGGATTATTCGGTGAGCCCCTGAAACCTACTGTTATCCATTGTGATAATCAGAGTTGCATAAAACTTTCTGCGAATCCGGTATTTCACGATAGATCCAAGCATATAGAGATTCCTTATCATTTTGTGAGAGACATGGTGGATAGGAATGTGATTTAGTTGGAATATATTAGTACAAGAGATCAGACAGCAGATATACTCAACAAGCCACTTGAAAGAATAAAAGTTGAACACTTCCAGAAAGGTATTGGTATGATTGAATTGTAATTTGCATTGTAATCTTTACTGATGTATATAAATAAGATGTTTAATGTGTAAACTTCTTTTGTCATACGTGTTGATATATGACTTTAAGGGCTCCATGTAGAATGGTTATCAATGCATAATATACAGAGCAATACATCATGTAATCAATGGTACCAACAATACCTTTAATACCAATACTAACATGAAACACGGAATACCATACCAGAATACCAAGATGGCCAGGAAATGTTATTCTTTATTTAATACCAGTAAAACCATCATGTCCCAACAACAATAAATAGAGTTCTTATATAATGGTCGGTTGGTTGGGAAAACCAACAGATGCACCTCCTCGCTTCTAACTACCTTCCCGATAAAGCATAACTAAGTCTAAATACAATATCAGTTTATTACCTCCTACATATATCCCCCCCCCGAAAAAAAGAAGTCGTCTTCAAGACGACTCTGCCCAACAGAACAAAAAAGGAAATTAGACTTCAGAATTGGGTTGTGAAGACATCCCTGGACTTGGAGCTCGTTCTCAGAGACGTAGGAGGTCTCATTCAGCAACCTTCTGTTTGGCCCGAACTCCTTGGAGTACTCGCAGCACATCCATTTTTTTTCTTCTGCTGCTGCTAATTTCTCTTCCAGGCCAGCTAGATCCATCTTACATTTAGCTTCCCACATTGCCCTTTCTTCTTTTTATTCCTTCTTCAATTGGTTTGTCAGTTGCTTTTCCTGCTGAAATTCTAAGTATGTCCTCCTAAATGCTACCTTCAATTCCGTTAGTCTGTGCATAAGGGGTGGTTGCTCCTGTACTGGAGGTGTGATGCTTGGGGCTGTCCAGATCTCAGCTAGTTCTTCTTGTGTGTACCCACTCTACTGAAGTATACTCCAATCTGTATGGCATTTTTCCTTCATGAATGTTGCCAAGGATTCCACTGCTCTCACTATGGCCTCGACATTCTGATTCTTCGCCTGCTTTATCATTTCCTTCGTGGTGTGCTCCATCGCCTGTAACTCTTTGAGGAATCTATCTGCTTTTTCTTTTAATGATGTCATCTCCAAAGGTCCCCCTGCCTTATTTTGTATTTCTGTTATGTCTTCCCCTTCTACCTCTGTACGGGGTGGCGAGGAAGGTGGCGAAGGAAGTGGTCCCATCCCAACTTCCTCAAGTAGCCTATCTGCCTCTTCCAAAATAGTATCCTCTCCAGTCTCCTTAACCGATGTGTCTTTCACATCAATTGTGAGTTCATTCCCCGCTGTCACGTGAGCATCCATTTTTTCCGCACACTGTATTACCAAGGCAACTAGGTGGGCTACTTCTATACCTTGTGGTGTGTGGAGTCTTATCTTGTGTCCACATGTTTGCTGACCTCGGAGATCTATTACTTGGTACGGGTCTATTGATCTGTAGGCACCAAGTTTGCAACGCCAGGCAAGGAAAGTCTTGTTGCCCCCCATTGAGGAATCTTCTGTTGTGTACTACCATCTCCTCCCATGCTTGGGGTCTCCTCAGTATGGCTGCCCTCCTTGGTACGGACTTCCTTGCGTACTAGGAGTAGTACGGATGCCTTTCTCTGTTCTAATGATGGTATGTTGCTCCTCCTGTTGCGTACCTGTTTGGTGAATCTAGAAATATTCCGATACCCCACTTGGCAATGGACCTTCCACCTACGGTAGAAAAGTAATGTCTCCAGGTGTGCCTTTTAAGTGGCCCAGACAGATTTCTTCCTCCTGAGAATCTGACGATGTAGTCTCCTCTTCTGAACTGTCCTCCCCAATCTCCTCCTCGCTTGAACAACTCTCCACAGCTACTACTGGTTTCCTTCCTGCTGTTGTTTGTCTTGGCTTCTTTGTTTGTGGTTCTCCCCCACCAGAAACCACCCGTTCCTACTCCGAGGGTGTCCAGGTGAACCCAATATGTCATTGTTGGTTTATAGGGTTCCACTCTGTGAGCTGGAACCAAAGCCCCTCTATGCTCAACGGCCACCTGAGTACGAATTGCTTCTAGAAATAGAGCTAAGGCATGATGCGGCATGTAGAATGCCTTGTGCTTCAACTCCATGAATTCATGTAACCTTTCTGAGAGAAACTGTGCCCAATTGTACACTTGTCCCCTGTTCAATCCCTCAACCGCGGGTAACATCCAGAGAGCAATATTTGAGGTGCGACTACCAGCTGTAAGTTTACTTTTAACCAAGTCTACAATGCATCACCATTCATCGTTAGCTATGAAAATTTTCTTTAAACCCCAACTATTATTTTTGCTGAGAATGCTTCCCCACTCTTGGGTCGTGAGATCCTTTCTGCACATGAGCCCTAACCACTTCTTTTTTTCTTCCATTGTCATCACTGTTTTTATCAATTCCTGTCCACGGTTGGGAACGCCTTTAAATAAAAAATGGGCATAGAGATAATTTTGTCTACCTCTGCTCTGCGTAGTGCCTCCTTCAGCATGTGGTTGTCTTCTGCAGTTCCCCACCAGGCATGACATTCTCGTCCTATTATACTCTCAAAAGTGATATCCCCTGCAATAAACTGTTCCGCCATTTTGCCCTTCTTGTTTGCCATCTTTGTCACCTTTCTCACCTACAAGACTGGATTTTTTTGATTGGAATCAATAATTTTCCCCTTGCTCGGGTTCCCCACACTTATTTTTACCGTCTTATGGTATCTGGCCAACCGCCTTATGCCTTTATTAATTTTTATGCGCCAACTGTTTTGTGCGTTTTGTGCCTCCTTTTCTTGAACTATCCTACCACCCTCCTTCATACGGCCTCCTTCCTCCATACGGCCAGTTAAGAGGTGTATGGCGTATGGCCTCCTTGCTCCCAGACGTACGGCGTATGGCCTTCGTGTTCCTATCTCCTCCTTGGTGCTACGTATGCCACCACTCCTTCCTCACGTCCACCTTCCCACTATCAGCTCCGTACGGCGTATGGCCCCCTGTCATTCGTACGTCCAATCCTCGTACGGCCTTCCATACGGCCCACCTGCAGTCCATACATGGGCTAGTTAACTTCTCCTGTACGGCTCCCCTGCAGCCCGTATGTGGTCTAGCCTCCTTTCCCTTTGCTCGTACGTACGCGAGCTAGCCTCCTCCTGCACGTACACAAGCTGGCTTCCTCCTTGGCCTGTGCTCATACAATTCCCAAGCCGTCAACTCTCCCACTTCTTCCTTCTTGAACTCGTCCTTCCTCCTGCTCATATGGTGTGGTGTGAGTTATGATTGTGCGCCTCAATCTTTTATAAGACTCATGGATGTTAGGGTTTGGCTTTATTATTTCCCCCATGGCATGTTTTTTTGCTTTTTCTTTATTTCTTCTATTATGTCTAAGTGACATATGGGATGTATCTCTTTTTCTCTTTTACAAACATGTGTGTTGGCTTATTATTGAGGGTTGTCGTACCTTCCCTGTATTCTTTATAGCCTTCAGGGTACCTTTCTTCTGGTTCCACTTCTTGAATCTGCACCATATTACATTCTAGCTGGAATACCTCAGTCTCCCATCTGCCAGTGAAATAGGCCATTGAGAGAGCCCGTTTCGTCTTTTGAGCACTCCCCTAGCCGGAGCACTCCTCCGTCTGGCTCCACTCCTTCCAGGTTTTCTCCTTCCGCCTCTGAATCGGATGCGAGATCCTAACTTACAGACTGGCTCTTTAAATCTATTGTGTACTTTCCATCGTCTACTTCTATGGATAGGGTATTCCTTTTCCAATTATGTGTAGCCTTTGCTATGACCAGCCAACCTCTCCCTTATAATGCATCGTACCCTTTCTTTTCCAAGGTAATCACCACGAAGTTGAGGAGGAACTGTTGTGTACCAATTATGACCTTTTGCCCCATCAGAGTTCCTATGGGCTTAATTCCATGCTGGTCTGCACCTACCAGTTGGAATGTGGGCGGCCAGAGTGTAGGCTTCCCTAGTGCCTTCCAAGTCTCCTCAGGTAAGACATTCCCACCCGAACCTCCATCAACAATAGTATTGGATAGTTTATATCCCATTATCTCCATTTCAACCACCGCTAGTGTTCTCCCCATTCCTAAGGTGAACAGGGTGTTGGTTTCTTTTCCGGCCTCCTCTTTCTCCTCCTCCTCCTCCTTGGAAGGTATCTCCTTGATGCTTGTCCCTTGTGTTATTGCTACCCGCAACTGAGGTATAGTTACTATTAGATCCGCAATTTTCACCGGAATGGTGGTCTCCAGTACTTGTTTCATGATGTTTGGTACTACCCGTTTTTTTGTGGTGCTTACTCCCCCTTCTTCTCCCATGTAATCTCTAATGTCCTTTCTGGCTTCTTGAAATCTCTCTTTCTCTGTGACTGCCTCCAGATATACAAGTTTCCTAGCCTGCATTCTAGTGATGGCCAATACTTTGTTTTCTGGTTCCACAATGTCGATCTTGTTCACCCCCTTTTGTCTAGGGCAATTGGCATCCTCATGATTCCCTAGTCCACACCATTTACACAACATTCCTCCATTGTGTCCTCTGCCGCTCTGGCAGTCCTGTGCAAAATGCCCCCATTCGTTGCATTGCCTACATTGAATCATGGGTCTCCCTTTAGAATCATACTGGATTGCTCTCCTGGGTGTGTTGTTATTGTTGTTGTTGTTGCTTCCCCGCCTATTGTTCCTATACCCTCCAGGTGAGGCTTCTGTATTTGTGTTATGTGGAGGGGTGGAGGGTGGTGTGGATTGTTCTCCTTGGGTGAAGAATACTTGTGCACTCTGTGCCTTCAGATTGTAGGGACAATCCTTGATTGTGTGGCCTAACACCTGACAAATATCACAGAAGGCTTTACGCAGGCACGTTCCTTTCGTGTGTCCTTCCTTTTCGCATTTTGTACACCACAGTTCCCTCCCCTCTCTCTTCTCTTCCTTCCTGTTACTTCTTTCATTAGCCGCATCATGTCCTTTCTCAAAGCTTGGATGGTCTTGGATTCATCCCCGCTCTCCTCTAAACTCTCACTCCTGCTTCCCTACCTCTTTGTTTTGGAAGTTTTGTTCTCACTTTCTATATCCATTGCTCAGGTGCATGCGTCGGCAAAGGATGATGGTGGTACTATCTTCATTTTCCGTCTTAAAGACGGGATAAGCCCTTCAACGAACCACCTCTTTTTCAATCCATCAGCAGGTTTGTTGTCCAGCTTTCCTATCAATTCCTTGAATCTCCTGCTATATGCCCTAACAGTTTCATTTTTCCCTTGCCTAGTATTATAGATTTCTATGACTATCTCCTCATCATCACGTAGAAGTCTGAATTCTTCCTCAAAGGTGGTATGGAGGTCCTTCCAGGTGGTCTTCTTCCCGGTCTCCAAGTCTGTATACCAATCAATAGCTATCCCTCTTAGTGTGGCAGGGAAAGCTTTCAAGCATTCATCTGCATCATTTTCTCCATTGGCTTGCCATATAGTTATACATGTTTTACAATGACGAGCAAGATCCTTTGATCCTTCCCCTGTAAATCTAGGGAGTTTTTGTTTGTCTAACACCATTCTCCTTCCGCTCTTCCCTCCTACCGGGACACTCCCTCCTGCTGAACTAGTAATATCTCCTTCCCCTTGTGATTCTTCTGTCTGGCTCGGGCTTTGTTCCTGTGGTTGTTCTCTTCGTGCGGGAGTTTCAAGGTTCTTCCACCCTTCCTTCCTGATGTTTTTGAAACAGCTACATTGGCTATACCTTCTATGGTGTTTTCAATCAGCCTTTCCTCAATCTGTCTTTCACTTAGAGGTTGGTTCCCCAACCTTCTCAAGCGGCGACGTCTTTCTTCTTGTTGATGCAGACCAAGGATTCGCAGGGCCGCTTCTTCTTTAGTTTCTTCTTCTGGCCTACGATTGGGATACTTAGTTGGAAGCAGGGGCATGAATTATTTTAGTGGACCAAATGTCTAACCAAAAGCCGAGGAATTTGTCCAAGTAAATCATACACCGCTGGTGGTACCGAAGTTCGCCCCATACCGTGCTTTTGGAACCGCTCTCTTGGCTTCCCTTTGCACGTACTGGTACTTCCCAGGCCACCACCAGATTCCGTGTCACCTAATCTTCTCTTAGCACTCCCTCCTCTTCTTTGTAACTAGTATAGGGGTTTTCTCATTACTCCATCCTGCCTAGTGGACAACCTCCAAGTTCGGACTTAGGCAGCAGCGCCAAAATGTAGAATGGTTATCAATGCATAATATACAGAGCAATACAGCATGTAATCAATGGTACCAACAATACCTTTAATACCAATACTAACATGAAACATAGAATACCATACCAGAACACCAAGATGGCGAGGAAATGTTATTCTTTATTTAATACCTGTAAAACCATCATGTCCCAACAACAATAAACAGCGTTCTTATATAATGGTCGGTTGGTTGGGAAAACCAATGGATGCACCTCCTCGCTTCTAACTACCCTCCCAATAAAGCATAACTAAGTCTAAATACAATATTACTTTATTACCTCCTACACTCCACTCCCTATCTTCATCTCTAAAAAGTGACGATCATTTGGAAATGAACACTTGTATTCAAATGTTATAAGATGACGATCTTGTAATATGGATATCATGCTGACTTGATATCATTCATGGATGTGCCATGATCTGTTGTGGTGGACATTATGCGACGTAATGTCAGTGCACACACCATAGCTAGGATGTATAAGGAGAATATAATATTCTCAAGCATATCATCATGCAAGTGTCACAGGTTATGTGATACTTATTATCACATGTTATGTGATGATTGTCTTCACAAGATATGTGAGACTTCTTATCACGAGTTATGTGATACTTATCATCATGTGTTATGTGATGTTTGTCTTCACGAGATATGCGAGACTTCTTATCACGAGTTATGTGATACTTATCATCACGTGTTATGTGATGTTTGTCTTCATGAGATATGTGAGACTTCCTATCACGAGAAATGTGATATATATATATATGATTTATCTTCCCTAGCTAAGAGGGAGTGTTGTTGCATATAGCCACGATCAAATAAATCTATACTATTAATACTAAAGCATATAATGATCAGATTAAGAGATATATGTATACGTATATCAATATATATATAATGAAAATAATTAGTATTATCATTATATATTGTAAAATATAAAAATATATGAATAATATATTTTTATTTCTATGTTTGTGCTTATGTGTTGGAAGATGTGAGGAGTGCGGAAGATGTTGTGGACATACAAAACTTAATAAAACATAAATACCTATCTTGAAAAGGAGCAGATTCAGAAATCACTGTTTTCCGTTGTCTGTACTTAGTTTCGGGAAATTCTGCAACCAGATCTAGCCTGGAAATACAGAAATAGAGAAAACCCAGAAACCTTTTGTCTTTCTAAGAAAGGTCGACCTTGACCCAAAACAGGGGTAAGATCTTACCCCGAGGCACAATCTTACCCCTTTATGTCGACCTTGACCTGCATTGTTCCGACGGAAATTCTGTTTGCGGATCCCAAAAGTTCGTCGAAAAGGGTGCTCAGATCTGATCTGCAATTCGCTGTTTCTCACCTGTACTTGCAAGAAAAAGGGTTTTGTTTGTTGGATGAGGGGTTTGCCTTGGTCAAACCCCGGTTTGGAATCAACCTTAAAAATAGAATTGAAATAGAGAATGCTAGCAAGTAGTAGACGTAGATCTAACAACGAAGCTATGATATTCAATAGATATGCAATTGTATTTGAAATGTAAACAAGTATGTTGATATGAAAGCTTAGACTCAACACTAACAAATGTAAATCAAAACCTCCATGATTGTATACTTGGAATCCACCTTGAAGGGAGAATGCATAGATCTTGAAGATGAACAAAGGATCTTGAAGGAAAATCACACCACCATGATGGATAGATCTAGGGTTTGAATGATGAATCTTGAATGCTTGAACCAAATCTTTCCAAAGGCTTGAATGCTTGAATCCTTGATCTTCAATGGAGAACTTGAATGCTTGAATGTAGATGATGGCTTGGATGCTTCCTTGATTGAAAATGTTTGCTTAAAAGATGGAGTGCTCACTTGAGATGAAAGAGATGCTTGATGTGAATTGATTATGGAAATGAGAGAGGAAGGCTTCCTTTTATACTAGTCTAGGGCACAAACTTCTAGAGAGGCCGAAATAAGAGAATTAAATTCCCATTTAAACCTTAACCCCTAGAAATGGACCTAGATTAAATATAATTTAAGAGTTTGCCGTTCGGAAATCCGAAACAGTCAGCTCGGAATCGGGAAATAAAACCTTCTGAAACCCGACATCCAAAAACTTTTGGATTTTGAAATCTGGACCCAGGGTCAAAGTCGAGGTCGACTCTAACCTAGGTCAGGGTCGAGGTTGACCTTGACCCAGAAGGTCAACCTTGACCCTGAGGTCAAGAATCTCAAGGTTTCAAGTCAGGATGCCAAAAACAAGCTGGAAAGAGGTGGAGAAAGGGGCAAAACAGGGGGAAAACCAGATCCAAGCCAGAGATCCCATGAAAGCGTCTAACATGACCCCAAACCACCTACTCGGAGGGCTAAACCAGTCCTAAATGTAACTGCTTCCATTTTCCGACAATACATATATATACATTAATATATATAAGATTATTATTATTCTCCTTATGATCAAAACCTGATAACTAATTGGAATCGGTATCACCCGATAACATTAGCATCATATTATAATTATGTTTGGATCGGTATTAAACTAATGACTTTGGTATTTATGATAGACGTGACTCCTCAAGGAGTCACGTGTATCATAGACGTGACCCATCGTGATTACACTAAGATATATATGTCGATCGATATGTTCTATACTCGCACCCAAATCAATTAGTGTGAAGTATATTGAACAGCGATCACTTTCAGTCTGAGTAATCATATTACAATTAAAATTCATACATATAGTTCTTCTCCTTGAATCAATAACATTAATATTGTTAGTATAAACAATTATATATATATATATATATATATATATATATATATATATATATATATATATCTATAAAAGTTGGATTGAAATTTGAATAATAAGTTTGCCTTGAATTAACACTCTAAACTCCCTAATTGTCTCAATAGGTACTAGTTATGCAATTATAAGAGGAATTGGAGCACATACTTCATCCACTCAATAAAACGTAATTGACTAAACTCAAGAAAGGAAGTGGACGTGGTGTTTGTGCATTCAAACTTGCCACTTCTTATACATAAACAAAGTGGTTACAATGAAGTGAGCACAAGGAAGTGGGATACTGAGCCAGTCCATATTGACTTGGATGCTTCCACTGCCCACTTTGTTGCATTTGTGTTGACGCTGACTATGGGCCAACTCTAGTGCAAGTGCCAATGTTGGTGCCAGTACCAATGCTAGTGCCGATACCAATGCTTAGTGCTAAAGCCAATGCCAATGGAACTATTTGTGGTTCTTCGGATTTACCACTACCAACATCATCTAATATGGTGATGATGATATTTTTGACAACCCACATAATATTTGATCAATGATGGCTGATTGTTGACACTTGATGATATTATTTTTAAACTTCAAAGTATATATATACCCCATGACATTCAGGTTTGACTAATATTTAACTAATAATATGGTGGCATATTTTGGTATGGTTTTTACTATGAAGATGTAGTATATTTGAGCTTAAAGACTGCTGCAAATATGTATATTTTTTATTTTTATGTGTTTGTAAGGACAAACCCAACCCCCAAAAAAATTGACTAGACCCACGAACCAAAAGCTCAAACACAAACCCAAACAAGTATCAAGACTGATAACTTACATACTAATTATATGTTGACCCTCATAATGCTATCCCTCCAATGCTCTAGGAAAACGTTCCATTTCCAACGCATCCCATGTAAATCAATTGCCATGTTAATGTCAAGTAATGTTCCAAACTAGTGCAAATGGATTTTCATGGTAAACAAGCTTTTGGCATAAGGTGCCATCAACTTGGAAGGGCAATTTATTTGCAATGCACTTGCAATTGAACTGTCTGTTACATTTTTCTTGGCTCAATTGATTTATGTTCCCTAATCACCCAAATCAAGGTTGTCATTGCCACTGAATGATTTGATCTTGACCCTAAAAAGATATGCAAATAAAACAATACAAATAAAACAACATCAAACCTTTTTACACATCTCAGCTAAAAAGAAGACAACAGAGCTTGCAAACCAAAAAAATTTAAAAACAGCAACTTGTTAAGGTTTGTCCAATTAAAAATGAGGTATGTAACAAAAGGTTTCAAGGTTTTATAGCAGCCATTTAGTTTCTAACTTTATATTATAGGAAAACAAAACATGATAGCATTAGCAGCTATGGCCAGGTATCTGACATTTGAAAACAAAACAAAAACGAACAAATAAATTTAAGAAATAAAGAAACTAAGAACATATTACATACCTTCATCCTTCTCCTCTCTCTTCTTCATCCTACTTCATTCTCCCTCATCTCTCTTTAGTTTTCAGTTTTTTGAACATCCTCCTTTCTTGCAAAAACTTAAATTCTGAAAATGCAAATGAAAACACAACACGGTAGTGGGCTAACACAAATAAGAGTATAATAACAAAAATTCATGTTGGGGGATCTTGCCCACAATGTTTTAGCATTTCTTTCAAAATGTGATTAGTTTTTTTTTCTTTCAAAAACTTTAGGCACATGGGTGACATCACAAGGATGTCATCACATTCCCTGGGTTTCTGCCGTGGGGCAGGTCCCAAGGGACATCACCCAAAATGGGAGTATGTCCTTGGATGTCCTTAATTTCTACAAAAAATGGGGATAAGAAGAGGACATTTTGGCCCCATCACCCATCTCAATAAGAAAAAAAACAGTACAAATAGAATCACCAATCAGACGATCACATTGTTATAATTTTGTCATCCATAAATCATAAAACTTATTAGCCTCAAACAGAAAAAATTAAAATGAAAGCAACTTTAAATACTCTCTATAGGTATGTAGAATCTTAATGTGATTAGGAAGGTTTACCTGCTAACCACTTTATGAAAATAGGGCAACAACTTTTAAAAAGAAAGAACAAACAAGTAACTTTGTAGGGTAAAAATGTCATTATCACTTAAGTACTAAATATATACATAGTTTACATGAAGTATTATGTCTAGGCAATTATGTCAGTTGGATTCATATTAGTATAGGTATGTATAAGTAAACAACCATACAATTTAGCTCTTTACTGAGAATGCCTAGCATTGTCTTGTGTCACAGAAACTTACCTTGGTGTCCAGGATTTAATTTCTCACATCAGTCTTATTCCATGCATTACATTTTGAATGACTTCCCAAATATTAGACAATAAAGATTACATCAAGCTTCTAAAGTTCAAAATACCCACTCATCGAATAGTCTATAGCTCTCATCCTAAGTTACAGGGTTTGTACCCACAGGCCCTGAACAGGGTTCAGGTAAGCACCCAGTATGGGTGTGTCTGTGGGTACTTGTGAATACTTGTCTGTTTTCATAGCCTTTGATGGTTGATGAACATTGAATCATATTTCATGAATTACATTGTGTAATTCAGTAATTGTTATGATTTTCATTGCAATTGTGAACATACATATATATGATATCATTGATATGGCTTATTTGAATATTTTTCAACTATCCATTGGCATTTATTATTTATCTTTAGCATTTGGTATTGATCAATGATCAAATATCATACTATGAAATGATTTAGTTTTACAATTCTGTATATTTCTCTTAATTTTTTGTATATACATATACACACACGTACCCATACGTAACCAAACCCCTAAAAAAAATTCATGTACCCACACCCATCCCCGAACCCGAACCGGTAACTTAGCTCTCATCTATTCAAACACAGTATTTCCTCAAAAACAAAATCCTAGAAAAAGTTGTCTGCAACTGAGGTAAAAATGAATCCAAACCACTCAAACTAAGGAACTTACTTTCCCGTCCAGGCTTCTATGTCTCACATCAGTATTAGACAATAAACATTACACCAAGCTTCTCTCAAAAAACCCATTCATCAAACAGTCTAGAGATCTAATATATTCGACCATAGTATTTTCTCAAAAACAAAATCCTTGGAAATGTTTTGGCTGCACTTAATGAAAAAATAAATACAAACCACTCGAAATTAACAGCAAGGAAAGTATGAAAGAACTGTATTATTACCCTTTTCTTTTACAATGCGTCTTGAAACCTCATTTAAAACCTCCGAAACTTTGTCATCTTCTAGAGTTGAAGATTTTCTGAGATGAATAAGGCTGACAACCAAATCAGGATTGAATGGCTTCTCATTCAAAGCATAACGAATATATTTCCTTAGAATCTCTTCCATGCCAAAACCAGTCTGTATAGAAAAGGGATAAATGCATTAAAACAACTACTGACATGAAATAAGAAATAGATCACATTAATGTGTTGCACATGGCCAAAGCACATTGATAGCACTCGAAAGTGCACTCAGTTACATTAGGAAAACACTAAGTTAAAAAAAACAGTGTGCTATGTCAAGAAATTAAACTCTAAAAAAATCAGCTAGGTTTACTTTGCTAGCTAAATTAGGGAAGAACAGTAAATAGAAACACATTAATGTGATTGAACCACAGCAGCAAATTACCAATTCCAGCGCACAGCATTGACATGGTAGAAGAAACCCATGAAGAAAAAGGAAGGGTCCCATTGCCAAGACAGGCAAGATGTTGTCTGCCCACAAGATCGATATTTTTTAAAATACTGTTTCATTTACTTTCTATTTAATACACTTTCTTTGTAGCTCATTATATGTCTTGGTAAATAAAGGTCAAGCATCTAATGGATAATACTGGACAAAATCATGGCAAAAATCTACTTTCTGATTTTAAGGATAGAAAACTTGGTGATGCATGACTACTTAAAAAGTCAACTTGTGGGACTAATAAGAGCCTTGTATAATCAATAAGACTAAATTGATATATTACAGTTCTAAAACAAAAATAAAAACAATAGCATTATTTTGCAGGAAGGTAACAGAGGAAACAATGAAGAATAACTACCTTACAACTGATTTAACAATCTTGCACCACTTAGCAGTCTGAGATTGCTTCTTATTGTGTCTTCCTTTTGAGATTAGCATGATTGTGCATTTAATTGTAGCTTAGAATATGGCTTCAATCTAGACTTGATGTTCTTGTTTCAAGGCTTGTCCAGGGGTTTTCTAAATGGAATGGACTTACAATTCAATTTTGTTTTAAGTTTACATATCTAACAGTAATGGTATAAATGCATTCGAGCAGATAGAGAAAAATAATCATAGTTAAGCACATTAAATAAATATACAAATTAAGGATGCAGAATTTTACACAATGAATACTATGAATATATATTTAAAACTGCTACGAAGAAGAGTACAGATGTATCTTCATGGGTTGACTTATTAAGTTATTTGATGTTTGGATTGTAGGTATAGGAGCTACAGAGCATTTTTCTTATGAGGAGGAGCTTCTTTTGGAGTTATAACTGAGCTAAACAAGGTCCCATTTGACTTGTGTATTGTAGTTTATACACGTAAGTTGGACTTAATTTGGTAAAAAATCAACTTTTGGATACAGAGAATACAGTTCATTAGTATAGTGTGGTTTGGGGCTAAGATTGAGAAGTTTGGCACATTGTGTGTCAAAAAGCTTTTGTAGATGGTCTACTGAGAATCAATTTAGTAAAAGATGGCAGCAAAACTAATGAGACAATATGAGACCACTCTGCACACCTGATTGTAATTAGACTACGGAGCATAATTTACCCTACCCACTTAAGCATTCCCACTCAAGCACACTGTTTGCACCATAATGCCTACTTTGTATAAATGTGCTGTCAAGTTATCCTTAGAGATCATGAAAAAGTAACAGAGAGCAAACAACTGAATACCTGAATAGGCTGTGAATTTAGTATTCGAAAATTTAGTTTACTAACTTTCCAACAGTGAGAATTATATTTGTCGGGCTAATCTGTAATGTCCCCGTTTTTAGACTCATGGGATTAGCTTGGTTTGGTGACCCACACAGGCTAATCAAGCGATCAGAGGGGGTCAGATGGTGGAGCCAGCGTTGGAATTCCATTCTGGAGGTTCAGATTATCAAGTCAACTCTTCGTTCGGATCATTTTGGTCGACTTAATATTTTTAGTAAGTGGTATTTTGGGCATGGCCAGGATTAGCAGGGTGTCTGCACAGAGCGTCAAATATCTCAGGATTGAGTTTCAGTGAATCTCCAGTTTGAGAGACTTACTATTTATAGTAAGTCTATTTTTAGCAGTGGCTATTTCTAGTAGGGCAGTGCCTATTCCTAGCTGGGCAGTTGGACTTGTTGCTCTGTCAGAAGTTCGTTGATTGCAGTCAGACATTCAGTGGCTTATATTTTAAATGTGTTATTAAATTAAATTATTTTGATTTAATTTAATAACTTATGACTTTATAACTTAATGTTATAAAGTGAGATTATTTTTAAAGCCAATTAAGTGAAAATATTAAAAAGTGCTTTTTCGAAAAAGCTATATATTCTACTCGAAAAAGCACTTTCATTCATCTTATGCAATCATTATTTTTCTTGGAATTTGGGAAGAAGACAAACCTAGCTAGGGTTTCGAGGACTGATTCCTCATCTCGTGATTTGAGCCATTGCCTGTTAATGGTGAATTTCACAGCTGATTATTTCTGAGATCACGATTCGATGTTGTGGTATATCGGATCTGTGGAATTTAATTCTAATGTTATTGTTGCTAATGAAATTGTATTTTGATACAATACGATTTGGTTGAAATTATTCTGGAAAAAACAATTCATAATTCTGATTATCGAAGGTTGAAGTGTGAGGAAGCTTTCGATTATTTTTGTGCAAATCTGGTGGTGAACAAAGCTGCAAATCAGAATAAAGGGGAGACGTTGTGGCTGACAGCGATTTTCTCTTCACAAACTGCCCACGTGAGTATTGTCTGCTGGCACATGAGGAAATATCTATTGGCGGCTATCAAATCTGGACCGTATCCTTACAACAGCAGGGCCGTACGTCTTCATTAGGGACGGCTTTGTATATCTGAACCAATCACGTACTGCTATAAGCAGTGACGTGATCATTACTAGTGGCGGCTGTAATACTACAAGTTGTAACCAGCAAAGAGAGATTTCGCAAGTACAGGTGCAAATGAGTATTAATAACATTTGTTAATTTCATAATTTTGTTGAATATTGAAAGTCAAATAAGAAAGTGGATTCTAAAAATAATTTATTGAATTAGTAAATTACAATGCTGGTAGTGTTTTCGGAATTAGCTTGCATAAATTGGTAAAATAGTTGCAGTTATATTCAATTCAAATATATTTCCCAGAAGAGCCAATTTGGGTTCTTCACAGTGGTATCGAAGCTCTTTTCCTACCATCCTGTGGGGTCTGGACTCATTTTTATTCATAAGTTTTTAAAGTGATCAGCACTTCTATTTTTTCTAACCATGGATAAATACAGGATATCCAGTTCCGGAAGTTGTCATAGCAGTAAGGGAAATAGAGCAGAATTAAATGCTTTAGTAGACAGCATTGAGAGACTGAGACTGCATTAGCAGAGATTAGCAGCGAATTTGTCGGATCCAGGTACAGTAGACAAGGCAGCGAGATATATGGTCTCCGCCTTTAGAAGGCCGACATCTAGTTTGCAGGGGAGAAGACTGGAGTTTTCTCCGACAGTAATCCTTGATGCTAATGTCCCTACATCTAGTTCAGCACCTGCTATTCCCATTCTCAGTGTTGATGATGGATTTATTGCCCAGGAGCCAATGGATATTTCAGTGCCATTGGTTGACAGCAGAGCTGAGCATCACCAGGTTGAGGCTCCCAGAGCACTCACTACAGATTGTACAGAGTCAGCTGATGTTGCAGTTATCACTGAATGTTCAGATTCTTCTATGGAGGGAGTTATTATTGGGGATTTTTATGTCAGTTGTAATAGTGTTGCTCCAGTTCAGGAGGCAGTTGCTTCCTCAGTTGAGACTGAGGCATGTACGGAGTCTCCCAGTGGTGAGGTTGGAGATTTGGGAATTACAGCGGGGTCAGATGATGATAGTTCGTGCTCCAGCATTATTGGTGCACAACCTGACATGGAGTCATGTGTGCAGAGTCACATGTCAGCAATTGAGATTTCAGCAGGAGATGTAGGAGCTGACACATCTAATGACACTTTTGAGGATGCTATGAGTTGCATGGGAGATGACACCCCCTGTGAGTTGTTGGGTGATGATTGCGAGGAGCATATGAGCATTGACAGCTCAGAAATTTATGATAGCAGTCGCAGTGTGGAATCAGTACAGGAGACAGTGGTTTATTCCTGTGTTGAGGATGTGAGCATGGAGCTTTCTAGTGATGACACTCAGGATGAGAGTGTTGCATATGATTTGGGCAACATAATTTCATGCCACAGTTTAGTTGATTCACATGACGACATTGAGTCGTGTATGCAGCCAGAGTTAGTAGAGGAGATGCCGTTAGATGATGTGTACACTAGCGTTGCAGATATCTCCGATGCTGAGAGCGAGGATGATGAGTGTTGTAGTGTTTCTGGCTTCCTATATCTGACTTTGGGCATTGATTCAACGTTGTCATTTGGTGATGGTGGGTTCCAGGTTTCTGTGTTACAGGGACCCACAGATGAGGACAAGGAAGCTTATGAGTGGCAGGAGTTTGTTTCAGCCAGGGCTTCCATTTTTGGAGAGTGGGTTACTTCGTCAGTAACTCATGAGGATGTGTCTCAGGATCTGGATTGTCAGATGGTTGCAGAGGACGAGGTAGTTGGAGATTGTGTTGAGTCAGATCTGGCAGCAGCTTCCTCGGGGTTAGATGAGGACATGTCCGATGCCTGTACTCAGAGTGTAGAGGTGTACTCAGATGTAGATACACAAAGAGAGAGTGATCTTGAGGGGAGTTTGTTGGATACAGCTTCCTCTCATAGTGTGGACAGTGCATTTGAGGTTGTACATAGGAGGCTTGTTGTGCAGAGTCATCATGTGACCAGCCAGTTGCGAGTTGATGAGAGGGATATCTCTTCTACTCTCGAGCATTTTGATGCCGCTCGTCAGTTGCTGGCTGTTTATGGTTGGGGTACTCCTATGACAGATGAGTCCAGCGGTGGTTACCTTTCATTGACAGAGATTCACTCTTTGCGTGAGGCTGTTAAGATTTTGAGACAGAACTATTTACAGATGGTAGCCGACAAAGATCACCTAGTGTAGTGGGGGAGTATAGCTTATGAGGCACAGATGGACAGAGAGGAGGTGAGTAAGCTTACCCAGGAGCTCACAAAGACTACGGAGGTTTTAGAGGATACTCAGCGGGCTCTTCAGGAGTCGCGGATCCAATTAGAGGAGGTGACCATGGAGTTGGAGCATTTACGGTCTACACCAGCCCCAGACCCAGTTCGATTGCACATTGAGGTGGTTGGTGGTGAGTTTGCTCCTACAGTTGGTGATGAGGGACCTGATGATGTGGCTAACGCACATGTTCAGGAGATGGGAGCACTTGGTACGGTTGAGCTTGGAGTACCCGTGGAATCGAGCTCTCAAGTTGATTTGCTTCCCTTAGCTGGGAGTGAATCTATTTCATCATCTCACATAGCTGATAGCATGGGACAGTTAGCTGTGCCAAATTTTGAGAGGGATCAGCTGTGGATTGCGGGGGAGCAAGTTGATGCTTCCACATATAATTTCTACTGCACCGAGTCATTCATGGAGTATTTACTTGAGAGTGCAAATGTGCGAGAGGATTCCTACAGTGTGTCCAAGGGTACTCTCATCCGTGGCTCTTGTGCTATTCGGAGGTTGGTCGGGAAGATTGTGGAGACTCTTACTACTATGCTTCCCCACAGGGATTTTGAGGTTGGGTTCGTTGAGAGGGTTGCTCAGGACCCTAACCAGCCTGCACTTATACGGAGTCAGAGATTGGAGCCATCTCCTGATTCCCGGTTTGGCCATGATGAGCGGTTGACTGAGATTGGGGTTTCTTACCAACATTTCACAGTGGGGTATGCTCATCATTTTTCTTTTGACCCTCAGGTGGAAGATTTGTTTTCACGCAGGTGTAAACCAGCTCCAGTATCCTACCATCCATTATGGGATGGATTAGCACCATCGTTTGTAGATGGATTTGGCAGTTGCAAGTTAGATTACTTGCAGTGTTCACACACTCAGGATAGTTTATCAGAGGGCAAAGTTGACAACAGCAATTCTGGCACGTTTGGTCACTGTTGTTTTCCCAATGCAATTGGGTTGAGTTCTGTTGGGGTGTTTTCAACATCGACATCTACAGTTGGTTTACAGATGTGGTTTTCAGTGGTATCTGTTCTGTTGATGTTGGTTCTTTCTTCACTGGAATTTAGTGAGGATCAGGACATTACTTATGACCATCCTTGGGATCCGGGTGGTTTATGATGTTGCTTGTTTTTCCTGATTGCTTGAGGACAAGCAATCTTGGGAAGGGAGGACTGTAATGTCCCCGTTTTTAGACTCATGAGATTAGCTTGGTTTGGTGACCCACACAGGCTAATTAGGCGATCAGAGGGGGTCAAATGGTGGAGCCAACGTTGGGATTCCATTCTGGAGGTTCAGATTATCAGGTCTGCTATTCGTTCGGATCATTTTGGTCGACTTACTATTTTTAGTAAGTGGTATTTTGGGCATGGCCAAGATTAGCAGGGTGTCTGCACAAAGCGTCAGATATCTCAAGATTGAGTTTCAGTGAATCTCCAGTTTGAGAGACTTACTATTTATAGTAAGTCTATTTTTAGCAGTGGCTATTTCTGGCAGGGCAGTGCCTATTCCTAGCTGGGCAGTTGGACTTGGTGCTCTGTCAGAAGTTCGTTGATTGCAGTCAGACATTCAGTGGCTTATATTTTAAATGTGTTATTAAATTAAATTATTTTGATTTAATTTAATAACTTATGACTTTATAACTTAATGTTATAAAGTGAGGTTATTTTTAAAGTCAATTAAGTGAAAATATTAAAAAGTGCTTTTTCGAAAAAGCTATATATTCTACTCGAAAAAGCACTTTCATTCATCTTATGCAATCATTATTTTTCTTGGAATTTGGGAAGAAGACAAACCTGGCTAGGGTTTCGAGGACTGATTCCTCATCTCGTGATTTGAGCCATTGCCTGTTAATGGTGAATTTCACAGCTGATTATTTCTGAGATCACGATTCGATGCTGTGGTATATCGGATCTGTGGAATTTAATTCTAATGTTGTTGTTGCTGATGAAATTGTATTTTGATACAATACGATTTGGTTGAAATTATTCTGGAAACGACAATTCATAATTCTGATTATCGAAGGTTGAAGTGTGAGGAAGCTTTCGATTATTTTTGTGCAAATCTGGTGGTGAACAAAGCTGCAAATCAGAATAAAGGGGAGACGTTGTGGCTGACAGCGATTTTCTCTTCACAAACTGCCCATGTGAGTATTGTCTGCTGGCACGTGAGGAAATATCTATTGGCGGCTATCAAATCTGGACCGGATCCTTACAACAGCAGGGCCGTACGTCTTCAATAGGGACGGCTTTGTATATCTGAACCAGTCACGTACTGCTATAAGCAGTGATGTGATCATTACTAGTGGCGGTTGTAATACTACAAGTTGTAACCAGCAAAGAGAGATTTCACAAGTACAGGGGCAAATGAGTATTAATAACATTTGTTAATTTCATAATTTTGTTGAATATTTAAAGTCAAATAAGAAAGTGGATTCTGAAAATAATTAATTGAATTAGTAAATTACAGTACTGGTAGTGTTTTCGGAATTAGCTTGCATAAATTGGTAAAATAGTTGCAGTTGTATTCAATTCAAATATATTTCCCGGAAGAGCCAATTTGGGTTCTTCACATAATCTATATGGAAAACCAATATGAGAACATATTCAGAGTGGTGGATGATACAGGGAGAATAGACATTTGTAATTCAGACATTGAAACTTGTGATATGTGGACAAGATTACTAAAGATCTAAGTTGCAGGGTTCACCCCCTACAACTTGTGACAACCGGATCCAAGTCTGGTTTGAACCCGGCTCGGATCTGTGTCCAGTTTGTATGTGGGTGCAAACAAGGTTTGCACTTCCACAGGCCGGTTCAACTGGAGCGAACTCAAGGCGAACCCAAATGCCTAGGTGGCAAAATAATTTTTTTGTTTCGTAATCTTCAAATGTTTTTTGGCGTTCAAGTTGACTTCAAAAATGTCTAAACCCTAAAACTGACAATTATAACACTTAAAATACCTAAAGAAGCTCATTCTTGTTCATTTCTTTTGCAAACAGTGAGTCTCTTTCCTACAGGCTGAGTAATGTTTTACTTGTAGCATCCACATAGAGAGTTGAGGATCGATTATTGAAGCTTTGTCAAGCATTGCACCCTCATTCCTACGCATTTACAACCTTCCATTGGCTGTAAGAGGTAAGAGATTTTATTTGTTCAGTTTATCTATTTTTTTCCAATCTTTTGTTTTTGTTTCAAATGTGTTCAGAAAATTTCTTGCCATAGGAATTAGAATGGCAACTAGCTCTACCTCCACAAGTCAACAACCAAAATACAACAAAAGAGATCCAAATTCTCCTGTGTGGAAATACGCTGATACTATACAATTGGTTCCAGGGGGTGGAGAATACATTTAGAAACGCAGGGATATGGTGTACAATATTCTATTTCATACTTTCGGGTGAAAGTCCATTTGTGTGGAACACCTAAAGAGACATCAAAAGATGACTTGAAAAAGATGTTGTACCTATACCACAAGAGACTGTCAAAATATATTAGGGAGCAAGATGAAGCAAATGAATGAAAAGCACGTAGATTGAATCAGCCCATTCCAAAAAAATCAAAGGGAATGCAGCTCCTATCTAGTCCCACTGTTATGGTAGAAGACCACCCATTTTTTACCGCAGCTGATGTTGAAACTGAAATTGAACAATCCATTGTACACAAAAGATCAAAGGGACCTTTGGAAACTGCATTTCAAAATGAGAGTCAAGACATTGCCAACCAACATGTAGTGAGATGTATTTATGCAAATGGGTTGTTTTTCAATGTTGTTTGCTCCCCATATTGGAAAGAGATGTTGAAAAAAGTCAGTGAAGCTGCAAAAAGGTACAAAGGCCCAAGTTATGAGAGGGTGTGGGGCACCTTGTTGGAAAGAAAGGTCAAGGGGGTTGAAGATGCATTGAAGCTGATAAGGGATTCATGGATTGAGACAGATGTGTCCATTGTTTCATATCAAAAAATTGTCGCGTAATCAATGTCATAACGGTGTCCTCTAAAGGGGCAATGTTTTTGAGAGGCATAGATTGTGAGGGGTAGATAAAAGATGAACAATTAACTGCTGATTTTCTCATCTCTGCCATTGAGATAGTGAGACCCTATAACATTGTTCAAGTTATAAGAGACAATACAAAGAATTGAAGAGCTGTTGGTTTGTTGGTTGAGGAACAATATCAACATATCTTTTGAACACCTTGTGCAGTTCACTCACTAGATCTTATGCTACAAAAGATTGGGAATAAAGGTGAGTGGACCAAAGAGGTGTATGTAGAGGATAAGGACATCTCGATGTTCATCACCAACCACCATATGTCACAAGAATATTTTAGGTCATTTTCACAATTGGATCTATTGAAGGTAAGTGAAGTAGTTAAAAAAAATTACTTTTTTTTTTAATTTTCTCTACTTCATTGTGTATTCTAATTCTTCTTTAAAGTTTGTTATTAAATTCTAAAATTTGAAATTTTTGGTTTTAATTGTTGTCGGGAAACTGGGTAGTTAAACGGTTGGTCCGTCTGAGGGAGTTACACGGATGCGACGGTTCGCCTCGCATCCCCTCAGACACTATATGTATGCATTCCTCTCTTTGAGCAAGGCATTATGATGATTATGCGGAAATACATATGTACATGGTAATCAATCTATGAATACAATGTTGTTTTGTTCTCTTTACATTCTCTGTTCAGTACTTTACCTTCTGTATGCAAATAATCTTTGTTACCCCACGAGGGTAGACCTTTGGCGTCGTTGCCAACCAAATCTGGCAAGTGACGGAATGAGTGGATAAATGGGACTACCATTTGAGGAGAATATCAATGTGAGAACCAATGAGGACGGAATTACAAAACTTTTTGAAGGGGAGCATGCTCTGACAATCGACTTTTGCATTCTGTTTCATATAGCCATTGAAACGTTCGTACGAAGGGAAGTCGTACAAGAAGAAGTTGCCAAAGACATTGTGTGGGACACACAGAACGTCAGCCCCGCAACGAATAGGTTGTTGCATTAATTACCCCGTCTGTTGGCGCAGGCAACCATTGCCCAACGGAACTGAAGGGAGGAAGTAGAGCGTGAATAGCGCCAACAGCAATTTCTGAGGAACTTCGCCGAAAACAATCGCCCCGAGGAAGAAGAGCGCGATGGCAATCGGCGAAGAATGAACACGAGTTTTAAGCCTGGGGGAGGAAAAAAAGGAACACTGTAAAACCCATAATAACAAGATCACACAGATGATCTGTTGTACAGAAACATGAATAAATAAAAAGTGTTGTGTTATGTTTTAATATGATGTTTGGATAGAATTGATGCCCAATCTCTTAAATAAAGATAGGAATAAAAAGGAACAACCGAATGCCTTGGAGGCTACACATGAAGCTTTAATCCTTGCCCAACAAGTAGAATGTCGACGAAGGTTCAAACAACTCGCCGAGGGACAACCAGCCAAAGGGTTAATCGAAGGGGACTATGGAGATGGTACCAAAGGTGACCATGGGGGTGTCACGGAAGGTGTAACAACCGAATGAGACCATTATCGTACACTAGAACATTGAAGGGTAAGTAGTGAAGAGCTACTCGAGGAAACACGACAAAGGTTGAATTTGATCAAGGAAACACAGGAACAATTTTGAAACTTGTCCCTCACACCACGGGTAGAGGAAACAGGAAGCAAGAGTGAAGAAGGAACCAGTGCGGGTGGAGGTGCCGAAGGGGCACAAGTGCGGGATAGCCAAGACACACTATTTGATCCTCATACGCCGAACATAGGAAGACGATCTAGCAGCTAGAACTTTGTACCCACTATACTTCAGTTTAACATAGGTGGGCAGACACAAACCCCACCTATGCAACTGCACGGGGCACAACCAGTACAACAACCAGCAGCGATGGCCTCGAATAAACAGAAATTGCCCAAGTTCACAGGCCAAGCAAAGGAGGATCATGTCCGCCATTATCGAACTTGTGAAACCATATGGACCTCTAACAGAGTCACAAAACACAACAAGTGGGTCAGACAGTTCCCTGTCACATTGAGGGAAGGAGCCATTGACTGGTACTCCGATGTGGATAAACTTGGTTTAACAACATGGGCGACAGTAAAGGAGTTCCAAACAGAATTCAAGTTGCTAAGAGATGACAATGAGATCCTTACCGAGATCTACAGCACAAAACAAGCGAAGAATGAGTCTGTTCGAGCCTACAGGCGACGACTAAAGGAACTAATTGGGAAAATGGAATCTGCCCCAGCCAACGAACAAAAGAAACGATGGTTCGTTAAAGGACTAAAAACTTCCCTTCGAAAGAAAATGAAGATTGTACCCCCGACATCGTACGATAATGCATATAACTGTGCGATGGACCTGGAGAGCGAATGCAAGACCTCCAAGAAAATTAATTTCTCAGATGATGAGTCCGCAGAGGAAAGTAGTGAGGAGGAATCAAGTAAGAAAGTGCATGCTTTACAAAAAGACCTCCAGAGGATGATGAGGGAATTTAAGGCAACCAAGATCAAGCACAACCAAGGAGGATATGGTGTGATGTATGGACTGCAAGGAGGTCGGACACACTAAAGGTTCTTGTCCGAAGAAATCTTTTTGCGACATCTACCAGATTGCGGGACATTCCACCAAAGAATGCCCCTAAAATCTAAGGGCCAGGAATCAACAAGAGTTGTTTACGCAGGAGCAACCCTCCACATCTAGAACAAGCGGTCAACAAAATAATACTGCATCATCTGGCAGCTACAGATGATGGGGAGGCAAAGGAAATAACAATAACAACAATAACCGCCCTCGGATCCAGTATGATGCAAAGAGAAGGCCAATGATACAATGTAGAAATTGCAACCAGTGAGGACACTTTGCCCGGGATTGCCAGAAGGAGGCTCCTACTCCACAAAAGTTGTGTAGGTGGTATGGATCGGGGGACCACGAGGAAGCCAACTGCTCGAAGCCCGGTTGCAACCTCCTTGACGTGGAAAGAGGGTACAGAGAGAAGGAGATCTTGGCAATTACACGAGCACAAACGAAGAAGGCCACGTATCTTGATCCTCGTACGGAGAAACAAAGAGTACTCGATGTGAAGGCCGAGATTGAGAGGGAATTGAAGGACCTAAAGGATAGCTTTGGCACTTCTACTCGAGCCATGGCAGAACAAAACATCCTAAGGCAGATGATGCAATTGGAGATACCGGTGAAAGTCAAGGACCTACTCGAAATGATGCCGCATATAAAAACAGCCCTATTTTTAAGTCAAACCATCCCAACAAGTACATTGGAACGGATAGAGGTTCCTAGCGGCTCCGCAACGAACCCCATGACACTGGCTATAAATAATGGGTGAAACCCTGTAGTAGTAGAGATGGGTATCTTGGGTACCATTCTCACTAACACAATTGTCGATGGTGGATCAAGGGTGAACGTTCTACCCAAGGACACTTGGAAGAGTCTCGGAAAACTAACGCTGTGGCCGCCGACCTTCAACTTATTGGGGGCTGACCAACATGGCATCAAACCCCTCAGAACCTTGATGGCACAACAAGTAACCATCGAAACACGGTCGTTTATCTTGGACTTCGTAGTGATTCCTCTAAAGCGGAAAGGGTACGACATCATCCTAGGGAGAGGGTGGCTAGTGGCTGCAAAAGCAAATCACAACTGGAAGAAAAACATTTTATCATTCGAGAAAGGGGGTAGAAAGTTTGTGGTCGACCTCAAGACGCAGATGGTAGGAGAGGAAATGGCATCCTCCTCAGACTCTGAATCGGACGACGGAGTAGATGAAGGGAAAGAGAGTATGGAGCCCAATGACAAAGGGGTACTAGAATAGGAGGACGATACAAACTCTATGGATGACCTATTTCATTGGCAAATGAGTGACTACGAACTATTCCCTCCATCTTGTAATGTGTTGGAGATCGAGGAAGATCCGAACGAGTTCCAACGGGAATACAAAGAAGGAGAAGCTCGAGTCAAGGAGAGTCCTGCCCATCAATTCTCCAAGGATGAACCGATCGGATACAAAGAAGCAAAGCTGAAGGAGGTAAACCTCGGAGATGAGCACAACCCAAAAACCATCCTAATGGGGGATGACTGGAACCCAGTATTAAACATGGCGGCATTCAAAATCTTTATAGAATACAAGGACATGTTCGCCTGGACTTACAAAGATCTGAAGGGTGTACCTCTGGAGTTATGTGTGCACCAGATTCCTCTGGTTCCCGGAGCCCAACCTATGCAAAAGAGGCCGTATAGGATGAACAAGAATTATGTTGCAAGGGTGGAGGCTGAAATTGAACGGATGTTGGAAGCAAGTATCATCTTTCGGGTTGACACAAGTGAGTGGGTTTCCCCCATTGTGATCTTAAAGAAGGGAGCCAATCAGATCCGCATTTGCATAAATTTCTGATGCCTCAACGCAGTGACAATTAAGGACATGTTTCCCATTCCGTTCACTAATAGTATATTGGAGGAAGTAGCCAGCCACAAGATCTATTCATTCATGGATGGGTTTTTCGGATATAACCAGATATCCATTGCGGAGGAAGACAAATTGAAAACAACCTTCGTAGTGGAGGATGGTGTATATGTATACAATCGAATGCCCTTCGGCCTTTGCAATGCATCGGCGACCTTCCAGCGGATTATCTTACATATCTTTGACAAGATGTCGACCGGAAACTTTAAAGCATTCTTGGACAATTGGTCCATATTCAACGAGCAAGACAAGCACATTGCGACTTTGGGGGAGTGCATCTCATACTATTGTTATGAGACGACTTGTCAAGGTGCAAGAGGCATTAAGCCAAATGGTTATTTCTAACCAGTGGGGTATATGGAAGGCTTAGAATTCAGAAAGAGCCCAAAAGGTCAAGGCTTTGATCTTGGATGACAATTGGTGGGCTCGTGTGCAATTTGTATTGGATTTCACCAAGCCTATCATGACTATGCTCCACTTTACCGATACAGATACACCTTGCTTGGGAGGTGTGTATGATGGCATAGACACCATGGTTGAGAAGGTAAAAGTTTCCATACAACAACATGAGAATGACCCCAAAAAATGTGAAGCCTTATGCAATAAGGTGGAAGCAATCATTCACCATCGTTGGGAGAAGATGACTACCCCATTGCACCTCCTTGCATATGCCTTATCTTTTAGGTACTATAGTGAGAAAGTACTTGGTATGCCAAATAGAGTTGCACCATATGTAGATGAAGAAGTTACTAATGGGTGCTACAAATCTTTTACAGGACTCTTCCCAGATGATGAAATGCACGAAACAGTGAGGTTAGAGTTTGGCTTATTTGCTTCGTGTTTAAAAATGTCTCCATTTGCAATAAAGGACCAATATGAAATGAGACCTATCACATGGTGGTACATGTATGGTCAACCTATAAGCATTTACAAGCTCTTGCAATCAAGATCCTCTCACAAGTAAGTTTTTTTTTGTTTTTTATTTACCACTTGTATTCTACAATTTAGTGTTTAACATTCTTTAATTTTTTTTATTTGTATGTTTAATTTTGTGAACACTATCCAGGTTGCAAGTTCTTCTGCTGCTGAACGGAATTGGAGTACATACTCCTATATCCATTTAGTGAATCGCAACCGGTTGGGCTCAAAGAAAGCTGAGGACTTGGTTTACATTCATACCAACTTGCATTTTTTGTCACGTAAGGAGAATCAATACAAGGGTCAACCAAGCTTTGGGATGTAGCCCCTGAGTGTCCAAATTTGGATGCAATGCGTCATGATCTTACTACAATCACAAATGATGGTGATGATACCATGACACATGGTGCATCTAGCACAACTGGAACCATTTTTGGTTCAAATGATCTTGAACTTGCAGCAGTTGGAGATGATGAGAATGTGGATTTTCTTGAGAATCCTTATGATTCTAAATCTGATTAGTGAATCTTGAGTCTTGACTCTTGATTGATGAACATTGAAGCATGAACTAAGTTTTGATTTTGTAGTTCAAATTGCATTGGAATCTTGAACATGAGCAATTAGTTATTGAACTTCATTCAATTTGAATATTTGTGTCTATGAAGTTTTAAGTTGAACTATCAAATATGAAATATCTTGAATCTTGATCAATTGTGAAGTATCATTATTCATACTATCAAATGATTTATTTTTGTATATTTCTTGCATTTCTTTGCATATATATATTAAAATATATATATATATATAAACGCATCCGCATCCGCGCACCTGATTCTCGCATCCACATCCGAATCCGCACCCAAATCGGCAACTTAGTTTAATAAAGATGAATCCACAGGTACCAAATATAAAGAAATAACTAATAAGTGACTGCTAATACACAGCTTTCTATTTGGAATCTGAAACGGGCAGAAGCATAGACACCAATTAAAACCCACACAGAGACAACTGTCCCACACTTGAGAGAGCAACAAGAAACACAGATCATTGGGAAACATCCTTTTGGAATCTTGCATTTATAGAGTGCTTCTGAAACTATTTATAAAAACTAAACATTCAAAGGAAACTCGAGACATCATACAGACAAACTGTAACATGCTTGACACCTGATCGTAAATCCCTGGCAAGTGTCAAAAACGCAAGCAAGAAAAGAAGATGTACATTGGTTATGAGAAAATGTATGGGCAAATACTAATAATCAAAATGCTCATTTGATTTCACTTCTTCATTTTTCTATGTTCTTAAAATTAACTAGGTTTTGGTACTGGCAGATTGGTGTTTCTGTTTCTATTTTAGTGCACCAAAAAGGAGTAACAATTATGAAACATATCAAACATCTTCTCCTTGCAAAAAATATGTATTTGAAAGATGGAAAAAAAATAAGGAAAAAGTATATTGAAAACCATTTGAAATGACTATACAACCTTCCGCGTAAGCTGCTGCAATGCTGCATAGTTTAGCTCATCTGGCTTAGATTCTAATAATTTATCCAATGTCTTGCACAACATGGCATTTTTGTTCACCTGCAAGACAGTCAGTTCAACAGTATAAAGAAACAGCAGAGCAAGTAGTACACAGCAAAAAAATGTCAAAACTCGTGTGCAAAAAAGATAAATGGTCAGAAAGGAATGTGTTTACCAAAAATGGAGTCCAGATCAAGCACCATGTACAGACTTAATTAAATAGCTAGAATACAAGAACACACTCAAAGAGACAGAAATTTAAAGAAGAAAGGTACAAGCAAAATATGTAACAATGAACTCACACTGGCTGTACTAAAATATGTGGAAATAATAATCCAAAGAAGCTCAGAACAAAGTTTTTCTTTTGAATGACTTTGAAGGAATACTGATAAACATATTTAATGGGAAGCACAGTTCCATGGAGTTTCATAACAGGGGCATGCAAGGACATGGGGATGTGTTTCAGGGATGGGGGTACAAAGGGCCTAAGTTGGGGTATGGTAGGGGAATCGTGGGGGGACAGTGGCAGGGCGGCGGTGGGGAGGCAGCACTGAAATACATATAGTACATGAAAAAATATTTATTAAAGGATGTGTAAGTATAAGAATGATAAATGGAACTTTGGCAAACGAGTAAAACTTAGAAACTACTAAACTTTGAAGTTAAGATTAACAATTTAGCATTGCACAATGAAAAATGTCAGATTTGAAATTTATAATATACTATAGATTTTATAATGATGATTACAAATGTTCAAAAAATTATGATAGAGTGAAATAAGGCCTCTAATCATCCCCAAACTCCTCATCACTAGAACTGTTAGACTCCACACGATCACTCCTCTTTTTGATCTTCTTCTTGGTCCTCCTCAACCCTCTTGCACTCTCTCTTTCACCTTGCACTTGCAACTCTCACTCTCACTCACACTATCAGCTTGTAGTTTATTTGTTTTTGTGAGTTGAAAAGGGGAATTGGAAGTGTTTTATAGGGGTTCTGGGGTTTGGGTGGGGCCTATAAGCTATAAGGTTTTGGCATTGGGAGCAAGGATTGAAAAAAAATTGAGTTTTTAAAAAAAATATGCCTTTTTGGCCATCCAGCCCCATAAGACTTCTAGGTGTCCCCGAAACTTTCAAGAGACTCTTGGGAGTCCCCTGAATGTCTTCGGGATTTTCTGGTGTCCCTAACATCTCTGAGGTGGTGGAGGTGCAGTGGGGGGGGGGGCATTTCCCCAAGTTCTTGCATCCTAAAAATGTCCTTGTCTTGGAAATGGGAGATTTTATGGAGGGGACACGTCCCATGGAACACTGATGGGAAGTATAAAATAATGGCTTGGAGCATATCATGAGAGTGCATATCAAGGACTAGAGCTAGAGGGAAGATGGTTTTCAATTCACTATCATGTCCCTATACGGTTATGCGATATATAAGGGAGAGAAGAAAACACAAATAGCATATCAAGCTACATTAATGTGTTATCTAATATGGAGTATCCAGCCATAGTATCTGAGACAAGAATGCATCAGACTTCAATTCAAAATCCAAGAAGATTATTACAAAACAAATGAAGCCACAAAACACATGATTATTTGACAAAGGGAATTCAAGTAATGAATCATAATGATATTTTACAGAAAAAAAAAATGTTCTAAATGGTGATCATGTATTTTATCTATGTTGCCAAATTCTTCCCTGGCAACCCAAAAGTTCAGTCTGGTCTGGTCAAAAGTCGTGTATCGATTCGGTTCTCACAAAAGTCTGTTGTAGACCTTCAAAGTCTACCCAAATTTTGTCATATGGACCCAGCCCAAATTTTGCCATTTTTACGGTGAATTTGCAAAACCGCAACAGAACCGAGCCAAATTTGGCCAAAAACAAGCTTTTTTTACTTACTAAAAGTTGTTTTTTGGTCTATTTTTGTTAATTCGACCCTCCAACTCTAAAATAGACCACTAAAAAGGCCAAAAAGGTAAAACATATATCATTTGTGCATTTGTGCATTTGTGAATGAAAAATAAAACTTCTTGCCTCCATTGTTAAACTTTCTTGCCCGATTATCATTGCTCAAGGAGTGTTGAAAGGTGATTGTTGCATGCTCTAAGCTGGTTTGTGAGCTATTCCTACATGGTTGCAAGTGTGAAGAACTCCTCAAAGACATTGAAGAGAGAGATTTCAATAAAAGAGGTAGGTTTTGTTGATTTTATTTGTTTTTTAAATTTTTCTTTGCATTTTTTTACAAAATGAAATGAACTCTCTAGTTTTATTTTATTTTTTCATTTTGATTTGTGGCTTTGGATGTTGTTTATAGATTCATAGAATGGCAAGTGCTTCTAGCACTAAGAAATCCAAGTTCAAAACAAACCCGAGCTCTCCACTATGGAAATATGTGGAAATAGTTCACCAAATGCCAAGTGGAGGAGGTTTTGTTTGGGTTTGCAACCATTGCAAAGAGGAATATAGTAGCTCTTCTAGTAGAGTGAAAGCACATTTGTGCTTTATCCCTCAAAAAGGCATCAAGTTTTGTCCAAGAAGGCCAAAGTTGAAGGGAAGACTCCACCTAAAACCCTTCTAGCAAATCATTTTGTACTAAAATTTATTGAAGAGCAAAAACAAGCAGATGAAGAAGCTAGGAATCCAATTGTTCATCCTTTGCAAAGGTCTAAAAGTAAAAAAGCATCAAAGGCCTTCAGCTATATGGCTTCAAGTTCCACTTCCAATGAATAACCTACAAAGGGTCATCCATTCTTGCTAGTTCCTCAAGAACCAGTGACAAATAAGAAAGCAAAGGGGCCCTTGGAAATGTCATCTCACAATGAGGCTAGAGACATTGTTGAGCAAGACATAGCAAGATGCATCTATGCAAATGGATTGGCAATTAATGTTGTTCCCTCACTGTATTGGCAAAAAATGGTGAGATCAATTAATAAGGGTTCAAGTGCCTGAGTTATGAAAAGGTGTGCACCACTTTATTGAGCAAAGACGTGAAACATGTAGAGGCTTCCTTGAAGCCCATCACGGATTCATGGATTGAAACACGTGTGTCCATAGTACCTAATGGATGGAAAGAAGCCAGAAATTGCCCTTTGGTCAATGTTATTGCAATGTCCACAAGAGGTGCAATGTTTTTGAGAGCAATGGGTTGTGAAGGGGAAGTGATAGACGATTCATTCATTGCAAACATTCTCATCCAAGCCATTGAGCAAGTTGGCCCTCAAAATGTTGTTCAAGTAATAACAGACAATGCCAAAAATTGTAGGGTTGTCAAGTTATTGGTTGAGAAGAGCTTCAAACACATATTTTGGACACCTTGTGTTCTCCACTCACTCAAACTAATGCTGCAAAAAATTGGCAAGAAAATTGAATGGATCAAACAAATGTATGAAGATGCCCAAGAGATCCAAATATTCATCACGAACCACTATATGTCACAAGCCATATTTAGACAATTCTCAAGATTGGAGCTCTTGAAGGTAAGTTAAATTATTTAAAATTTAAATATGTTTTAGACTTTAGTTTAGTAAACTTTCTATATTTTTAATAATTATGATATTAATTTTTATTGTTTTGATTTTGAAATAGGTTGCTAAGATCCGTTTTGCCTCCAACACTATTGTTTTGAGATGCCTTGTGAAGGTTAAAGAGGCATTGTCTAGAATGGTAAACAGTACTAATTGGAGCATATGGAGGCAATCTAGTAGTACAAGGGCAGCTGCCATTAAGGCAATGATACTAGATGACTCTTGGTGGGATCGTGTTGAGTAACTCTTGACATTCATTGAACCTATATTGAGTATGATCCAATACACTAACATGGATAGGCTTTGCTTGGGTAAGATATATGATGGCATAGACTCCACTATTGAGGATATTAAAAATATCATAAATGAGAAAGAGCAAGATTTTGAAGAAACATTCTTCAAGGAACTACAGAAAATCATGGTGGAGAGACTACCCCTTTGCATCTCCTTGCCTTTGCATTGAGCCCCAAGTACTATAGTCAGTCGGTTCTTAAGGAGAGTAGCACTAGAGTTTCCCCATATAGAGATCCTAAAGTTGGTTACGGGTACAAGGCAGCCCTTCCTAGACTCTTTCTCAATCCAATATGGCGTACGGTGAGGGCTGAGCTCATGAGTTTTGCAAGCACCGATAATTGTGGTCTTGACGCTCTTGAAGACAAGAACAATGTTGATGCTCAAAAATACTAGAACTTCCATGGAGAAATGTACCAGCACCTACAACCCACTGCCATCAAAGTTTTATCACAAGTTCTTAACTCTTAAGATTCTAATTTCTAAATTCTTGTTGATGAATATTGAATTTATATTTAAAATTTTTATTCAAAACTCTCAACTCTCTAATTTCAAAATTAAAAATCTTGATAAGGTGCTAGTTCATCATCATCCGAGAGGAACTGCAGCACATACTCCTTCATCCACTCAATAAAACGCAATAGACTACAATCCAAAAAGGCGGAAGACTTGATCTATGTGCATTCAAACTTGAGGCTCCTAACACACAAAGACAATACCTACAAAAAAGGGGAGGCAAAGCATTGGGATGTTGAACCAGAGCATGCGGAATTGGATGATTCAATTGCCCACCTTGATGCACTTGCAATTGATGATGATGTTCACAAGCTACCTAGTGATACTGAGGCTTCCCTAAGGCTGACATTGCTAGTATTGATGTCAGTGGCACTGTTTGTGCTTCTAATTTGCCACAGCCGAAGGATGATAATATGTTTGAGCCTTTTGATGATATTTGATCAGTGATGGTTGATTGTCAATGTTGACATTGTTATTTTTGAGCTGAAACATTGATATGGTGGTGTATTTTGGCAATTTGCTATGTTTTTTGGACTAAAACATTAATATATATGGTGGTGTATTTTGCTATGTTGCTTTACTATTAGCATAGTGGTGTATGAACTAATTTGTTGTTGCATATATATACATATACATATATATTAATATATATTGTTAAGTTTTAGGATCGCTGCAAATGTAATAGCACTGCCTGTCAAGTATGTGTTTTCCAAATGTGGCAATCTCTTGCGTTTATATTGAGAATGAGCCAAGAAGAGACATGTCCCTTCATGGGACATGTCTATTCATTATTATGTAATTAATATAATGACAATTATGATTATATATATATATATATATATATATACATAATATCTCTTGAGTCATTATTATATTAATTTCTCTAATATTTACATAAAAATAATATTAATATATATATATATATATATATATATATATATATATATATATATATATATATATATATATATATATATATATATAAGTATATATATATACATCTTATATATACTAAATATATATATACATATCGTCACTAGTATTGACTCATAGTGTTTATCCAACTGAAGCTACAAAACATCAACACTCCTTAGCTAGGGAGGATAAACACGTGGTTAGATATTACCTCAATGTAATATCAAGTTGGCATGATTAAGGATATCTTTGATCAGAAGATACCCACCAATTAGATATCATCTCATGATATCAGAAGTAATGGCCTCAGAATATCATGTCGCATGATATTCACCAAGTACTCCGAGTAATTTGGCCTTAGACTATCAAGTCTCGTGATATTCACCAAATATGCAAAATGTTCATAAGGTATGTGCACACGTATCCTCAATGATACTTACCATAGGAACATTCATGGTCTGTTTAAGGAACTTAATCCACCATGCAAGTTATCATCTATCATGATCTGTTTAGACATCATAAGATGTTTATCACAATAGAAGGCCATGGTCTGTTTAAGGAACTTAATCCACCATGCAAGTTATCATCTATCATGATCTGCTTAGACATCGTAGGATGTCCATCATAATAGAAGATTAAGTTATTGTAAGATCGTCACCTTTCAATAACTTCTGCAAATATAAGTGATAATCATTTGGAAGTCGTCACTTCCTCATGATGTACACGGGGCAGGCCCATTAAAAACATGGAGTCACACACATGACATCCATTATGCCTTAGCGCAAAGGGTGGAAACAAGGGATTTCACCTCTAACTTCTCTCAAAGAGAAGAACTCCCTCTGAATCTGATATCAATCCTCTGAGCTCCTCGTCCAAAGTTACCTCTGAAGTGTCAGGCTCCCTCTGAATCTGATATCAATCTTCTTTTCCTACAAGAGCATCCCTAGAAAAGATCAAGGCAAATACCTCTTATAGTACGTATAAAAATACAAATAAGAGAGAGACTACAATGAGTAGATAAATGTAATACTTATTTGTACATCAACATCCTTGAACTATTATTTCCATGTACTCATTGCAATTTCATTTTCAATGTTCATTGATGTCTGTAATCACTTCTTTCATGACTTCAAGCAGTCGTAATGCTTTCTCGAATTTATTTGATGATACAATCATCATCTATATCAGGCTGAAAATTGATTTCTTTGTGCATGATTATTTTTACATAAACTAAATCTGATATAGCTTCCACATCAACTTTCGTCAACTATTGATTAGCATCCCATATAGATGCAACTATCATTGTTACTCGCTGCTCTTCAAATGTTCAAGCACTTTTTCTTCATATTAGCATTGCATATATTCAGGTTTCCATCGCTGCATATAAGTGCTGCCTTTGATCACTGAGTTTAATAATGAAGAAAGTCGACCACCATATTCTTATTGCGGCCTTTAATACTACCGATACAACTTCATATCTTCCACTCCCACTTTTCTCAATCTCTTAGTAATTGTCTTAGTTACCGACATGGTTTTGTCTTCAACAAAATACAGTTGTAACCAACCAATATCTCAAATTTTGAAGTCGATATTAAAGAAGGCAAACTATGGAGTGATCAGAACTGTCATCCATCTCTGTAAGCTTCAGCGGCCAACCACTCACAAGTCACCAAAGATGGTGTTCATTGTCCCCTCACAATATTCGCCTGATTATGGGTCTCAGAAGGGCAGCTCCTTAGGCAGTCCGACAATATAATCTCCTACATAATGATGTTGATCATCCTTGTATAATCTGTTGATCAGACACTTGTATGAAACACTAGCTCTTAGACCATCTATATTATACAAGTCGTCGTCTCTTGTCCGGAAGTTCATACAATAATCACTCTCTCTCACTTATTCAAACATGATTATTGCTTGTGGCTTAGCTATCGATCTCTGTTTAGACTTCCTCAATATCGTTTATGTTCAATCCTCCATGGAATGTTCTGTCATTTCCTCCTTAACTTTGCTCTTCAGATCTACCTTCTAGTTTGTAATACTAATTTGAAGGAACTTAGTTCTAATACCATGTTAAGTTTTAGGATCGCTGCAAATGTAATAGCACTGCCTGTAAGTATGTGTTTTCCAAATGCAGGAATCTCTTCCATTTATATTGAGAATGAGCCAAGAAGAGACATGTCCCTTCATGGGACATGTCTATTCATTATTATGTAATTAATATAATGACAATTATGATTATATACATAATATTTCAAGTCATTATTATATTAATTTCTCTAATATTTACATAATAATAATATTTATATGTATATATATATTGAAGTATATATATATACATCTTATATATACTAAATATATATATATACATATCTTCACTAGTATTGACTCACAGTGTTTATCCAACTGAAGCTACAAAACATCAACATATATATATGTATATATGTTTTTGTGTGGACGAACACAAAACAAATTCGAACCCACCCCAAAAAAATTTGACCGAATTTCGAACCCGAAACTCAAACTTGAATCCAAACCCAAACTAGGATCGGCAACTTAGTTTTATGTTACTGAAGTTTCACTAGGTTCCTCTTAAAGTGCAAACCATGGAAATGTGATGTCCCCTTCTAGCTAGCGAACATCACGCTAGTAAGTGATTAGCCTATCAGTGGACCCTCGTAGGCTAGTAGGCATGGATAGGGGGTCTTTTCAGGCACAGTGAAGGTATGGTTTTCTGATGGTTCAGTATTGGCAGAGCTCAGTGTTTTCAGTTGGCTTAAGAGATTGTTTTTGGCCCAGTTATATGGATTTTGCTATTTTTAGCAAAGGTTTCTATATTTGGGTTTATTTTTGAGCCATAGAGATGGACCCCTACTATTTTTAGAAATATCATTTGATCACATGGGAAATTATTAGGCCAACTCCAATTCCAGACGGTTAAGCCAGATTCTCATTTTTGAGGGAGTTATTCAGTTTTCAATGGTTATATATTAATTAAATGGCAAAGGATTTAATATAAAGTTAAATTGACTTTATATTTAAATCACTTAAGTGATGGGTTTATAACACGTCGAATGGGGCCAATTGAGTATTTTATTTTGAAGGAGAATTATTAAAAGTTTTCCCTAAGTTTAATTCAATTAAATGTTAATGATTTTATTTAATGTTATTTCATTAAATAAAATCGCAACCTTGAAGAGGATTTTCGATTAGGGTTTTGGAGGCCTATATTTGCTTGGTAAATGAAGAATGAGCTATTCATTGTTATTATTATTGATTATTGTTTCTTGCTCTGAGCTCTGGACAAGGGTTTTCAGTATTCACCATTGGAGAAATGTAGTTTTCTTCTGTGTTAGCCATTTGAGTCAGTGAAATACCTGGTGAATTTGGTATTGGGGAGAAAGTCTCATGCAGAGATTCTTATTGTGCTTCAGCACAGGGTTTTACTTGCAATTGTGGAAAGATAATATCGGCTGGCAGTTGAGGATTGAAGAAGACAAATTGTATCATATAGAGGCTAGCTGAAGCGTGGCTGAAAATCACAAATCACAACATATTTATGTTCATGGCGCAGATGCTAGAAAGTGCGATTTTTGCCTGCAGAAAATAATAGAGTTTATTTGGATGGCATAAGGGTTTAGGAGACAGAACAACATCTTCAGCATTTACTACTTCAGCAAAAATAATTGCAGCAGTCTTGACGGTTTTATTCCGTGTTTTTTTTTTATGTATGTCATAGTTGCCTTTGGTGATCATTTTCCAATAAAGGATTGTCTGGATTTTTACTTGTATTTAATTAGAAAATAAATAGAAGTTGCAGCAGTATTTCAAATTGTTTCAGAATTTCAGATTATGGAATATTTGCCCTTTTGCTCTAAAACTTGTGAAAACAACAAAAAATTATAAACTTTTCAAAACAAATATTGAGACAAACAGCTTCACCAATTAGAGACTGAAGGGTTCTTACAGGAAATCCCATGTATGCCAGGTGTAATGTCCTTGGAAGGACATGGATGCCTTCAAATTAGGTTTTGTAACTCTTGAAGCCCTAATCCCATAGTGGCTGCATAAAATCACAGCATTAACTTGTATGACAGATGCTAGCACCTTTGAAAAGAACTAAAATCTTCAAATTGGATCTTGGGATTTCTGCCTAAGTTTCAAAAATGGTTGCCAAGAGTCATAGCATATTATTATGACACATACAATATTGTGACTCAACAAAAGTTAATTCATCATGAAATGCTAGCGAAAGCATCAAGGAAATATTTAAATCATTTTTATCTACCCTCATTTTCCTTTAGAAGCGGACTCCATTAGAATATATATCAAATTTAGTGGGAATCCAATCATACGACTCTAGATCTAAGTGAACGAAGAAATTTATAATAGCAAAATAATAATAAATATAGTTGATCTTGTGTGATGTTGCTGAAGGAGTTGACTTAGTTCATCAATGCACCTACGAAATCAATCATGCTCATCATGGATTTTTCTTCTAACAATAAGCACATTTGACCCTACATGATTTGGAAGGCTTTAGAGAATTATTCTACGAAAGAGAGGCAACCCTCCATGACAATATTTGTCCATTTTAGACATAGAGAATCATTGAAGATGCCATGATCCCTGTAAAAACAATAGGAGGAAAAGTCTTCTATAGAATACTAAAATGGAAATACGAGGGACTAAGGGATATGATGAACCCTCCTAGGATTAGAAACTTTATCAATTCGTGATTACAAAACACCCATATGTAAGCTCCCCCAAAACAAGTACATGAAATGGCACTTGATAAAGGAGTGTGTTCTGCAATAACACACACCAAAATAGCTCAATTAGGACACCCTTATCAAATTACAATGTTTGGCACTTTATAAATAGTGTGATTACAAAGTTGAAGTTGATCTTTGAAAGTTCTACAATGTCCAATGTGGACCAAATCATTGAAAGTACAATCAAATGATAGGATTAAAACAAATAGCCAACACCAATGGGTAGTGAATGAAAAAATTTCTACTTTAAAAAAGGTAGGAAGTAAATCCAATCGTGTTTGGCAAAGTTGTGAGGTATAGAAGTTCAAAAATATGGGACTGTATAACAAAGTCTATGAAAAAACTAATGTTCTAAAATATCGTAAGTCATTATTAGGAACTGAAATCATGACAAGCACTAAATCAATGGCCTATTTGAAAACAAAAATGCACTAAAAAGTACCTTTGCATGGGCAAGAAGAGGTCCTCTAAGAGTCTAGAGTATGCCTATAAATTTGAAACCGCCAATGAGGGGTGTCCTTACCCCTAGTGTCCTCTAGTGGGGGTGGCATATGGGCAGCACTGCCACTGGTGGTGGCAAAGATGCAACGCTCAATAAGTGGCACCACTCGGAATAAGTAAAGGCAATGAATGGACCTTGTGGGCACAAGTGGTACATAGGTGAGGAGCCTTGGTGGCAGCAATTCAATGGCAAAGAGTACGTGGCGTGAAAGAGACCATTAGGCAACAAAGGGAGCACAGATTACAAATGACAAATGAAATATTCAAGTGAGCATTGAAATGTTTGAAAAGGGGCAGACGGCTATACCACCAATCAGGTGCCCTCATGGCACCCATACCCCTTGTACATAGTGCCAAATACTATGCACTGAAAGCCATGTGGCTTTTTTCTTTCCTTTTAATATTTAAAACAATAATTGTAAAAAGAATGCATGGAAAATATTTTTAGACTTGTAACATGTCAAGTCTAGACCCCCAAAAGAAAATCTGCCAACTTCACCAAAATTGGCAAATTTATAGTTAATTTATAGGTTTTTAGCCCTTTTGGATACAACGGTGCACTTTGTTTTGTGTCAAAGTGTGTTTTGAAAATGAAGCTACTTGCATAAGACAGAAACTATACTTGCATTCAAAACTAAAAAACTTGACTTCAAGTATCCAAACTGAACGAAATAAAAGACAAACCTTAGTTTCTCAATTGCTGTACATGTGATGATGGGATCTGATCTAACCCAAGAATCACCAAACGAAACTTATGATGTGAAGCTCTAAATGACACCCTTGCTCCTCAATGGACACAAACTCCAAACACCAACAGAACTCTAATACAATGTAAGATCCAATAACACAAGCCTATATCTAGGTTAATGAAGAAAGTGACAATTGCTAAATAATACGGGCCTATATTTGGGTAAATGAAGAAAGTTACACTGCAGATTAAAATGCTATTCCAAAGTAGAGGAAATCAATAATTTGAATCAGCCAAGTCAAAAAATAAAAAAGGTAGATATAAATAAGCATCCTAGATTCATGACTTGAGGATATGACATGTCCAAAGGTCATGAATTGAATTACCAATTAATGGATCAATTAACTCAATTTGAATAAGAGAGAGATGGCCTTGACTAAACAAAGGTGACACTTAACTACCATCAAAAAAACATTGATGAGACGATGGTAGCAATACTGTACATCAAGTCAAGGTGTACACATGTCATTATTAGATAACTACATGGGGAAAATTGAATATTCTTAATATCCTAAATAAGCTTATTAAATAGGTGCAATATTACACATAGGATAAACATTATCATTGGTGAAGCATAAATATTACACCTACAATAGAAATAGCACACTAAATAATGTCAAAAACTAAGGCTTATAAACAACATGATGTTAATTTTCCAAAAATGGATGCAAAACTAGAAATAGCAGCTCTCCTTGTACTTTGAGGACAAGATCTCCAAGGATAATGCATTTAACTTAGTTTGGGCATAAATATCCACTAGTGATCAAGAATGGCTAATGAGGCTAACGAAAGCATATGTTCCAAAAATAAAGCATATGAAGCAACATATCTTAAAATTGCAATTCCTAAGAACTTGTGGCAACAATCTCGAATTTCTAAAATAAAAAGTCAAAACCTAAATTTTGAAGTATTTTTTAAACATTAAAACATAACAAAAAATACCTTAAAAAGTGCTTGAAACCCTAAAACATGCCCATACTAAGAGTTGAATAATGTTATGTTATTTGTGCTCTTTTAGATTGATACAAGGAAGATGCTCATACATGTTGATACCTCCACAAGCAAGATTATTTGTTCCTCCAACCTCTTGCAATCAAAATTCTATAACAAGTAAGCATTGTTTTTTACATTCTTAGTATTAGCCATTCTTTCTTTTTTTATTTTGAAGTTGCATTAACTCTCTAATTTCAATAGGTTACAAGTAATTCTTCAATTGAATGAAATAAGAGTACATACTCCTTAATCCATTCAATGAAATCATCACCTATTGACTACAAAAAAAACTTGGTTTATATCAATTTTAATTTATATCTCCTATCACATAAGAAAGTTGACTACAAGGAAGGGGCAATGAAGAATTGGGATATAACCTAAGTTACCAATTCAGGTTCGGGGACGGGTGCGGGTACGAGAACCCAGTACATGGGTACGTGAAAAAAAAATTTAGGCATTTGGGTACGTATGGGTACGTGTGTGTATTTATATATGTAAATATATATATGTGCATTATATTCAAAAAAAAAAGAGAAATATACAGAGTTCTAAAACTAAATCATTTCATAGTATGACTTGATCATTGATCAATGCCAATTGACAATGGAAAAATATTCGAATAAGCATATACATACCCAGCAAGTACCCTGTGCGAGCCCAGCAGGTACCCACAGACGTACCCAAACCAGGTGCGTACCTAAACCCGGTACGGGGCTTGATATAACCTATGATTGTGTCAACTTAGATGTTATAGAGTTTGCTAAAATTAATGATCACAAGGCTTCTATGTACCTACCAGGAGTGGCACCACATTAGTTTGTGGTTCAAATGATGTTGAGCCTAATGGAGTCCTGATTTTTGCAAAATTAGGCTTCCATTTTGCGCACTATCTCTAATCTTTTTACCCTATAACTAATGTTATATTTTTGTTTTGCATATTTGTATTAAGGCAATATTTAATGATCTGCACAAAAAACCTGTCAAGATAAGTATTCTCCCACATCATCACGTTACATTTTCATATTAAATAAACTCCAAATTCTTACAAGCCATCATTATGCATAAGTTAATTCGAAAGATATCATCAAATCTTTGAATTCAGCATTTAAGCAATTTAAATTGCTTTATCTGACTTATCTCTGGTTTTTATTTTACAGATAATGGTAGGAATCCATGTCCAAATTTTTGATTATCTGAGGATCCTGCATTTAAGACAAGAAGCCTGGAGTGAACAAAGCTTTAAAAGACACTAATACAAACAAAGGAAAGCTGGAAATAATAAGGCTCAATATAATGATTGATACATTAAAAATTGATCAATAAAGACAGATACATGAATACCTTGAAAGCTTGAAAGCAGAGGTTCAAGGCTGAAAGCATCAAGGTGGACAGAGGAAGATCATGAGATGAATGTTTCCAAGATTGCAGATGTGGAAGAAGATTACATCATTCTCTGAGAGAAGGGAATGACTATAACATTGATTGGATAAAATCCTGAAGAGTGACAAAGTCAAGCAATATACGTATTTGGAAGGCATCCCAACAAGCTTTCATACGAAGGAGATCTTATATGAAGACAATGCTACCCAATTAACGCATGAAGAAATGAGTTGCGGGTGCATTTAATAATATCAAAAGTACAAATTCAAGATTCCTTTTCCTGCTCGAAAATACAAATATTCGCAGTACTTTGCAATGAGCTTTTTCCAGATTTCTCTTTGATGATATGGACAATCATTTGCGATGGAGGTGTTCTGAGGAACGTGTGAATATGTTCCGGGATGCAAATCAAAACAGAGGAGGCACACAGATTTGAGGTATGAAGAGCGCGAGTTTGTGTGGTCATACAAAAGAGGAGAACATGTGACATTAAAAAGGGGAAGCGCAAGAAACAGTCCCGAGCCTAAGCGGAAGAGGAAAAATAAGCACAGTTTAAATAAGGAAGATAAAAATATATGATTTACAGGAGTTTGGACAACTCATATGTTATGTGTCTTATCGGCAATATATGCTTGTAGGATTTTGAAAGTTTTAAAATTCGTTATCCTCTTTATAAAATTAAACAAATATTAGTTATTTGTTTTGAAGCGGTGTGGTGTTTGAAAAGGCAACCGACACCCTTTAGATTGGATACAAATGTAAGATGAAAATCAAATGAAAACACACGAACACAGCCAGTTGTAAAAAACTGGCAAGAATACTATATTTGGATATATTATTCTTGCATTGGCAAAGGCATGAAATTTTTGAACTAAGCTCGTGAATGTTGAATATTTGAGTAAATCTATTTGTATTGGGAGTCTGGAGTAAATTTGTATTGGGTTGATCATTCGTAAGGAGTGTCTCCAGTACAAACTTGTTTCAGGCAAAATCTGTAAGCGTATCTATTTTATTTGTGTGTATTAGAGTTTTTTAAATTATTATTAAGTTGTGTCCTTGTAAATATTTTATTGATCTCTATAAATATTTTAATATTCGGATAAGTGGACTGGATCATTATTGCATTTTAAACTTGATAAACATACGTATTGTGAAATACTTAATTGTTTCCATATTTATGTCTCGTTTGTCTCCGCATCACAAGAGTTAAAATACATCCTAGACTAGTTTAAAATAGCGTTCATATAATTGATCTGTCGCGTCTAGATTATTAGTTTATTTATAGTATTAAATTCATTAAAGTTTTATAAATTTGTACGTTTCAGCTTATAATATTGACTCTGTATGCCCATTTAATTAGGCACTGGTCTTTATATTACTCTTAATTCATAATTCATATGCTGGCATTTATTTCATCTCTCCTTTGAAGATTTAATATATTCATTTGTGGCATTAATCCATAATTATTATTTAAAACACTCTTATATTTATACAATTATTTACTTTTGTTATTACTTCATAATTTACAAAGCTTTCTATAATTCTTGCCATTTTGTAAGCTTTCATTATATTCGCAATTTAACCATTCTGCTATAAGCATCCTAGGCTTAAGTGTTTTGTTCAGAATCAAGTGCACCCGCCTTGGCCTTGCAGAGCCAGAAGTGCAGGGAACTCGGATTATACCGTTCAGTTCCGTCAAGTTGGCCATAGCCGGTTGGATATCCCAGCATCGAGTTGGCAAGACTCGTAGGATTCCAATCTGCGGTTTTGGGAACCAACAGAGCCAAGTGAGACTTTTGATCTAGATGCTTTTGATGGAGATTGAAGATCAAGTTACAGATTTTTTATTGTACTAGTTTCTACTTTTGTAATTGTAAAAAATTTCCTTTGAATACTGACTCTAGGGTCCTAGACATATATGTTATATGACATGATATTGAAATTTTGAGCTATCAATTATCAATTAATATTATAATAATCACTTTAATTGATCAATGACAAAATATCATTCTATCAAAGATTCAAATGTCATTATTATTGCATGATATATCAAATGTATTTTCAATTCTATATAATTTTTAGATTTTTTGCACACACACACATATAAAAAACAATCATAATGTATCCCACCAAAAAAAATTGTTGTACTAATGTTCCCATACAGACCCCATACCAGAACCAGCAACTAGGTAAAACTCTACTAGCATTTGAATGGTTAGTCTACTCACTTATCTATTTTAGTTAAGTGGAGAGTGTAATGTACTGCACTGTACGGTACCCAAAATTTCCACCATATGCACCTCCCGTTGGCATTAACTCGTAAGGATGCAACCGGTACATGGCAAAGAGGTGTTGTCATTGATGTCTAGAAATGCAAATATTGTTCAATCAAGAACAGGATGAGCCAATGACAATAATAGGTTAGTACACAGCTGCAGTGTACAAGAGAGACCGAGTACCCGGTGACACATAGTGAACAAGAAGAAGTACTATGACCGAGTCCTATGAGATAAAGTTCAAACCAATCATCAGAGCAACTGGTAACCAAGGAAGGAGCAACTGGTAATCAAGGATTCAGAACCGTATAACCAGAACCAAGGAACCAAACCGGTATAGACAGGGAAAGGAAAAGTGACAGGTGATGTCTATGACTTGTACACTGCCTAAGGATGGAAACCGAGACTGTTGAACCGATGAAAGTCACAATTGACAAACACTTGTGTGACTCTTTAACCGGGATTTGTTGCACAAAATCCGAACGAGTTTGTGTTTTAAAGAAGATCGGTGCAAGGCACAATTGAAGGTTTTAATGCCGAAGTTTATGGCTTTAAAACATGGAGTGATCTCAAGTAAAGGAAAGCATGCAGCACGCATCTGTCGTTTCCTTTATAAAACGGAAAAAGCATATGGCATGCATCTGATGTTTCCGCAATGAACTGAGACTCAACTGGGTAATGGATCCGAAGGAGATCTTTGTGGAGGTCGCGCATGCAAAAAGCAGAAAGGGCAAGAAGACTATTTTTTCTTCGGCCTATGAAGAATATTGTTTGCCTTCATTCTGCCAAGAAGAAAAAGAGTGAACCTGTACGCTGAGAGAAGCTACGAAAAAGGGGAAAAGAAGAAGAGAAAAGTGTGCAAAGAAGCACAACAATTTGTGGAGAGCATACCTGTGGTACCTAGTGATGACTCTCAATTGAGAAGCATAGTGATCTTATCAAGCTCAGTAAAGTCATTTCAAGAAGATCAAACCCTATATTGCTCTCTAACAATTGCAATAGCAAAATCTCAATATTTTGGGTGGACACTAACAGGTCCCTTGTATTAAATCTCTTAACCGGGTGACATTTGTGTAGATGTTTTAAGTCCTAACAAGGCAGGCTTTAACAAGCCTTATTTCTTAAATCCCTTGACCGGGTCGCATCTAACAGTGCGTTTGTAATCCTTTAACAAGGAAGGCTCCTAATAGGGTGCACTTCAGAAGAGTGCAAAATTTGTGAGGTTTCCTCACACCATGGTTTTCTCCTGATTTGGGTTTCCACGTGATACATCTAATGTTGTATATGGCTTTAATTTTGTGATAGCTATTTTTGTGATAGAATCTGTTCAGCTTACAGTTTTAGTTATATTATATCAGATTAGCTTTTAAGTTTTAGTGAGTGTTGATTCACCCCTCCCCTCTCAGCACTGGTTGGGACCATCAATTGGTATCAGAGTAAGGTACCTTTTCTAAGTTGCTTAACCGCAACAAGGAAAAGATCTAATGATGAGAAAGGAAGGACCCAAATTTTCTAAGGAAAACTTCACCTTAAGGTGAAGTTGTACATGAAAACCACCAGAGATCAACACTGGACTCATGTAATCCACGATTACACTGAACCCACCGGTACATTGACAGCTGATCAACAAAAGATCAATAGTGAACACACAACTGCAATGGATATGATAGCAAGTACGCTACCTGATAATGTATATGCAGAGAATGAAAATCTTATTATTGCTTGCAAAATGTGGGCTAAGCTGCAAACTGTGTATGGAGGTGACCCACATGTTCAAAGAACAAAGGTAGAAAGCCTTAGAGGCAAATATGATGACATGAGGATGAACGAAGGAGAGGACATTGAGCACTACAGCAAAAGAATAAAAGAAGTGATGAACTCCATCAAAAGCATTGGAGGAACATTGAGTGAGGAAGATGTGGTAAGCAAGATACTGAGGACGCTAAGGCCACAATATGCTATCAAGATCTCGGCCATATAGGAGTTCAGATCAGTGAGCGCGTCTCAAGTCACTCTTGACTCTCTAATCGGTAAGTTGACTGCTTTTGAATTGAGTAATTATGATAACAGCTTACCCATGTTAGAAGCTTCTTTCAAGTCCTCTGTGAATATTGTTTCCACCAAGAAAGGAAGAGAGACCGGTAATAGTTCTATTGGTAAGTCTGAAAATTTTGTTGAACACCTACTCTCAAAAGAGCTAGAGCAAGATGAGTTTGAAGCGCTCATCGCAAGGAGATTTCCAAGAGGAAAAGGGAAGTACAAAGGGAAACTTCCATTAAAGTGTTTTTCTTACAATAAGATAGGACACATTGCTGCAAGGTGTCCAAAAAATGAAAATAAAGAAAAGTTCAACCGATTCAAGAACAAAGGAAAGGAGTGCTACCTTGCTAAGGAAGGTGTCACAGACAATGAATCTGAAGAACCGGCAGATGAAGAAATTGTCTTTGTTGCAATAAAAGAAGAAAGCACGGTGATAAGTGAAATGGCACGTATCTCAAGACCTCATCATTGTGATGACTGGATCATTGATAGTGGATGCACTCACCACATGACTGGTGACAAGAACAAATTCATCAACCTGAAGCTTAATGATGGTAGATCGGTGACTTTTGGTAACAATTCTCCCTGTGCTATCAGAGGCAAAGGCTCAATAGCACTTGGCAATGAAGTTGTATGCGAAGATGTGTACTGGGTGGAAGGACTCAAGTACAATCTAATGAGTGTAACTCAATTAAACAACAAAGGATACATGTTGGAGTTTGGGCAAGGTTCTTGCATTGTCAAGAATCAATCAGGAGCTCATGTTGCCACCGGTAGACAGAGTAAAGGGAACCTGTTCTATCTAGACTCAACTGAGGGAGCTTGCCCCATAGCTACGACAAAAAGGGAGACAAATAAAATACGTCTCATAACAAAAGAGGACAACAGTTGGTTGTGGCGTAAGAGGCTCTGCCACATAAACTTTGATAGTATTGTCAAAGTAAGTAAGAAGAAGGCAGTCAGAGGCTTCCTAATATTACAAAACCGGAAAAGGGTATGTGTAAAGAATGTCAGTTAGGCAAACTAACAAGAACAAGCTTCAGCAAAAAGTTTTTCTCTGCTGAAAACATGTTGGATCTCGTTCACACAGACTTGTGTGGACCTATGAGGACAAAGAGCTACTATGGAAACAGGTATTCCATGCTCTTTGTAGATGATCTTTCAAGGATGATGTGGACACTCTTCCTTAAAGAAAAATCGGAGGCCTTTCACATGTTCAAAATCTATAAGACTTGAGTGGAGAAGGAGACCGGTAAAAGCTTGAAATGTCTAAGGTCAAACAGAGGAGGTGAGTACACCTCTCAAGAGTTCACTCACTACTGTGATGAACAAGGGATAAAAAGGCAAATGTCTGCACCGAGAACCCTGCAACAAAATGGAGTCGTTGAAAGAAGAAACGGGACTCTGATTGATTGTGCTATAACTCTGATGATTCAAAAGGATCTTCCCCATCACTTCTAGAGAGAAGCAATTAGCACCGCTTTGTACACACTGAAACGGGTTCAAGTTAAGAAAGGAACCGGTAAGACTCCATATGAGATGTGGTTTGGTCACACACCCCAAGTGTAGGTTATTTCAGAATTTTTGGTAGCAACTGTTACATCAAATGAGATGTGTACTCTGGCAAGTTTGAGCCAAAGAGTGTTGTAGGCATAGTTTTGGGTTATTCTACCAAAAGTAGAGCTTACCGGTGTCTAAATAAGAGGACAGGAAAAATAGTGGAAAGTATCAATGTAAAGATAGATGAATATTCAGAACCGAGGGAAAAGAACAGTCATGATAGTTTAGACTTCCACCAAAATCATGATGCTGATAATCATTTGGAATTCAATGAAATGATTGCTGCTGATGAAGAAGATCAAGTAAACAGACCCTTGGAGCAGGGTAATGAGTCTGAGCCAAGAAGGGATCAAATCATAAGACCGATTGAAGGTGATGAACAGAAAATTGTTCATGATCTCGCTAGCAATATTGCTCAACCGGAAAACGAACACCGGGACCACCAACCGGTTCTGCCAAGGTATGTCACATACCACTCAACTGATAACATTATTGGTGACAAACATGCTAATATTCTAATCAAGAGAAAGGCTAGAGAAAGTATCTGCTTACTTTCCAGTATAGAGCCCAAAACAATCAGAGAGGCTCTGGAGGATGAGAACTAGGTCAAGGCAATGGAAGAGGAGCTTGAGCAAATTGAGAAGAATGAAACATGGACTCTTGTTCCTAGACCACAGGACAAGAATGTCATAGGAACCAAGTGAGTGTACAGAAACAAGCTAAATGAAGAAGGAAAGGTGGTAAGGAACAAGGCAAGGCTAGTTTGCAAAGGATATGCACAAGAGGCAGGACTAGATTATGGAAAAACCTTTGCACCTATGCCAAGACTAGGAGTGAGAATCCTACTTGCTTATGCTGCTCATAAAAGGTTCAAAGTATACCACATGGATGTAAAATCTGCATTTTTGAATGGTATATTGGACAAGCAAGTGTACATAGAATAGTCAGAAGGCTTCTCATCCACAGAGAAAAGTGGTATGGTCTATAAATTGAAGAAGGCACTCTATGGGCTAAAACAAGCCCCAAGGGCTTGGTATGAAAGGTTACATTCATACCTCATGGTCATAGGATTCACAAGAACAAAAGATAACAGCAATATGTATCTCAAGACTAAAGAAGGGAACCTAATTGCTGAAATATTTGTGGATGACATCATCTTTGGAGGAGATGACAAAATGAGCAAAGACTTTGTTGAGGAGATGAAGAAAGAATTTGAAATGTCCATGATTGGAGCTATAAAATTCTTCATTGGATTGCAAGTCCATCAGCTAAAAGAAGGTATTTTATTTCTCAGTCCAAGTATATTAAAGAAATTCTTAAATCATTTGGGCTAGAAGAATCCAAACCGGTTGGCACACCAATGATAACTAACTGCAAGTTATCAACGGAGAATGATGCTAAAGAGGTTAATGAGACATTGTATTGGTCAATGATTTGTAAGTTACAATATACAGTGCATAGCAGACCTGATATTGCACATGCAGTAGGCATTGTAGCCAAATTCTCTGCTAATCCAAAAGAGACGCATTTAACAGCAATGAAGAGAATCTTCAGATACTTAAAGGGTACCGAGGAATATGGTCTTTGGTTTCCTCATAGAGGAGGTTTCGAGATAAAAGTATTCACTGATGCAGATTGGGCTGGTAACATTGATGACAGAAAGAGTGCAAGTGGAGGTGCATTATTTCTTGGAGAGAGGATTGTGTCATGGACGAGTAAGAATCAGAATTGCATTTCACAGTCCACAGAAAAAGCTGAGTATGTTGTTGCTGCAATTAATTGCACAAAGGTGATCTGGATAAAACAGATATTGGAAGGAATCCAAGAACAGGTACCTAAACCGATTGCAATATACTGTGACAACACAAGTGCAATAAATATATCTAAGAATCATGTTATGCACTCAAAAACAAAGCACATTGTTATAAAGTATCACTATCTGAGAGAGCAGGTGCAAAATAAAGAAGTGAAATTGGAATATGTTCCCACCAAAGAACAAGTTGCTGACATATTCACAAAGCCTTTACCAAAGAGTACCTTTGAGTATCTTAGAGGTAAATTAGGGGTAGTGCTCTTTCTTGATCTTCAGTAATAGGACAAAGGTGTTCATCAATTCATTGAGCTTCAACAAAGGACTCAGCCTCATCTTAAAAGGATTGGTGATAAAGGACTACTGCTCAAAGGGGGAGCAGATTTCAAGGAAAAAGGTAGTCACTTGACTAGCCTTTGGCATTATTGTCAAAGGGGCAGATTATGACCGATGAAGGATGTGGACCGGTAAGGCGTGTTTTTGTGGACCGGTAAGGCATGTTTTGTCATCAATGCCAAAGGGGGAGATTGTTGGCATTAACCGATAAGGATGTAGCCGGTACATGGCAAAGAGGTGTTGTCATTGATGTCTAGAGATGCAAACATTGTTCAATCAAAAACAGTATGAACCGATGACAATAATAGGTTAGTACACAGCTGTAGTGTACAAGAGAGACAGAGTACCCGGTGACACATAGTGAACAAGAAGAAGTACTGTGACCGAGTACTATGAGATAAAGTTCTGTAATGATCTCAATTGGTTGTTACCAAAATTTGACTGCAAAATTTCTGATTGCTGGGAGTGGATACTTGTCTAATCTTAATAGAATATGAGAGTATCTTTCTCTTGTTCAATTTCTCAATGTATGAAAATAAACGCATGAACATATGTTTACTAAGCCTCTAATGCTGGATACATTTCAATCAAGCAATCTAATCCAATAAAGATATGTAGCAGAGATAGTAATTCAAATGGTTCGTATCTTATTGATATTGAATAACAACAATATAAAGTCTCAGCCACAATCATAAGCTTGAACTTCAAACTCAGTCCAGTCTTATTACAATACATACATATGCATCTAGAATGAACTCAAACCAAAGTCATGCACCTGTTAGTGATGCCACGTGATGATCTTGACTAGGAAAATCTGGTGTTGATGCTGGACTGCGATATGAATCCTTAGCACGCTATCTGTGCTGATTTGGACACGTCCTCCTCCAATGCAGTCGCATGCTACTAACAACAAACCCTGAATCTCCAATGTAATGCCACCCGTATGAATTCAGACGGTGAAGATTCACAAACAACACGCAGTTGTTAGATGTTGTGCGACCAGTAAGCAAATACGGTTATGCCACCAGCACAAGGCCCGTCATTGCGCACAAGAAGACACATTTTTTTATTACCACGTACTGCCAATGTATTCCGTTTACTCCTACGCCCAGCACGAGATTCATTCCTCTGTCATGTTATACCCAGTCGGTAGTTCACCAATCATAAAAGGGATGTGACAAAGATGAGAACGTTTTTGGCTCCTTCACGGCAACCACCCACAGTTACAACCCCCCCCCCCCAATATTTCAATGTATCAACTCCTTAAAAACACACAGCCACTATTCGATTGAGATACTCAACTCTCAAAATGTTAAGGAAATCATGGAGCAATAACAGCCCGCGTGCTACCAAGAGAGATGCAGACCAATTTGCAAAATGCAAGTTTCTTTGTAGAATGAAGTCAGATGGAAACGTATAGAAAATGCAACCTCTTCACCAACACAGCCACCACGATGTAAGTTCAGTCTTGACGCCCCAAAAATGCAGATGTTACATAGCCAAGAACAAATCTCGATGCCCAGCATTAAGATGATTTCAAAACAAACAGCAAACACGTCACCCAGTGCCAAGTTCGACTGAGATAATAAAGTATGGATTTGACTGAGATAATAAAGTCTTCAAATGCAAAACTTTGAGATTTCTTAAATGTGTAAAGCCACTATTTTAATGAAAATCACAGATTCTAGTAATACTTATCTTCTTGCTTGCTGGATTTGATATTCAGAATACATACACTAGATTCCTTACCCACGTTTTGAGCTCTTTGTGAAATCTGTATGATCCCACCATTAACAAGATGTTGGGGCTACGTCCAACCTCTCAATTTCCTCAAGGGGCTACGTCCTCAAGAAAAAAAACCAGTCACAAATGTAACCAAGGATTTACTTTTCTTTGTTTATAATATTCATGGGTGCTTTCCCAAGGAGAGCCTTTTGCTTAAATAACCTCAATATGAGGGAAAACACTGAAAACTAAGCAATGTGGGATAAAGTGCACTCGCTTAAGTCACTTAAGTTACTTTTTAATATAAAGTGACTTTATAAACTCACTTTATAAAATAAAGTGACTCAACTATGGAAAAAGAGTCCCACCTATTTAAATTCACCCAACTAAAGCCTGTGACTGGCTGGCATCCTCCAGAAGTAGCCATTAGTCTACCCGGATGGGAAGATAGACTAATCAGGCGACATAATGGCTTATCGCAAAGAAGGGGACATTACAAGTTCAAACCGATCATCAGAGCAACCAGTAATCAAGGATTCAGAACTGTATAACCGGAACCAAAGAACCAAACTAATATAGACAAAGAAAGGAAAAGTAACAGGTGATGTCTATGACCTGTACACTACCTAAGGATGGAAATAGAGATTGTTGAACCGATAAAAGTCACAGTTGACAAACACTTGTGTGACTCTTTAACTGGGATTTGTTGCACAAAATCCGAACAAGTTTGTGTTTTAAAGAAGATTGGTGCAAGGCGCAATTGAAGGTTTTAAGGCCGAAGTTTATGGCTTTAAAACATGGAGAAATCTCAAGTAAAGGAAAGCATGCGACACGCATTTGTCGTTTCCTTTAAAAAACGGAAAAAGCATATGGCATGCATCTGATGTTTCCGCAGTGAACTGAGACTCAACTAGGTAATGGATCCAAAGGAGATCTTTGTGGAGGTCGCGCATGCAAAAGGCGGAAAGGGCAAGAAGACTATTTATTCTTCAGCCTGTGAAGAATATTGTTTGCCTTCATTCTGCCAAAAAGAAAAAGAGTGAACCTGTATGTTGAGAGAAGCTACGAAAAAGGTGAAAAGAAGAAGAAGAGAAGAGTGTGCAAGGAAGCACAACAATCTGTGGAGAGCATACCTATGGTACCTAGTGATGACTCTCAATTGAGAAGCACAGTGATCTTATCAGGCTCAGTAAAGCCATTTCAAGAAGATCAAACCCTCTATTGCTCTGTAACAATTGCAATAGCAAAATCTCAATATTTTGGGTGGACATTAACAGGTCCCTTGTATTAAATCCCTTAACCGGGTGACATCTGTGTAGATGTTTTAACTCCTCTAACAAGGCGAGCTTTAATAGGCCATATTTCTTAAATCCCTTAACCAGGTCGCATCTAACAATGCATTTGTAATCCTTCAACAAGGAAGGCTCCTAACAGGCCGCACTTCAAAAGAGTGCAAAATTTGTGAGGTTTCCTCACATCGTGGTTTTCTCCCAATTTGGGTTTCCACGTGATACATATGGTGTTGTCTATTGCTTTAATTTTGTGATAGCTATTTCTGTGATAGAATCTGTTCAGCTTACAGTTTTAGTTATATTATATCATATTAGCTTTTAAGTTTTAGTGAGTTCTGAGCCACCTTGACCTTGAACCCTTCATGTTCCTCCATATGCAAACCCCTCCTGGTGACGAGTGATGAGTTGATGAAGTTGAGAGTGGCCCCGCTGTCTAACATGAATATGACCCACTATCCCTACAATGTACCACGAACCCGAAACACACTACACCTTGGAGTACCGGCCAGTGTTGTAAAGACCTCCCCTTCGTACCAGTGTGGCAATTTCCTCCATACGATCCATGTCTTCTTTAGCCTCCTCTTTTCCCTGTAGCTCAGACTCCTCATTTTCCTCCTCGCTATCGAACACCACCTCAATGTAGTGGATTTTTCCCTTGCATAAGCATCGATGCCCTAGTTCCCATTGCTCCTTGCAAGTATAGCAAACCTTTCTCCTTCTGAGCTCCTACCTTGTGGCTTCGTTCAATGATGGATTCTTTGGGTTTAGTTTGTTGTCTTTCTCCTTCGATGCCAGGGGTGGTTTGGCATGTGTGTAACTCTTGGAAGAAGCAAATAAGGTAGCCATGTCACATACTTTCTTAATTGTTTGTGTGAGCATGTTGGGGTTGAACCCTTTGACCCACCCCTTTAGGGGCTCCATCAATCCATCCATGAACAATACAACCAGCCTCCTCTCTGAGATGTCTGTAACCAACACTGACAATCTCTGAAATTTTGTGATGTAACTGTCCACCGGCCCGGTCTGCTTCAGTTGAGCTAGCTCCTTGAAATTGAGCTCTAGATCCTTTTTGTCAAAGCGGTCTGTAGGTCTCTCCGTGAAGTTAGATATGAAGTGACTCGATCATGACCGAGGGTGATCATCCCATGGTGCCACCATTCGTGAGTGACTCCTTCCAGGTGAAGTGTTGCAAACTTGCTTGCCTCTTCTTCAAGCATTGGATTGAGCTAGAAGTAGGTGTCTGCTATCTGTACCCACGCTCGTGCTGATGTTTTCCCGAACCCATCAAAGGATGATAAATTTATCTTGCCAATCTTCAGTCTAATGTCATCATTGTAATGGCCATGTCTCTTAGAATATCTCATCCGCAAGTCCACATAATCCTTGAAGGGTAGTTCTGCTCCAAATCTGGCATCAAACCAGTCTTTCCTAAATTGAGCTTGCATCTCCAAGAAGGTAGGCTCTTGTTCTCCGCGTTGTTCAGTCCTTTGGGGAAACATCGGCATCATTGGTCGTGTGTGGGAACGCTCTGTGTGAGGGGCCTCATTGACAGAATTATCACCATGCCCATTGTGACCTCTATTTGTCCTTCCTTCTGCCAAAAGTCCAAGGGTTTTGCCAATTTGTTGTTGACCCTTCGTCAAGGTCTCACCAAGTTGTTGTTGTCTGTTCACCAAAATCTCGCTAAGTTGTTGTTGTCCTCATGTTAGCTCTCATAGCAATGCCATCATCTCAGTGCTTGATTCCACCATCTTGTCTACTGATTAGGATCTTGTCTACATCCAATGTTACCCAACAGGCTGGCAAGATCACCAGCTCTGATACCACTATAATGTACCATACCATACAGTACCCAAAATTTCCACCATACACACCTCCACTCTTTTGTGCAGCAACACTACTCATGTACAAACTTTCCAACTCTCGTAGGGCCTACTTAGCCACCACGTACGATCCACTTATTTCCACTGCACAGTCAACTGCCCGTATGGCCTGTCCTCTCGTACGATGACTGAATACCCCACTCTTACTTTGATTGTTTCACCCATATGATGGGTCCCTCCACAATCGACTAGTTGAACACCTATATGTCACTTAAGCCCTACGATGACAACACCAGTACGGTGATTATGTTGCCACATCTGTACAGATCCGTATATGCACAGACAAACAATCTTGCCTCAATGGTATCACAAACAAATAGTTGAGTGTTATGCGTTATGTGTTATTAATATATGATAGATGCAAAGATAAGACTTCACACATGCACGAAGCGAAAATGCTTCAACGATGTACAGAATCATTAGAAACAAAATAATTGCAACAAATATGTCTTCAACTGAAAACACTACAAATTTGGACCAACAGGCAGAATAGGGTGAGGAGTGACTCCCACTGAAACTGCAAATGCTAGAATGGGGAGGATCTCTCACCTCCAAAACAACGAACAATGCAAAATTCCAACTAGAATCGCAAATACAAAGGAAACATAAAATTCACAATGCCTACTACAATGCCAAACTTGTCATTATAAATGGACTCCGGGAAGTTTCCTAAAGGGTTATAAACGGACCAACACGAGCTAATAACTTATAACTAAACTATTTAATAAAAAAGGCCCATAAGATATTATTAATTTCGGGGCCATACAAACAATTAATTTAATTGAGTTATTTAATTCTTTCGGAGACATTACCGAGAGCTTACCACCACAATGGCCCTAAGTTCAAGATCTCCCTTAGATAGCATCAGCTACGATAATATAGTTACTATCCATGATAATGTGCTTCTTGTATACTGGTATGTATATGTGAAATTAAGTGCTCTCTAAGTGTTCCCAAAAGGAGAAAACCTGTTGGATGTGTATATTTCTACCAAATCTGCAATAAATATGATAAAAAAAGGGATTACAAGGCATTCAAATTGCTGCCCATATGTAAGTCGCCTTTAGCATGCCGCTGGTTGACGTGTTAGCATCTGCTTTATCTCCTATAATGAAGCGTGTGTCTTGTAAGACTATTTGAATGTGAATGTTGTTCTAATGTTTACAGAAACTAAAAAAATAAAAGCCCAGTAACATATCCCTTGTGAGATTCTTTCCAATGTGAATACTGTTCAAAAAGCTTACAGAAAGAAAACAAAAGTAACACGCTGGTATATCCTTTGTGAGATTGATTCCAGTGTGGATATTATTCTAAAGTTTACAGAAAACCCTGTTTGAGGATTTTGCTCCCCATTAATATATACTTATAAAAAGCAACACCTGATTTATAAACCAGAATTTCTAGGTCTTCAATCTTACCAGTCTGCGCTTTTTTTCTCTCGGGGACTTGAGCTTCATAATTGTCTTAACCACTGCTATGACAAATGTGAGACCCATGTAGGCCAATGGCACCGCTAGTAGCCAAGGCAATGAAGTTTGTCTCACTCTGGGTCCAGGGATAGCCTGTACGACTGTTCCCGTGTACTCAACAAGATCCTCTGCCTTCTCCTGTATCCATGTCAACTCCACCTCTTCTTCTAAATATTCTTCCTCCTCTCTACCATTCACCTTCTTCCCTGCCTCTTTGCCTTTTTCAACAGGCCCCGCTGTGACCTCATCAGATCGTTTCTTCGTTCTCCATGCCCTGCAGTTCACTACTTTCCTATCGTTATTCTCGAGCAATGGGTTCGCATAAGTGAATCCTAGGGGGCGACCCAGATGCAGAAACCTAGTCTTGTGTATCAGGCTTTTGGATTTCGCACTAGTACTGCAATGTGAAGGGGTCTGGAATAGGGATATTGAAAGCAGTTTAAGGGAAGACATCCTTACCAATGGGTTTATCACCTACAAATTGTTAAACCCAGTGCCCTACATCACGTTTTTCAAATGCTTTAATAAGCTTTTCAATTGAGTGTACACTCGTTTCTGTAACAGCTACTTTCTGCTATCTATTATCAAGCTAAATCTGGAAAATGGGTGTTTCTTGTTGGCTGCTTTTTCGGGATGGTTTGATGCTATCGAGCAGAAATTTTGCTGTCTGCTTTTTCAGGATGGTTTGATGCTACCATGCAGAATTTTGTCGCCTGCTATAGGTATTTTCATATCCGCTAAACTGTGTCATTGGCAATTTGGCCGATATGTTGACGAGTCTATCGAACCTAATGCGCTTTCTCCCAAATTACTACATTAAGAAGAGGTCCTAGAAACAATTAACCCTTTTTTAAAAAATTATCGAAGACGAAAAATTAATTAAAAACTATTTCCCCTTTTAAAATGTTTCAAGTATAGTGTAACAAGTACCATTTAGTGGTCAGTACTTGGAATTAATTATAATTTTAGCTATAAATAAATCTAAATCTAATATTATTATATTTATTATAAATACTAATAGTTATTTAATAAAAATGAAATTAAGAAAATTAATTAAATTCAAGATTATAATATAATTATAAGAATCTCTATATATAAATGATAATAATTAAAATCTTTAAAATAATATTCTAGTAGACTTTAGTTTTATAATTAATTTTAATTTATATCTAAATGTAATTCTAATATTAATAAATGTATTATAATTAATTATAGAATTATGTGATAATAATTATATTAGTTTATATAATTATAGATGTAGCAATAGGTTATTTTATTTTTAATTATAATTATTTAATAATATAAATTATAAATTTTATTTAATTTTTATGTTAATTTAAATTATTTTGTAAAGTATAAAATAAGCTTAATTTTATTTGGAATACAATTTTACAAACTAACAAATATGTGTTAGTTTGTTATTCACATTATTAATATATTTAATATTTATATTATATAAAAATAATATTTAATTTAATTTATGATAATAAACATAATTAAAATATCAATAATATTAATAATGCAATATGGCTAAAAAGGTGGAAATGAAAACATTTCATATTCCTAAATTCTCGTGTATAAGACCTCATTTGATCTAGCCAATCAAATGATAAAGAAATATTTTTTGTCAATTATAAACTTAAAAATATTGCTTTTAAACTTTACTAAATCTAAATTTATGACAAAATGTAAAATATAATAAATTCTTATTGGCAGAAAGAGTTTCATTTAATCATTGGTTAACACTAAAAAATCAAAAAGTGATACAATAGTACTTAGCCTACCGACAAGTACTAATAAGAGACACATTGCGTCTCCAAAGCATTTTGTAGAATTGAGTAATATTAGCAATTGCATCTTGGTGTGCAATGGGTAGTACAATGGGTACGTTGAAGATATATTGAAGGTCAATTACGAGAAAATATATAAAGAGGAGAGGGATAGATAGAAAACAATGGTGTTACAGCTCGTGAGTACTTATAATTCATTTAGATTTTTGTAATACCTATGAGAATAGTAATTAGCTATATTAACGACAACATCACTGAGAATTTGAGTAATGTTGAGGGTGTAATTGGAAGACTCCCAAATTATTACATTAAGAAGAGATCCCATAAACAATTAAGTTTTTTTAAAAAAATTATCGAGAACGGATTAAAAACTAATTAAAAACTATTTCCCCTTTTAAAATGTTTTGAGTATAAATTATAGGTAGGAAAAAGATAGCGAATTTTTCACTCTGCAACTAGGGTTTGGAGATTGATAGTTTACTTAGAGCCTCTCGTGTGTGTGGAAGGGACAACCTTTATGGCATCTGCTCTCCTCGAAAGTTAATGACATTAACTTCCCATGCCTTAATGGAGGTCGTAAGAAGGAGGATATTAAGTCTTCTACCGACGCCAGTTTACCTAGCATCACCAATATTTCTAGCAACGCAGTTCCTGAAGCAGCAGCTGATTCGGCGACCCCAGAGGTTGCAGAGAAAAATGTTGCTGCGGATGGAGAGTGAAAAAGCCCAAGGAAGCCAAGATCCTTCAAAGAAGTCATCCAGGATGAGAAGTCATTGCCGGAGGGGGTGCTTTTCATCTCGACCGTCAACAAAATCACAAAACCAGGCACAGGAGTTGGAGGTAAGATTTTGGTGACCCCCAGACTAGTTATCAAACCTAATCCCCAAATGCTTTCTGCGATAGAATTGGAAAAAGGCAGACTAAGGGATACCGCAATTTTTGTTGCTGCTGTTGATGTTTCGATAATTCCTTCTAGGGCTTTTCTTAATGACTGGTTTCAGCGTGTGTGGAGCCATAGACTAGGGTTTTAGTTTTCCTACTGCATAATGGTTCAGAAAGGCTTGTTCATTTTCTTTTTTTGTGATTCTAAAGCCCAAAAGGCTATAGGAGATAAGAGATACTGGAAAGTTGGTCCCTTCAAATTTAAGGCCATCCCATGGTCACAGGAAGCTTCGCACAGCGAAGTCCTTGCCCTTTCCAACCCTAGATGGATTGTTGTTGGGAATATCCCACCCTTTTTGCTCAACCTCATTCCGCAAGCCCTCGAACCAGTTGGCAAAGTATTGAGAGTTGATCGCTCCAATGTTCTTATCCCTCACACAGTTATTAGGGTTCTAATTTCTCTTAAGCCAGGCGTAGACCTTCTCGAAGCCCTCCATTTTGACCTTGGTGGCTCTCCTATCATTTGTCCCATTACTTTTCTGGGTGGGGTTAATAGCTGCTATTTGTGTAGAAAAAAAGGGCATAAGAAGCAAGACTGTCCCATTTTGAGCAAGACAGCACAGGCAACGGAGCAGTGGAAGGATTTCTCTAAACCCGATTCTGGTTTACCCTCTCAGAATTCCATAGAAGGGTTGCCAGGCCCTCCTCAACCTAATTTGGTGTCCACCCCTGCTCCTAAAGTAGGAGGAGAATCTAGTAACTTGCAAGTTAGTCTTCCCGGCAACTGGCAATAGGATTTTGCGGCCATTATCACAACCCTTGACAAACTCAAAGGGCAATTCAAACCCCCCCTAAGGCCCCTCTAGCCATCTCTAAGGTCTCTAAAGTGCTCAAAGGTTTATCGCTGACAAAAGACCTAGATTTTGGGTTGAATCATACTAGTAGACAGGAGGTTCCCAAACCCAGAACTAAAAATGTCAAACATATATCACTTGAGAGGATTCATTCGAAGGCTTCTATGATGAAATCTACCCCTAAGAAGAATTGGAAAATATACTTTGCCCTCTTCTAGGTAAAGAGATTGTTTCTACTCTAACTCCCACCCTAGTGACCCTGGTGGAGAGGTCTGGTAGCCCTAGCAGCTTTTCACTTCCCCTTGATTCCCCCATTGAAGAGACTTCTCCTGAAATTGCTCCTTCACCCTCAGGTAACACTGATAATTGTTCAGTAGTGGTGATCCCTCCCCCCCCACCAGACTCTGGGAAGTCTCCATCTTGGAGGAATAGGGGGAAAGCACCATCACCCTCTCCATCACCAAAGGCAGGATTGGAGATGGAGTAGAAAGAAGGTCTAGACCTTGAAGAGGGGGAGTTTGTGTTAGATCAGTTGAAATTTGAAGAGTCGGAGGTGTTTATCTTTTTAGCATCTGATCTAAATAAGGAAGATAGGTATAAGAGAGTCGATGGAAGAGGTGGCACCAAAAGGAAGAGAGGTAGACCCCCCAATGTCAATGGCAATATTAAACCATCCAAGATCCAGAAGAAAGGAATCCCCCAGTGCTTCCAGAATTTTAAGGCTCCCTTGGAGCCCATCACATGAATTTCCCATGTCAGTCAATTGTACATCTTGGAATGTTAGAGGGCTAGAATCCTCGGACAGGAAGTACATTGTTAAGAGGTTTTTGCACCTCAACAAGTCTATTGATATCCTTATGTTGCAGGAAGTTAAAGCAGTGGGATTCTCTTTAGACATTACCCTTAAATGCATATGGAAAGATGTTGATGCTTTCTCCACCAAACATCAAAAGGGGAGAGGGGGAACCTCAATCTTAGTTGGACCTAGATGGAGGAAGAAAGTCCAGAAGTGGGGGTCCTCTCCCTATAACAAAGTAGCTTGGATAGTTGTGGAAGAGGAGGGCTACTCATTTGGAGTCTACTCAATCTATACCCCCAATGAGCATAGCTCTAGGATCAACCTTTGGAATTGGATCTTTGATCTTGATCACATTCCCTGGATCATTGCAAGAGATTTCAACATGATTAAGAGGGCACAAGACAAAGTGGGAGGTATGAGATTTGAATGGAAAGGAAATGAGACGGTTTTTTGGAATAGGATGATTTCCAAACTGAACCTATTTGATCCCCTAGAAGGTAAGAAGTCTGAATTTAAAGGCATTTGGTTCACTTGGTCCAATTTCCAAAGAGGTGACAAAAGGATTTACTCCAGACTTGATAGATTCTATATCAACAAACACCTTCTTAGTTGTCCCCCCCAACCAGTTGACAATTGTTTTAGAGTTCACCCCTTCTCCCTTTCAGATCACCACCCCATTGTTTCCACATTTCAACTGATAAGGGGACAGGCCCTTGCTCCTGTTAAGAAAATGGGATTTGCCCTTAACTGCTCCCTTTTGAAAGACCCTGATGTGATGGCAGTCGTTAAGAGTATAGCCTGGTTCAATGATAATATTGCCCAGCATGATTTAGAGACTGCTCAGTGGAATCAGACCACCAAATCATGGTAGGAAATGCTTAAGGTGGTGGGGAGGAAGAAAGCCAAAGATGGCAGATGGAGAGAACATAAGCTAGTTGAGGACTTACAGGTAGTTGAAGCCCAAATCCAAGATAGTTGATGTAGGAGCATCCTGGGTGTAAGAGCAATCTTGCATCACCCAAAAATATTTATGGTTTCTTTTTCAATAAGGGCTATCTTATGCAGAGCTTCTATTTATGGAAACTTACTATTTTTAGTAAGTTGGTCATACAATCTTGGAATGTTCTGATTTCACATGTGGAGGTTCATCTCAGTCATATCAGCCTGCCAGTAAAGTTACATGGCTAGATCAGGTCTAGTTTTGAAGATATTGAAGATTTTTGGTATTGGCAGCAGGGTACAGAAACTTCGAACTTAGTTTTGAAGGCTTTAGAGGCCCTGGATGAGGTCAAAACTTTAGCTGAATGAAACTTGCTTATTTCAAGTGTTGTAGAGCACTTCACGCCCTTTCCAAAATGGGGTCATAAGAGTCTATTGAGTCAACGGGTGATGACTTATTGTCTCCACAAGTCAGGTCGCTTGAAATGGTAGAAAATATTTTTTCTTCAAAATTTATGTTTGGGTTTCAAAAGTTATTTTGAGCCGACTATGATGAAATAAAATGAAATATAAAATAATTCTAAGTTTGGTCAGCCCTTAGGGCTAAATTTTTGGAACCTTCTAAGGTGGTGGAAATTGTCTATATAAAGAAGGCCCATAATGTTGTCTAGGCAGTTTTGGGAGATCTGGGTATTGATTCAAGATGTTGTCCTACATAATATTGTAAGGGAATGCCCATGTGGCTTTGCATATTGTAATTTTGAAAGTTTGTAATTCCACATTTGTGGAGATAATAAGAAGCCCATTTTCTATTCTTGCATAGTGTTGTTGTTTCTCTATTTCTGTTATGTGTTTGTGGTATTAAGGGGAGCACCCTTCATCAAGTGGTATCAGAGCGGGAGTTCCTGAGTGTGTAAACAGATCACCTACTATGAGGTATTTTGCACCAGGACCGTGGGTTAGGGTTTCTATGTAAACAGATCACCGACTGTGAGGCAGTTTGCACCACGACTGTGGTTAGGGTTTCAGTGAGCAATGCGAAAATGCCTCCATGAAGGGAACGTGGTAGAACAGTTATTGTTGTAACACCTGAGGTTAGGGAACTACAGAGACAAGTGCGAGCATTGCAAGAAGAGATTCGTAGAGGAATGAATCTTAATGTCAGAGATGAAAGTGAGGATGAAGCCGAAGAAGAAGACCAAGAAAAAAAGTCAAAATTGTGAACCAGGAGGAAGAAAGACTTTTTTGGGCCATTTCCAAGATCGGGAATAGACCTAAGATTGAGGTTCCTGCATTTTCAGGAAAGCTTAACCCAGAGGAGTTGATCGACTGGATCAATGAATGTGAAAAATATTTTGAGTATGAAGATATTGAGGATCCTGATAGGGTCAAATTCACAAAGGCCAAACTGAAGGGTCATGCGAAGATCTGGTGGCAAGAGATTCAGTTAGAGTGAAATCGAAGAGGAAAGGATAAAATCACAAGATGGGAGCAGATGGTGGATAAATTGAAGTGACAGTTCATCCCTGTTGATTATGAGCTTGACCTACTAAGGAAAATGCAAAGTTTGAAGCAAGCAGGAAGATTTGTTCAGGAGTATACAAAGGAGTTCTATCGAATCCTCATTAGAACAGGCCATGCAGAAGCTGATAAGGAGAAAGTTGCATGTTACCTTAATGGGTTAAGGTCGAGCATTCAGGAAGAATTGAATCTGGTTCGAATGAATAGTATTGAAGAGGCATACCAATTTTCCCTAAAAGTAGAGGAAAAGTTGAACAAGAAGTTTGAGAGCAGACAAAGTGGAAGAGGTTGTGATGGAAGATCTGGTGGACGGTCATATGGAGATCGAAATGAAGATCCGAAAAAGCAGGATGAGGCTAGTAATAGTTAGAATCAGAGAGGAGATGATTTCAATCATTTCCATGATCAGAATAATAGAGATCACAGAGGAAGAGGAAGAGGACAAGGATCTGGAAGAGGAGGCTTCCATGGAACATGTTTTCACTGTGGAGAAGAAGGTCATAGGGTATTTGAATGTCCTCAATGCCAAGGAAGGATAGATAGGAGGAACAAAGGCCATGCTAGAGTTGCACATGTAGATGAAGATGCCAGATCATCAAATTTTGAAGATGATAAAAGAGGAGAAACGCTGATCAATAGAAGAGTCCTACTGAGTGGTGAGAATGAACCTAAGCAAAGGAGGAGCCTATTTTGTACTAGGTGCAAGTGTGAGGGTAAGTGTTGTGATGTGATTATTGATAGTGGCAGTACTGATAATTTGGTGTCAGAAGAGATGGTGACAAAGTTGAAGCTCAAGAGGTAGAAACATCCACATCCATATCGGGTTGCCTAGGTGCAGGATGACCACAAGGTCATGGTTAGTGAACAGTGCCTAGTAAAGTTCAAGATTGGCGGGTACCATGATGAGGTACTATGTGATATCATATCTATGGATACATGTCATATGTTTTTGGGTAGACCTTGGTAGTTTGATAGATGTGCTATACATGATGGTCATGCAAATACCTATTCCTTGATAAAGGATGGAGTGTGACATAAGCTAAAGCCATTGAAGGAAACATAAGAAAAGGTATGTGGTAATGCAATAATAACTTTTGTTGATAGAAAAAATTTATTAGATGGTATATGGCAGAAGCATATGTGTTTTACCTTAATTCCAAAGGCTGGGAAAGAGGAAGTAGAAGATGTACTTGTAGAAGTTGCAGAATTATTAAATGAGTTTTAGGATATTGTATCCGATAATGTGCCTAATGGATTACCACCAATAAGAAAGATCAGTCATCAGATGGACTTGATTCTAGGAGGTTTTCCAAATAAGGCAGCACACAGAATGACACTATCAAAAAGTGAAGAGTTGAAGACATATTTGAAGTTTAGTTCTCACATCATCCACAGATTGTATATGGAAGTAGTCCACGAAATGCATCTGAGTTGAGAAAGATAGATAAAGGAGAAATAAGTAGTGTTGAAGTTGAGGATTTTGCAGAACATTTGAAGAACATCCATGAGGAGGTGAGGAAGCACATTACCAAGATGAATGCGTAGTATAAGGCTAAGGCAGATGAGAAAAGGAGGTATAAGGAATTTCAGGTTGGAGATGAAGTCATGGTTCATTTGTGGAAGAAAAAATTTCTAATTGGTACATATAACAAGTTGAAAATAAAGAAGTTTGGACCATGTAAGATACTGAAGAAGCATGATTCAGGAAATGCATATGAGGTAGAATTGCCTTCTGAGCTGAATATTTCACCTATGTTTAACATTTCAAATTTGATGGAGTATCATGAAGGAGGTGTTGAAGATGAAATCACAACAACACAATGGAGTATTCTAGCAATTGGTTCAGATACCAAGGAGATTGAGGACATACTGGATAGTTGTGTTGGCAGAAGCACAAGGAACATGACATATGAAGAATATATGCTTAAATGGAAAGGATGACTTGTTGAAGATTCATCATGGCTAACAAAGGAGGAGGTTAAACATCTTGGTCACTTCACACCTGAGTCGTGACAGGGTCACTTCTCAAATTACCTCGAGTGTCTGACGCAGGAGCATCCTTGGTGTAAGAGTAATCTTGCATCACCCAAAAATATTTCTAATTTTTTTTTTCAATAAGGGCTATCTTATGCAGAGCTTCTATTTATGGAAACTTACTATTTTTAGTAAGTTGGTCATACGATCTCCGAATATTTTGATTTCACATGTGGAGGTTCATCTTAGTCATATCAGCCTGCCAGTAAAATTTCATGGCTAGATTAGGTCTAGTTTTGAAGATATTGAAGATTTTCGATATTGGTAGCAGGGTACAGAAACTTTAAACTTAGTTTTGAAGGCTTTAGAGGCCCTGGATGAGGTTGAAACTTTGGCTAAATGAAGCTTTCTTAATTCAAGTGTTGTAGAGCACTTCACGTCCTTTCTAAAATGGGGTCATAATAGTCAATCAGGTCAACGGGTGATGACTTATGGTCTCCGAAAGTCGAGCCACCTGAAATGGTAGAAAATAATTTTTCTTCAAAATTTATGTTCCAGTTTCAAAAGTTATTTTGAGCCGACTATGATGTAATAAAATGAAATATAAAATATATTTAAGTTTGGTCGGCCCTTAGGGCTAAATTTCTAGAACCTTCTCGGGTGGTGGAAATTGCCTATATAAAGAAGGCCCGTAGTGTTGTCTAGGCAGTCCTGGGAGATCTGGGTATTGATTCGAGGCTTTTTCCTACATAATATTGTAAGGGAATGCCCATGTGGCTTTGCATATTGTAATTCTAAAAGTTTGTAATTCCACATTTGTGGAGATAATAAGAAGCCCATTTTATGTTCTTGCATAGTGTTATTGTTTCTCTATTTATGTTATGTGTTTGTGGTATTAAGGGGAGCACCTTTCATCAATAGCCCCAGCATCCCTCAACACCTAGAGAAAGTCATGCATTGTAGAGACTCACTAAGGCAGCTTCAAATTGTCAAAACTAAAGGAGCTAAGATTTGGGCTAGAGCTAATTGGATTAATCTGGGGGACAGAGGATCAAAGTTCTTCTTCCAAACCCTCAAAAAGAAAGAAGCTAGAGATAAGATCACTGCTATTAGGGATGAAGGAACAATTATCTTAGAACAAGAGGGGATAGTAAACACATTTTCTAGATTCTATAGAGAGTTATTCACTTCTGAGGACTATAGTGGCATGGAAGCTGCCAGGAAGAAGATCAGGAGCATTGTCCCAAGGAAGATCTGTGATGAAGATGCAAAGGTGTTGGGGAAAGAGATCACTCTCAATGAAATTAGAGGCACTTTCTTAAGTATGGCTAATGACAAAGCACCTCATCCGGATGGACTCACGGTCGAGTTCTATAAGTGCAACATTGACTGGATTTGTCAGAACCTTCTCAAAACCTTTCAAGAGGTGGTAGAAGTGGGAACCCTTGGCCCAACCTTTAATGCAGGTCTCATTAAACTTATTCCCAAAGAAGGGGATAGACTCCCGATTAAGAATTAGAGACCTATCACCCTACTTAATGTAGGATATAAAATTATAGCCAAATCTCTTGCTCTCAGACTAGTGGGCATCCTCCCTAAAATGATTAATAGTACTCAAACAGGCTTTGTGAAGGGTAGATATATTCTAGAGAACCTGCTGACCTGTTGGGAAGCTCTGGACTGGGCCAAGGTCTCTGGACAAAACTGCTCTATGCTGCTAATTGATTATGAGAAAGCTTATGACAAGATAGAGTGGAAGTTTATCCTGTGTATGATGGAAAGTCTGGGTTTTCCAAGTTTCTTCTGCAAAATGGTCTCTACCCTACTCTTTGGGGGCAATGGCAACAGTAGAGGTCAATGGGGTGAGATCAAACTTCTTTGAACTAACCAAATCAATTAGACAAGGTTGCCCACTAGCCCCTTTGCTATTTTTCATAGCAGCAAACTCCCTTCATTATCTTCTCAGAGATGACACTCTATCTCCCAGGATTAGAGGCATCTCCCTCCCCAATAGACATGAAGTTTCAAATGTGCAATTTGTAGATGACACAACAATTCTTATCAATCTAGAAGAAGACAATATGGCTCTACTCATGGATAAGTTGGGGATATTCTGCCAGGCCTCAGGTAGTAAGATCTCGGTGTCCAAATCCATTATGTTAGGATGGGATGATCATCCCCCGAGCTGGTGGAACAGATTTGGATTTGAATGGGGAGGACCTAAGAATGTTTTCAAATACCTAAGCATACCATTTGCTATAGACCCCAATATCAATGACATGTGCACATGGATCAAAGACAAAATCCTCTCTAAACTAAACAAATGGGATAGTAACCTCCTATCCTTTCCCGGAAAAGTGCAAGTGTACCAAAAGATTCTATCCTCCTACCCTGTGTACTTCTCCTCTACATGGCTCTTCATCATTGCCAGTTCACCCAAATTCAAAAGTTCATAAGAGATTTTCTCTAGTTTGATGGCAAAGGGAACAAGAAATCACATGTTGTTTCCTGGGAGTGGTGCACAATGGAAAAAGTCTAAGGTGGGCTGGGACTCAAAGATATGAAAACCCAAGGGTATACCCTAGCAGTGAAATGGATTGCCAAATTAGCAATTGGTGAAGAGCCATGGAAGATTTTGATAAGGAACAACTTATTAAGAGCCCACCCTGCCAAGCATAAACAATGGAGTGGCATGTGCTACACAGATGTATTGGGACTGAAGTGCAAAATGAGGGTCTACGGATCCAATGTGCTCAAGGCCATCTGGAAAATTTGGGGTGCTGCTAAATAATTCATCAACACCACAAGTCCAATGGAGAAGGATGGGCAAATTTGTGGCAGGAAGTCAGTATGGTGGAACCTCACACTTAATGGTAAGCCTCTGGCTTTGCTTCAAGGTTGCTCTGCAAGGAAGTGGGTGGATAAAGGTATCAGAACCTTTGATGATATTCTCTATGTTGAAGGTACAGTGGCTTCATGGGATTCCCTAGCCTCAAGTTTCAATCTCCTTGTTATGCAAAAAAGAACCTATGTAGTGCTCACCTCTACCCTCTAAGCAATAGGGATGATATCCTCATGTTGTTCCCTAGATAATTGCTCCTATCAACTCACCTAGCCTGATGCTTCCCCCCTCCACCTGATCAAGAGTAAAATTCTTTACTAGTAGATCACCTTTAGCCCTACCATCATTAATCACACTAATAACAAGTGGAACCTAAATATCCCCTCCCAAGATTGGAACAATTACTTTGCCGCCCTTTGGTCGAGGCCTATGGAACCTAAGATTACCTGTTTCCTGTGGCGTCTTTTCCTGCATAAGCTCCCATTCAAGAAACTAGGGGGAGAACCAAACCCATGTTCAATATGTAGGCAACCAAAATCTGTCCCTCATGTCTTTTTTGAATGCCTTTATGCTTATGAAGTTTGGAAAATGTTTGGTGTCACCTTCAAAGAGCAATTCCATTTTTTGAACATTGTTTCTGGAAACATCAACAGCAGCAAGTTTTGCAATTCTTTCTGGACTATTCTTTCTTTAATTATATTATAAACTATTTGGAAGGCTAGGAATGATGATGTGTTTGTAGGGAAGGCCCAGAATCTTACTGAGTCTCTCAGAAGACTCACATATACTGATATCTCCTTGCAAGTCATGACAGTGATAAAGCTGAAGGAAAGCAAGTTCCTCTAGATCCTCCAAGATGGCAGGGGAACCATTAAGAAAGGGGACATAGCACATGGATACACCTCCAAGAAAGAAGGTATAGTCTTCAAGAGCTACCTCATAGAATTCCAATGGAAGGTGGAAGAAGAGAGATCAAGTCTAGCAGCAAACTCCTCTACAGGGACCAGGACTGAACCCATCTTTGGGGCTCATGAGATCATTGGGTACATGGCTGTCTCATTGGACTCCAATGAATCAGATGCAAAACATGATGATCTTGAAGAATGCAATCCATAACCTCCTTAGTATTTTAGTATAATATGGTGTATCTATTGTGTAGCTTTCGAGAGATTAACTATAATTTTAAGTAAGTTTTTTGAGCTGGCTGTAACATTATACAACCCCCTGTATCTACGATCTAAACTCTGATGTTTGAACTTTTATAAGCAATAGAAAAAAAATGTTTTGAGTATAGTTTAATAAGAGACACATTGTGTCTGCAAAGCATTTTGTAAAATTGAGTAATATTAGCAATTGCATCTTAGTGTGCAATGGGTACACCAAAGATATATTGAAGGTCAATTACAAGAAAATATATAAAGAGGAGAGGGATAGATAGAAAACTGTTACACTTCGTGAGTACTTATGATTCATTTAAGATTTTTGTTTTAAGGGTGATTGTTAATTACCTATGAGAATAGTAATTAGCTATATTAATGACAACATCACTGAGAATTTGAGTAATGTTGAGGGTGTAATTGGAAGCCCCCATCACCTGAGTCACTAAAGTTGGTTGCATAGGATTAACAATGGTTTGAAAAGATCTGAGCAATTAGTATGAAAGCAACACGTGGTATTTGAGAATCAATGTCTTCTTGTCCACTGTGAGGCCCTGTAATGTCTTAGGATTCAAAGTTGAGAAGGCATTGTCTACAGGGGCAAAAATGGTGATTTTGATGTTGGCTTCCTCAAACTAGAATTTTGACACTGCGTTGGAGGCCTCCTTGAGAGATGAAGAAGTTGAAATTATTTGCCTTGACAAGCGCACCTATGACATGAAGTTGATGGAGGCGATCGCAAGGGAGCTCGAGAGATCAAAGTCATAAGGTAAAATCATGGAGGTAACCACATATATTTCTAAATGAAGAGAATTCAAGTTACATACTAAGTGAGACTCTTAAATTTATGATATCTCATTTGTTTAGTCACCACTACTTCACAAAGGTAGCATGTTTTTGTCTCTCTTGAAAATTAATCAATTGTTATGAACTATCCCATGACTTCACCGATGACTGCACCAGCACCTTTGTAAGATCGGGAGCGGTGCTTGAGGTCGTGTCGTCTCCTTCACCACTTCCTGCACCAATGTTCATAGATGTAATAAAATTCCACTATAGTAATTGTATGCAAATTATGTATCCTATCTTAGAAATAAAGTAATAATCCACTAATTAGCTACAAATTCTATCTAAAGATGCACACATAATGAAGATTACAAAATTAACTAAACAAAAATGTGATTTTTAACTTCACTTACCCATGTAGCTTGTCTCTATTACCCTCCTAGCTTTAAATTCTTGATTTGGTGAGCTCTCAGACTTGTAAATCTGCTCCTTCTTAAAAAAAAATTCAATGTGTGGAGATAGTGGACATGAAATGCAAGACTAGATTAAATCTTAGAATGCTCTCTATGAAATGGTGGATGATGCAAGATTTGATGGATATGGATGCTATGTTATGATCACAATGAAACTAAATTGCTTGATTGGTAAGATTGCTAGTTCTCAAATCTCGAAGATGTTTTTCTATTACTATTGGGCTCACAAAGGAGAAGGAAGGCTCCTTTTATAGATTTTTGAAGACCTCAAGCCGAGGCGGCAAGATATAAGGGTGGAGATTGAAAGATGGAGGATCCTAGGGCTGAAATTGACTTGGTTAGGGGAGTTGAGAGAAATGTGGATTTAGTTAGAATGTGAGAGGAAAAATAGGAGAGATGTTCCTCTTATATTGACAAGAGAGATTTTAAGATGGGAGGGAAAGACACATGTCATGTGTCTCACAAAGACCCTTGAGAAGAAGGTGGGGAGACATTTTCCTCATGAGGACTCTTGGTACAAGTGTTCCATGAGTCACCTTTGACTCTTTGAGGTGGCTAAAGAATCTCCCAAGGAATAGGAAATGTGACATAAACCAAGTTCAAAGAGGACAGGTGGTCATAAGACCAAGTATCATGAGGCCACATAGTCCTTAAGAATTTGACACATGGGTGAAGATAAATATGCTAATAAATAATTAAAATTAATTAATTATCTTAGCAAGGATGATGTGTCAAGTGACTAGGACTATGAGATGGACTAGAAGACTTAGTCATATAGTGATTGTATAATTAAATAAATAAATAATTAAATCACTCTAATAAGACTAATTAAGAGACTTATAATAAGAAGAAGAATGTAGATGAATATACTAAATAAATTTAAATAATTTACTTAGTAATAGAGGAAAATACATTAATTAAATAATAAATATTTAATTAATTTATCAAATCAATTTTAAGTGTATATATTTTGTCCCTCTTTGAAATAATGTGCTTGTCACATTGTTTCAAAGAAAACTTGATTTATAACACATTGCCCCTACCTTGGTTAAAAGTGACACTAGCATGCTCCCTTGGCAGATTAATCGACGAATGAGTTTGTTTTAATTTATTTTTGTTGGAATTGTGGTGATGATCAATCTCATGAAAAAGAAATGAAGGAAATGGAGAAGAAACAAGGTGATGAAATAATTAGAGAAGGTAGGGTCCACTCACCAGGCAAATAGGATCCACAGGCTATATATGGGGTGAAAGGTTCAAATGTGGTAACATTTGCACACTTGTCATTTAGAGATTGGAGCTTTGGAGAGAGGAGAGTAGAGAGCCAACAGGATGTCATTCCCACGTGCAGATCACCGATTCGAGCATGTCAGACGATTCCAGAGGCCAACCAACTATGGAGAGTTGGTAAGTGGTTCGATCCTCCTTTGTAATTTGATAGATTAGATCAATTTTTCATATATTTAGATAGAATGTTATGGGGTAGATTTAAATTTGATAGGTAGAAATTTTTTATTCAAATTTGTAGGATGAATACGTAGTTGTGATGCATGAATGTGCATCATAACAATGTATTTGCACAAATTTAGGGTTTATCTACACATTTTCTTAGGGCTCTTGCACAAATATTAAAATAAATTGGGATGCATGTGCATCTATAAAAAAAATGTGTGAAAACATGGAGTATGGCTACACAAATGTCTGACAAAGTTGCGCAAAATATCAATTTAGTGCAAGTAGTTAAGGTTTTTGCACAAACAAATGGTTGTGTTGCACATTCATCCTATGTAATGAAATGAATTAGATAAAACTACTTGATTTGATCAAAATCAAAGGTGAGTGTTTGATTTTCTTTGTCTGTTGGTTGATAAGTGTGTTTAGGTTAGTCAACGTTGTTGTGTGCTTGCTAGTTAACTGACCTAATAAGATAATTGATAGAATTATCTAATAAACATGTGATAGACATAGGAGAGACCAATAGATCATAAACTAGTTGATATTGCAGTTTACCTAATATGGATTGTATGTGTATATATTAATAGGAGGAGATTATCAATTTTTTGATGTCAAGGGAGAGATATCCCATCACTCAAAACCTAAGATCATCTTTATTAGAGACATATAGAGTCTTGATTAGAGCAATGTGATTATATCATATCATCTACACACCCAAGATTAGGGCGAACCAAGGGATGCTGACAGTGCTTGCAAAGAGATGGAACTATGAGATGAGTACCTTTCACTTCCCTACTGGAGAGATGATCATGACCTTAGAGGATGTATATTGCATCCTCTGATTTCCCATCATTGGAGAGTTTGTACAATATGATAGACATGAGGGATTAGCAAAGTGTAGAGTAGTATTCAGAGATGATGAGATTGATGAGCCAGAGATCGGCTGGGAGGATATGGTGGATCTATCTATACAAGCCACTTATTGTAGTGTTGGCTAGAGCGATAGATGGATATGTATGTCTAGATTGCAGATCCCATGAATTCATAGTTGGTTGGGGTTGGACACTATATAGGATGATGGAGGAGGGGGCCTAATTTACTTAGGGAGTATGTATGTTGGCACACTTGTACCATGATCTACACCAGGTGGTCTACTAGAGAGGGGCATCACTTTTAGCAAGTGTCACCTTCTACATGTTTGGGAGCGGGAGCACATAGCGATCACACATTTAGTGGTGATGAGATTTAGAGGTGTGGGATAGCCATACATTTTTTTGTATGTGTCTATTCAGTCCCAACACAAGCTGGGACAACTAGAAAACTAGTGGCATGTGTTGGATACAATTGACACAGTTGTAATCACCTAAAATTTGTCTACTAGAACCTAAGCCCCTAATTTTGATCAAATTGCATAAAATCAAATCCTAAATATCAAAGGCATATTTACTGGATATAATTATCCAGAGTAAACCTGAAAATCCCTTTGCATAATTAAAATAAAAAAATCTTATATCAAGCTTATACTATGGTCTAATTTCTAGAGCTTGCATATTTATTTAATTTCTATAATGTTTCTTTTAATATAAAGTTTCTACACTTTTATTAAAAGAAAACATTCACATGTGTGCACATACTTAATCTTGATTAATTAGCAATTAAAGGGGATTTGTGCTTTCAAAATTGCTATTTTATCTTATTCTACCTAACATCTCTTTTGACTCTTAGTCCTCACCACTCATTTCTACCTAACCTTGCATATCCTTCATTCTCATTTTGCCTCTTAATCTCGATCACATATTCTTTGCCTCTTAATCTCCACCCTCCATCATTTAAAAGGAAGCTCTTCCTTGGCTCAAGGGTCCCAATCTTGTCTTCTTGCATCTATAGCATCTTAGTTATTGGTTTTCTTACATTCTTAGAGTAATCTTGTTATTTTGAATTCCTACTTCTTAGTTTCTCTTAGCATAATCTTGCACTATTAATCATAGTATAGTTTCTTGCATTCTTATTCTAGAATACTAGTTGTTTGCACCCATTCTAGCTTAACTCTCTCATTCTAGCTTTGTTAATCTTGCATTCTAGTTCATTTCTAGTTTTGCATTGCATTTGAATCTTCCATTTTGGAGTAGTCGAGTTACTAATCATTCATGTTGATTTGACAAGGATCATAAAAAGGATTAAGCTAGCTTCAACTAGGAAGCAATAAGCCACTTTTGAGAATTTAGTTGGTTCATTTGATATGGCCTCCTATCGCTAAATTCTTGAGCTAATGGTTTATTGAGTGTTGGTTGCATTCACATTTGATACCAATATTTAACCACACATCAATGATATGAAGGCCCTACCTAGACTATGAGCCACGGGAAGATGAGAGACAACTAGGATACTATTTGGAGAGTAGATGGTTGATAGGGAGGAATCCCTTCATTATAGAGAGATAGATGGTTGGTAGGGTACTGAGACAACTTGGTCACATCTAGGGGATACCATAGGGTATGACAAAGTTTTCTAGGACTCATTAGGATAGTTGAGATTGGGGACCAATGGTATCATTTGAGACTGCACGTCAGGAGTTCTAAGAGGTACCATTTTAGGCATGGACCATGAGTCAAGGAGTGGTAGATACTCAAATGATAGCAGAGTATGAGATATACCTTGGAGATAAAATCATTCTGATATTGACAACACCTAATTAGAGACCACCTCATCAAGATTTAGGAGATGAGAGGAGAGATCGGATATGGAGATGAGGTAGAGGTGAGAGATGAGATGGAGGTAGAGGTAGAGGAGGGAGAGGAGATGGAGATCATGGAGATCATGGTGGTGGTCTAGATGGAGAGAGAGGATAGAGAGGTCCCCATATGAGAGGTGGAGGAATGAGACAATAGGGATACAAACCAATGCTTGCTAGACAGATATCGCAAGCAGTTCCGAGAGAGGGAGAGTAACCTAGACCTCCTCTAGCACAAGTACATGCAGAGGTAGATATATCTAGATAAAGGGATGTCCTGATACATGATATCTCTATGGATGGGGTCACACAAGATGAGCCTATGCCTAACATAGCTGCATAGGATGAGCCCTTAGGCATGGAGATGGGGGGTGAGGACCCATACATATAGAGAGAAATACATGGTGAGGAGGATATAGACATTTAGATTCTCTTATAGTCAGACTAGAAATTACTCAGGTGTAGGTAGACAGAGTCCCAGAGCTAGAGAGGAGGATAGAGTGGCTAGAGGGGGAGTTGGCAATGGTTAGGAGAGAGCAAGACACAACCATTTAGAGACTGGGAGAGGTACATTACTAGATGAGTTAGAGACCACATAGTCCTTAGGGCCACATACAAATAGCCTATAGATGATGTTGAGAGAAGGTATGGAGATCACCTACTAAAGGATGCATACAGATAGGCAATGTCAAGAGACAAGTCGATAGGTAGCTTCCAAGAGAGCTCATATGATGTGAGGACTATAGTACATTAGCAAGCACCAAGAGATAATGGAGGCACCATCTCATGTCCTTCAAGACCTCTAACAGGGATAGGGGATATAGAGAAGGTTGAACCCTCCATTTCAGTATGGAGACATAGACATATTGATTCAAGTGGTAGTGAAACTTAGACACTATGTAGACACTCTTGATTTGTACTTTGTATCATTACGTATTTTGACTTGATGGAAACTTTGTTATATGTGTTATATCATCATACATTAGACATCTTAATTTTATTGTTTTGATGATGCATGGACATTTTATGATGGATACTAGCATATATGCATTTTTATCTCTACATAATATGGATATTCATATGTGCAGGATGTGATGACATAAGTTATGATTATGCAGATATACATACATATGATTTATGATTCTTCATGTTGTGATTATAGATGTTAATGATTTTATATGATGTGACGATTCTACATGATGCAATGATTCTATATGATGTGATGATGTGTATGATCTGATGTAGTGATTTATCACATGTATATATGTGGATGTTATGTTAATGTTTCTATGATATCATGGTATTTATATTTCCTAGTTAATGAAATGCATTCTAATTTTATATATATATATATATATATATATATATATATATATATATATATATATAATTAGTGATGACTATGCGAATGATGTCCTACATGATGGTTATTTTGCATAATAAATGATCTATATAATGACTTAAAATAATGAAATAAAAATGGATATATATGTATTATGTAATGTAAATGGACACTTGAAAATTATAAATGATCAATGCAATAATATATAATGATATAATGAAACTTAATGTATGGAAACATACAAATGATTGTTGTCAGGAAACAAGGTAGTTAAACAGTTGGTCTATTCGAGGGAGTTACACAGATGCGACAGTTCACCTTGCATCCCCTTATACACTATATGTATGCATTCTTGTCTTCGAGCAAAGCATTATGATTATGAAGAAATACATATGTACATGGTAATCAATATATGACTACAATGTTGTTATGTTCTCTTTACATTCTCTATTAAGTACTTTATCTTATGTATGGAAATAATCTATGTTACCCCACGAGGGTAAACATTTGGCATCATTGCCAACCGAATCTGGAAAGTGATGAAATGAGTGGATAAATGGGACTACCATTTGAGGAGAATATCAATGTGAGAACCAATGACGATGGAATTACAAAACTTTTTGAAGGGGAGCATGCTCTGACAATCAACTTTCACATCCTGTTTCATACAACCATTGAAACATTTGTACGAAGGGAAGTCGTACGAGAAGAAGTTTCCAAAGACATTATGTAGGACACACTAAATGTTAGCCTCACTATGAATAGGTTGTTGCATTAATTACCTCATCTATTGGTGCAAGCAACCATTTCCCAAAGGAACTAAGGGGAGGAAGTAGAGCGTGAATAGCACCGATAGAAAATTTTGAGGAACTTCACCGAAAACAATCACCGCAAGGAAGAAGAACATGATGGCAATCAATGAAGAATGTGTTAATCTCTAAGTAATGTTGTCTATTAGTGTCCAACACTTAGTTATTTTCAAGGCAATGTTGGTCGGTCATCACTGTGACTGAGCCATCCTATTAAGATCGAGTAATATAATAGACTTGCATTTTGTATATGTACCGAGTAGTAGTTACTACCAAGCAAGTCAGTGGTCATTGAGTACTTTAGTAGTTACCGAGTAGTATATATGCCAAGTTGTATAGAAGAGTCAATTTTGAGTGGCAGTATATGGAGAACATCTTTGACCGAGCATCAAAGGCTTCATATGTCGAGTGAACCAATTTTTGTATATGTGTTTGTAATGGTACAAACACCTAGGTAAACCTTTTTGGCCAACTTCTATGCGTAATTTAATGATTGTTGAGAGAATTAAGGAGTTGATTATGAATCATGATTTTAATCATTAATCCTTATGCAAGCAATGTAACCAATCATAAAAATGGAATGCTTAAGCGACATAAGTGATGAATCTAGATTGTTGATCTTGATCTAGAAGCTTGATCAATTATTTATATGCAGTGATATCAAAACCCTAAAATGTAGTAACAAAGGAGATCTCATGTATGTAGATGGAAGCAATGTTTTGATTATTAGATACAAAGATCAGGTAGAGTGATCGAGCATAGAAGTGAAGGACATAACAGAGTAATATTTGATTTTGAGATTAGATAAGTATTGCAAAGAGGGGATCTATTATTAGCATTTGAAGTGCAAACCGAAGGATTAGGTACTGATACATTCGAGTAGGTGAATCAAGGTAAATATCTTAATAGAGTGGTCCTAACAGACCTTTGTAAATCTCTTAATAGAGTTCTTACTTAGTTGTGAGTTTTAATTCCTTTAATCAAGGTAGATTGTATAAGTTTGTAAGCTCTTAACAAGGAAAGCCCCTAATAGGGTAGATAACCAGAAGTGATAAAAACTTTGTAGCCCTAACATGCACACTTTATTGCTATAGTAGTGAAGATTTATGTGTGTCATCCCCACCCTAATTTTACCTTTCAAGGGTTTTTGGGTTACCAAATCTGTGTTATGAGTTATATTTTATGGACGTGATTAGAATGTTAGATTCATTTCAGCATTGAAGTTTGTGATAATAATACATATGTTGAATTGATATGAAAGTTTTAGTGGATAACTGATTCAAACCCCCCCCCCCCCCTCCCCCCCTCAGTATCTCACTTTCCCATATAAGACTTCCAACAATTGGTATCAGAGCTTAGTTCTCTTAGAAGAAGTCTAACCACTTGAGAGTTAATATATTAGAGATGGAGGCTTATAAGTTTGGAAAGATCATAGAGAATCTGAAGATTGATATACAACTTCCATTGCACCAACTTGAAGAAGCAAGAAAAGAATTGAAGAAATCCTTAACGAAAAGGAAATAATTGCCAATCCAATTGAATGACACTCAATATCAAGAAGAAGACACTAAAGGTCTATTTGATAATGGAAACTCCAGTGAAAGTGATGCAGCAATAATAGATCTATTAGAGAGAAACAAAACACTGAATGAAGAAGTCGGAAGTCTAAAAAGAGAACAGGAAATCCAATCAATAAGACTATGTGAAGTGATTGAACAGAAAAAGAAAGTTGAGGAAGACAAGACAATGGTAGAAGAAGATAAGATAAAAATGGCTACAAGATTTGATGAAAGGAAATGTAACATGCAGAAACTAACAAACAATCAATTGGACATGGGAAATCAACTGTTACTTGTTAATCAAGAGTTGAAAAAGAAAGAAACAAAGATTACAAACCTATGATCTGAGAATAATCAACTAAAGAATGAGTTAAGATCTGAAAAAGAACCCAATGGAAGGATGAACGAACCGAATGAAGTTGTGAAGTACTTTGAGGAACTGATGAGATCACCAAGAAGATCTAGTGACACCTCTGAACTAGGACATAATGAGCACCTATCATCCGCTAAAGAAGGAGAATCATCATAGAGTGGAGAACAAAGGAATGCAAAGCCAAAGAACAACAAACCTACATGCCATGATTGTGGGAAACTAGGACACACAAAAAACATTTGAAGAAGCAAGAATGGTAAGCCAAATCCCAAGCCTAAACTCAATGGAAATTATTTTAACTATAAGAAGCATGGACATCAGGCACATGAATGTAGGTCAAAGGCTAGCAATTCACCTACTGCACCTAGATTTCAAGGACATTGTTACAACTATCAGAAACATAGTCATAAAGCATAAGAATGTAGATCCAATGAAAAACCAAAGTGGACATCCAAGAAACAAGGGAATGCACCTAGGAAAGGTAACACATTTAATTGGGATTACAATACATGGTATAATTATCATTAATTTGAAGAATATGGTCATATTGGAGAAAACTGTGTAAGGACACATTTTAGAGGCAAACCCAAGAGTTGGATGAGTGGAAGTTTGGTCTATTACAAATGCCACAAGATTGGTCATATAAAAAGAGATTGTAGAGCACAAGTATCGAGTAATGAACAATTCAAAGGTGAAGAGATCATTGAACAAATAAGGAACCAGATGACCCAGACATGGAGAAAGAAAGAGGAAGCAAGAAGTAGTGGATCCAGTGAACCTGAGATCACCCAATCCAATGGATCAAGTGATCACACTGCTTCTAACTAAGAAAAGAAGGTATGTGAGGAACTGAATTTTCAAATGTTATATTTTACACCAGTTCTTGACATTAGATATGTTAAAGTCCATATCTTCATAATTTAAGATGCATTAGGATAGATTTGAGAAAAGAGTCAAATTGCATAATTGATATCGAGCATCGATATTTATGTCTATAATGACCGAGTCACTTAGTATCTGTTGATATCCTATAATAACCGAGATACTATATCTACTGAGCTAAAGTGGAAATGTCAGTATTGATCAAGCCATGGTTTCAACCGAGTATGGGTATGTGTTAACCGATCTATCATGTGAAAGTCGAGATAGTTGTATTATACCTACTAGTGTACGAAGCATTTATTGAAGACCTAAAGTGACCGTTTGAATCTATAAAATGAAAATTTACCATTCATTTTCATTTCACACAACAATTTGAGAATTTACAAAGTGAATCAAAGGCAATTAAGAAGAGTGATTTGTGCAAAGATTCTACAAGTGTGTCATCAACAAACATTGTGAAGAACTATTGAAACCAGGTATTACCAAGTGACTCTAAAATTATTTTATGAACCCTAGATCAAAAAATGAAATCTAGCTCATTTGTTGCAGTTAGGAAGAAAGGAAAAGAGGTACTCAATGCTCAGTTAGTAAGAAGTGATGCATGTAAACCACCCTATTTCTGGGTTGTACCTAAGAGTCCGGTGAAGGGAGATCTTTTGGGAGCCCTGTCATCGATTCCACCCAAAGTGTTAATGATACATAATGTGCATGCATGCTACATGTGCAAGATTGGTGTTATTGGAGATTATGAGCTGAGGGAGGCATACAATAGATTGTGCATAAATAAAGTGTTGAAGGTGGAGCATTAACACGTTGCCAAGAAAGGGTTAGTGCGTGCTTTAGACTTCCCTCACAATTTCAAGATATAATGGATCAAGATTATCTTAAGCAGAGTGCATGACATGCAATTGTGGTTAGAAAATGGGCTGATGAAGATCACCAAGGAAATTACTCACCGATTCACTGGTTACCCTACTCTTACAAGGAAGAAGATAATGAGATTCCAAATCAAGGAAGTAATTCAAGTAAACACCATGACAGTTTGTAATAAGAGAGGAATGACTATCTCTACCATCATAGATCCTAAGATTGATTTTGTTGTGAGGGTAATTTCTCACAAGTTTTATTAGTCAAGCTGAATGGCTAGTGTCCCCTACATTGCAGTGGACTAGGCATGGAAAAATGTGAAGAAAGATCATACTTATGATCTTGGCGAGCTACAGCTGACACAACTTGCTGAGAACCTATCATCAATCAGAAAGGCAAAAAACTCAATGTGTAAATTCGGTTCCCTAATAATCTATATATTTTTCTATGTACAAAACACTTTTCCTACAATAGGAGATGTAGTATGGATTCAGGAACTACCCATGACTCAACAGATTAATGTGTTCATTCAACAATTAGGAGACAATTTTGGCAATGTGATGGATAATTACTTTGTAAATTTTAAGAAGAAGATGAGAAAGAGAAGTGGGATTCTCGTATCCCTAGTAGAGAAATTCTATGATGATATATGTTTTCTAGTGGATACTGACCACACATTTATTCAAGCTATTATGTCAAGGGTAGCATGGTTGAGACAATTTCCCTATGAAGTTAACAAAGATGTGACTTCAACAACTATAACCGCTCTACTTGCAGAAGAGATTGATGCTAAGGCCAAGATTTTTTGGAATTATGAAGAAGCAAAGTCTAAGATTACATTAGGGCTAAAGTATGCAACCTTAGAGAGGAAAAGAAAGAAGATAGCTAAAAATCTTGAGAAAATTCCAGGACAAGGAGAAGAGGAGAATGCACCTCTAGAAATTACACAAGGTCAAGGTGAGGACTAGACAAGTGAGTTTGAAGAGAGTGAAGAGGAGGAAGTACATACTCAAAAGAAGGGCAAAAAATAATGGTTGCCGAGCCAAGTAGGAAAAAGAACCTAAAACAAAAGCCTACTCCTCCTATAGTAAAAAGACCAAGAACCAGGGAAACTTCAACTTCAACTACTGTCAAGCCCCAAAAGAAGACATCAACAAAGAATACTAAAGAGGAGAGCTTAGGGAAAAGAAAACAAACTCAAACAAAGATAGAGCTGAGACACCCCAAGAAGGCAAGAAGAAAGTTGGTTTTACAAAAAGATGATGATGATGAAGAGATCACTGATACAGATGACATTAGTAAACTCAAGGTGGCAACATATAGGCATCCAACTAGTGTGGATGAAATCTTTCATAACATCAAGAGAACTGCGGGTTTGGTAGGCTTTAAGTTTATCAAATTTGAAAGATTAAGCAAAGTTGATGAAGAAAATATTGAAGAGGCAATGATAGAAATGTTATATATATTCAAAATGACACCTTTGGAGATAGGGAATTTGATCCCTAATGAGTTGTTCAGTAAAATCAATGAGAGATGGCAGTATGCTATCATGACAGAGAGATAGCTAAGAGAAGGAACACTAGCACATATTATGCTCGAATTAACACCAAAGCAGATAGAAAAATTTATGGATCAACATAGAAACAAGTTTATTCCTAAGATAAGGTCTTACTCCATATTAAGGAAAAATGTTGAAGAAGTTGTTACACAAAGTAAAAGGATGTAGAAAATAAATTTTGGATTGATAGTTGATAAGAATGCAGGTGAAGGAACATCCAGACAATTTGAACTAGACAATACCAAGGATGCAGATGAAGCACATATCCTTGAGGAAGAGAAAAGACAAAAGGTAGAAGTGAGTGAATCATAGGATGTGATCACTATTGAGGATGTACCTAAGGATACACAAGTAAACATTAATGCCTTAACCAAGGAAGAAATTAAAAGTCAAATTCTTACTGAGGCAACCTCAGATCCATTTCTACCATGCACTAATCTAGTTCTCATACAAGTACAAGATTATCAAAAGATTGAGGGTGCATCAATTGTGGACTCAGTACCTACAAGCTCTCACACAGTTAGAGTTGAAGGAAAGGTCACTCAAGGAATAAGTGCCAAGGAACAGGATAAGCTGTCAACTACAAAGAATACACCTACCAAGGTGAATATTGAAATCAATAAAGGAGAAGGAGAAGAGAACATCAAAAATCAAGTAGATAAGTCTGCAATAGAAGTTTTAGGGTCTCATATTGAGGAAGAAAAGGAGATTGAGATTAAAATAATTGAGGATATTCAGGAGTCTAAGGAGCAAGAGGCTATTCAAGCCTTAGTATTGTTGTCGATTAGTAGTACACCAGAGCCAAAGAAGAAGAAACGACATAAGAAAAAGGATAAGTCTCTCGGTACTCAAGTCACATTAGATGAAGTTATAGTAATTCTGAAGTGGGACACTGATAACTGAACATATGAATAGATGCAAATATTGTAGGATCTCTTAAAGAAAAAGAGAAAGCAAGAAGAACTAAGATAAGAACATCAACAAAAGAAGGTGTTACATGAGATTAAGAACATATTTGTAGAGACTTTTGAGTTAGATGATGTAAATGAAACTTCACCTATACTAGAGAAATTGGTACATATTGTCAAAAAGGTGAATGGTGAAGATAGTGAAGCAAATGAAAAGCTAATGCAACGGTCTAAAAGAAAATTTGAGACCAAGATACTTGAGAAGGTCTCCACAGAGATTGCAGTAAAACAAGTAGAACAACAAGTAGAACTTTCTAACCTAGTGAATAAACTAGAATAGGTTGTACAAAATGTTCATTCTTTGTATAAATAGTTATGTAATGTAGAGACATTCACCAAGGACAATCAAGAGCTTATTGAGAAGCTACAATTGGACCTGAAGTTTACCAGACACTCATTGAGCATGGATGAAAGTTCCAACTCTATTCATTTCACAAGATTCCTTCATGCCTAAGGAAGATTAGCTGAGTTGATGGCTAATGATGGAAGGATAAGAGCCAAGTTTATCTCAATTCAAACAATGTTGACACCTCATTTGGAGGTTATTCAAAGAGAATTAGCATCAGCAAATGAGTTAGTAAAAAGAGATCCTCATCTCTCTATTGTCAAGAGTTTGGTTGATCTAGCCACTCAGCTAGAGATCAATATACAAGTTTTGGAGTATGTCAAATCCAGATGGGACAATGCTTTTGCAATGATTATGTAGCTTCACAAAACATTTTTAGATAATCATTATCTAATCCCTACACTCGAATAGCTCCAAGTGACAAAAACAAAGGGGAAATGACTAAAAAGGGGGAAATGGGTCATGTACATCCAAAGATCAAGGGGATATAGAGTAGAACGAGAGAGGTATGAAATACTAGTTTTGAAATTAAAATGTAAATGTATACTCATTGTATGTCAGAGTCATGTATATATAGTATAGTCTTTATGAAGACCGAGTCATAGTCTTGGGGGAGTACTCAAGTACTAAGTAGTAATTTGATTAAGTAATGAAGAGTCATGACAAAGTGTTTTTGCCACTAATGTTGAAGGGGGAGATTATTGATCTCTAAGTCATGTTTTCTATTAGTGTCCAACACTTAGTCATTTTCAAGGCAATGTTGGTCGATCATCACTGCGACCAAGCCATCCTATTAAGGCTAAGTAATATGCTAGACTTGTATTTTGTATATGCACCTAGCAGTAGTTACTACCAAGCAAGTCAGTGGTCACCAAGTACTTCAGTAGTTATCAAGTAGTATATATGTCGAGTTGTATAGAAGAGTTAGTTCTGAGTGCGAGTATATGGAGAACAACTTTGAACAAGCATTAGAGGCTTCATATGTTGAGTGAACCAATTTTTGTATATGTGTTTGTAATGGCACAAACACCTAGGTAAACCATTTTGGTTGACTTCTATGCATAATTTAATGATTGTTGAGAGAATTAAGGAGTTGATTACAAGTCATAATTTAAATCATTAATCCCTATGCAAGCAATGTAAACAATAAAAAAAAGGGAATTCTTAAGCGATATAAGTGATGAATATAGATCATTGATCTTGACCTAGAAGTTTGATCAATTGTTTATATAAGGTCATATCAAAACCCTAAAACATAGTAACAGAGGAGATCTCATGTATGCAGATGGAAATAATGTTTTGATTATTAGATCCATAGATCAAACAGAGTGACCGAGTAGAACAGTGAAGGGCAAAAATTTTTTTTTTTTTGATTTTGAGATCAGATAAGTATTACAAAGAGGAGATCTATTATTAGCATTTGAAGTGCAAACCAAAGGATCAGGTATTGATACATTCTCCCAAGTGAATCAGGGTAAATCTCTTAATAGAGTGGTCCTAACAGACCTTTGTAAATCTCTTAACATAGTGGTTACTTAGTTGTGAGTTTTAAATCCTTTAATCAAGGTAGATTGTATAAGTTTGTAAGCTCTTAATAGGGCAAAACCCTAACAAGGTAGATGACCAGAAGTGATCTAAACTTTGTATCCCTAACATGCACACTTTACTACTGTAATAGTGAAGATTTGTGGGTGTCATCCCCACCCCATTTTTACCTTTCAAGGGTTTTTGGGCTACCAAATCTTTGTGTTATGAGTTCTATTGTATGGACGTGATTAGAATGTTAGATTCATTTCAGCATTGAAGTTCATGATAATAATACATATGTTGAATTGATATGCAAGTGAAAGTTTTAGTGGATAACTGATTCACCCCACCTCTCAGTATCTCACTTACCCATATAAGACTTCCAATAGAATGAACCCATGAGCTTTAAGCCTGGGGGAGGAAATAAAAGGAACACTGTAAAACCCATAATAACAAGATCACATAGTTGATCTGTTGTATAGAAACATGAATAAATAAAAAGTGTTTTGTGTGATGTTTTAATATGATGTTTGGATAGAATTGATGCCCGATCTCTTAAATAAAGATAGGAATAAAAAGGAATAACTGAATTCCTTGGAGGCTACACATGAAGCTCTAATCATTGCCGAATAAGTAGAACGTCGATGAAGGTTTAGACAACTCATTGAGGGATAACCAACCGAAGGGTTAACAAAAGGGGACCATGGAAATGGTACCGAAGGTGACCATGGGGGTGTCACGAGAGGTGTAACAATCGAAGGAGACCATTACTATACACTAGAACATCAAAGGGTAAGAAGTAGTGAAGAGTTACTTGAGGAAACATGATAATGGTTGAATCTGATCAAGGAAACATGAGAATAATTTCAAAACTTATCCCTTACACCATGGGTAGAGGAAATAGGAAGCAGAAGTGAAGAAGGAACTAGCACGAGAGGAGGTGTCAAAGGGGCACAAGAGCGGGATAGCTAGGACACATTGTTTGATCCTCGTACGCTAAACATAGGAAGATGATCTAGTAGCTAAAAATTTGTACCCACTACACTTTAATTGAACACAGGTGGGAAGATAGAAACCCCACCCCTACAACCACACGGGGCATAAGTGGTACAACATCCAGTAGTGATGGCCTCGAATAAACATAAATTTCCCAAGTTCACGGGCCAAACGAAGGAGGATCCTATCTGCCATTTCCAAACTTCTAAAATAATATGGACCACTAACAGAGTCACAGATCACAACAAGTGGGTCAGACAGTTCCCAACCACATTAAGGGAAGGAGCCAATGACTGGTACTCCGATATGGATAAAACTGGTTTGACATGGGTGAAAATAAATGAGTTCAAAACAAAATTCAACCTGCTAAGAGATGAAAATGAGATCCGTGTCGAGATCTACAACACAAAACAAGCAAAGAATGAGTCCATTCAAGCCTACGGGTGATGACTAAAGGAACTAATTGGAAAAATGGAATCTTCCCCAGCTGACAAACTAAAGAAATGATTGTTCATCAAAGGACTAAAAACTTGCCTCCAAAAGAAAATGAAGATTGTACCTCTGACATCATATGATAATGCATATAACTGTGCGATAGACCTAGAGAACATATGTAAGACCTCCAAGAAAATTAAGTCCTCAGATGATGAGACTGCAAAGGAAAGTAGTGAGGAGGAATCAAGTAAGAAAGTGCATGCTTTACAAAAGGTTCTCCAGAGCATGATGAGGGAATTAAGGCAACTAAAGGAGGATCAAGAAAAATTGAGGAGGATGTCATGTGGTGTACGGACTGCAAGGAAGCGGGACACACAAAAGGTTCTTGTCTAAAGAAATATTTTTGTGACATCTGCTAGATTGCGGGATATTCCACCAAAGAATGCCCCTATAATTTGAGGGCCAGGAACCAACAACCCTCCACATCTAGAACTAGCGGTCAACAAAATAATAATGCATCATCTGATAGCTATAGAAATAATTAACGGGGAGGTAGAAAGAATAACGATAACAACAATAACTACCCCTGGATCTAGTATGATGGAAAGGGAAGGCCAATGATACAATGCATAAATTGCAACTAGTCTACCACTAGAGGCAATGAAGCTAAAAGTCTACCACCAGAGGAAAGGAAGTCAAGATTGTCTAGAAACACATGGGTGATTAAGTTAGGATATTCTCTTTAAAAAAAAAGGAAAAAAAAGAGAGAACCATCATAAGTCACCAAACGGTGGCTAGCACTGGATGGTGAAGTCACTGAATGGTGACTGTCATCAGATAGTAAAGTCATCGAACGATGACTATCATTGGATGGTGAAGTCACCGAATGATGATAACTCACTATTATAAGAAGGAAGGCCCGTAGAAATAATTAGGCAAAGAGCCAAAAGTCATTCACGGTGCTATAAATTTTGTACCTCATTCATTGCACATAGAAATCATTAGGAAAAGACCACCGTATGGCATTAGTAGGAGTATTTTTCATCGTATGACACTTATATAAGCATTTTCCAGTACGATATCCATGAGCAGTAGGAACGTCAAAAAGATAATTAAAGAAGCCCTAACCATTTCTTGCAAACACAAAATGACAAGAAAGCAGATAGTTATACATGCCGCAAGGAAGAAAATTTGAACAAGGAAAAGAAAGTGAAGGTTTTTCCCCCAGGAGTCTAGGTAGCAAGAAAAATGGAGGTTACCTCAAAAGATAAGAACAAGACAAGGAGGAGAGGAAAAGTTGTACAGAAGGAGAAAGTCACACATGAAACTATGGCATTCAAAGGCCTCAACAGGTTAGAATGCAGGAAATGGTGGCAAGAAACACTAGACATAGATGAAGTCAAGAAGTTGTTGTGGCATGCTGGCATATATTGGGCAATTTAGATGCCCCAATTCCTTGTAAAAATTTTGAGCCTATGTTGTGGATAATGGTGAATACATTTGATAGGAACACGAGGAAAAACACATCCCAGTATAGGAAATATGTGGTTATAGTTTCGTGTACCCTAGATAATGTCACATGAGTGTTTGGCATTCCTGGGAGGAATAGATAGAATATTGAAATCAAAAAGCACAAGATGATAGTAGAGCGATAAGAGTTATGGATAAAATGAATTTCCTACAACCTCACCCAAGTAGAGTTGGATTCCATAGTACAAGCAAAAAAGAGTTGCGGCATCATGAAGGAGTTTGTCACCGAAGGTCCTTGGTAGTGCATACTAGATGTAATGAAAAGAAGAATTACTAGGGTGAGTAGGGCATCAAACATTGCATTACCACATATTGTACATATGAACAACTTGATGAATGGAGTAGTATATGATTGGGAAATGATGTTATCAGACATAATGTATGAGTTCATGACCTTGCAGCATCACACACTCTATATGCCACACTACACCATTGGGATATTCCTTGAGGGTACATTATGAATACCCTTAGGCAAGTTGGAATTGGTGCCTAAGGGGAAACTTGCAGCAGGCAAGCGTCTAGTTTTCTAATGGAAGTACTTAGACATAGGAGGAACAACATATAGACAAAAGAGGCCAAGGAAAGTTGTGCAATTTGATCTTGAGGATGTAGATAGTGGTCAGGAGACCACTACAGATCCCTTTGGCAATGACTCAAAGGCCATAGATAGCGATTCAACATAGGAGGAGACAATAGTCCAGTTTTCATGCCTTTCCTACTGCCTTTGACACATCTAATATAGACAAGAATGGTTGCACCTCTGAAAGTATCTAAGGCCATGCTGAGAAAGACCCCAAAGGTAGAAGTTAGACCTTCAGTGTGACCTGCAGTGAAGGTTGTACCAGTAGTGGAGGTAGTTGTAGAATCTAAGGTTATCAAAGGCACGACCATGGGTGCAGAACAATAGCATTGGAATATTGTGTCAGGTCAAATTTAGTTGGAGGTAGTTAGATCTGACATCGTAGTCATTATGGACAATGATCTTTTAGAGGATCCATAACCTCTAGTAGGTCCCTTGAAGAAAACTATGAGTTCTTGGCTGCAGAAGAAGTTTGCCATGATAATCTAAGAGCCAACAGGGGTGACAATCCTATCTCCTCGATGGGAGGAGCCTCAGATGGTGAAGGACTTGGAGATCACCAAACCATAGGGTAGGGATACCACTAGAGACATAAAGTGTGTGCCTATGGAGGAGGGAAATACAGGAGAGTTGGGCATGATAGTGCATGATGCTGACGAGATCCTGGCAGAGGACAAGGTGGCACACTTGGTAGAAACATGGATGTAGCTAGAAGAAGATGATGTTGAGGCATCATTGGTTGAATTGGTAGCATGAAGACATTAGATGGTAGCCATAGTAGAGGCTCGGGCCCTAAAGGAAGAGACTTCAAAGTTGCAACATCTTTTGACTTTTGTACAACAAGAGTGCCCAACTGCTTTTGCAAAGTGTTTTGAGAAGGTGTTGTGGTCTACTAAGGAGATGCTTGATATGTTGAAGGCATGGTCTCTTCATGCTCTAGTGATAGAGAGTGAGGTACAAGCCCTCATTCTCTATATAGAGAAAGCCTTTCCATGATGGCTATTATGTCTCGATTGGATGAGAGACTACATTGGAAGATTTAGAGAGAGCTTGAGAGGAGCTGGGCACCAGGTTAGAAGTAGTGGAGTGAGACTTAGCCTAGAGGAAACAAGCGACGAAAGTTGAGAAGGAATCACAAGTGGCCTTGGAAGATAAATTGGCAAGGGAGACAAAGACATTTGAGTAAAAGTTAGCAGCAACTACCTATGAGAGATAGACTATGGAGGATAGTTTAGTCTAAGCCCAGAAGGAGGTCGAGGAGCAAGAGAAATAAATTTAGAAGGCTGTAGTGATGGTAAAATCTGCACTCAAACTTCTGTCAATCACTGAACAAAAGTTGGCGGCAAGGATGACACAGGTGTATGAGTTGTGTTCTCAATTGGGATCTTCTTTAGTATAGCTGACCTCTTCTATTGTGGGTCACCCAACCTCTTTAAGGATGCTTCTTATGCTCCCTACTTCTTTTTCTTAGTCATACATTTTGTATTTGATATCATTCCCTTAGTGTTGTTACCCCAAGATAATAATAAAAACTAAATGAATAATAAACATAATCTACATGAAATGCATAATATTTTTGATGATGTCTAATATCCTCAAAATAATAAGAAAATGTTTGACACTAGAAGAATGGACAAAATGAAAATGACAACCTCACAAAAACCTATAAAAGGATCACTTTAGGAAAAAAATCTAAGAAAATGTGATACCATAAAAATATGCAATATACAACTATAAATGCAAAGTATAATGATAAATGCATATCTCCATAACTTATTAAAACATCTCCATAATTCCTAGTTCTTAGTTTCTCTTAGCATAATCTTGCATTGTTAATCATAGTATAGTTTCTTGCATTCTCATTCTAGAATAATAGTTGTTTGCACCCATTCTAGCCTAATTATCTCATTCTAGCTTTGTTAATCTTGCATTCTAGTTCATTTCTAATTTTGCATTGCATTTGAATCTTCCATTTTGGAGTAGTCAAGTCACTAATCCTTCATGCCAATTTGATGAGCATTATAAAAAGGATTAAACTCACTTCAACTAGGAAGTAATAAGCCTCTTTTGAGAATTTAGTTGGTTCATTTGATATGGCCTCTTATAGCTAAATTATTGAGTTAATGGTTTATTGAGTGTTGTCTGCATTCATATTTGATACCAATATTTAACCAAACAATAATGATATGGAGGCCCTACTTAGACTATGACACATTGGAGGATAAGAGACAACTAGGATACTATTTTGAGACTAGATGGTTGATAGGGAGGACTCCCATCATTATAGAGAGATATATAGTTGGCAGGGTACCGAGACAGTTTGGTTGCATCTAGGGGATGCCATATGGTATGAAAGAGTTTTCTATGACTCATTAGAAGAGATGGGATTAGGGAACGATGGTATCATTTCAGATCACATGATAGTTTTCTGGGAGATACCATTTCAGGCATGGACCATGAGGCAAGGATTAGTAGATCCTCGGATGACAACATAGTATGAGAGATACCTTAGAGATCATCCCATTCTAAGATTGACAACACCTAATGAGAGACCACCTCATCAAGATGTAGGAGATGTGAGGAGAGAGAGAAGATAAGATGAGGTAGAGGTGAGAGAGGAGATGGAGATGATGGATGTGGTCCAGACGGAGAGAGATGATAGAGAGGGCCCCAGATGAGAGGCAAAGGAGTGAGACAATAGGGATAGAGACCAGTACTTTCCAGACATATATCATGACTAGTTTCAAGAGAGGGAGAGGTACCTAGACCTTCTCTAACATAGGTATATGCAGAGGCAGATATAGCTAGATAGAGGGATGTCCTGATGTAGGATATCTCTATGGATGAGGTCGCACAGGATGATCCTATGCCTGACATAGCTACATAGGATGAGCCTTTAGGCATGGAGATGGGGGTGAGGACCCATACATATAGAGAGAGATACAAGGTGAGGAGGATATAGACATAGATTCTCTTTAGTCAAACTATCCATTACTCAAGTGCAGGCAGATAGAGTCCCAAAGCTAGAATGGAGGATAAAGCAGCTAGAGGGGGAGTTGGCAATGTATAGGAGAGAGCGAGACACAACCATTCAGAGACTGGGTGAGGTGGATACATTACTAGATGAGTTAGAGACCACACAATCCTTAGGGCCACATATAGATAACCTACAAATGATGTTGAGAGTGATAGGGAGATCACCTACTAAAGGAT